>JARQOC010000004.1:46191462-46702140 GCA_033576535.1 Allobates femoralis
GAATACAACAGCGGTACTCAGAGAGTATAGAGTGTATTCTACCCGATTAGTGATATCTCAGCGGGGTTTTAGAAAATATATAAAACATAACCTTTAATTAAATAGTTAAAAAGGCCAAAAAAAAAACACCAAACAAGGAATAAAAACAAGGTTAAATCGTATGAGAATGCACCCACAGTAACTTGCAATGACATAAGTGCAAAGACATAAGAGCCCCAAAAGATTAAACCTGTATGTATGCCAACAAACCAGTTTACAATGCAGCGCTCCAAGAGGTTATCTAATAAGAGGTTATCTAATAGGCGATAATATGACCAATATTAGCTTAAGTACAAGAAGGGCAAAGATTAACACAATAAGGTATAATGCTGAAACAGTCTCACCCATATCAGGCAATATTTCAGGAATGCTCCTGCAATGGACTTGTCCTCAATAAGGAGGGGGGGCTTTATTCAATCAGCCACATACCGTAGTACCTCAAATTTCGGCAGTCCAGATAACGGGCTCCCAAATACTCCCTATGCGTTTCATTCAAAGACTTATCAGGGGCGTTAGACATATGAACACACCCAACATGGCTGGTGAGCACACACCGCTACAATCATCCAGCGGATTTACCTGAGATATTGCCGCCTGAAGGTTTAAATCTCATAGTATGGGAGTGGAGCTAACGTGGCTGCAGAGGCTCGAAGTGTAGTAAATGGCAAGACGTTGCAGCATGAATGCACCGGCTCCCCCACAATCCCAACGTCATTTCTCCTGTGACATATGTTGGTATGAAGATTGAAAGCGTTTGCGAGGAGCAAATGTCATTCCCCAAGAGGCATATCTACCGAGTGTATTGACAGTGGAATGCAGATAGTAAGCAATATGGAGCGCAAAGGTCATATGGAGCGCAAATGTCATATGGAACGCAAATGTCATATTGAGCGCAAATGTCATATGGAGCGCAAAGATCATATCGAGCACAAATGTCATATGGAGTGCAATGATCATATGGAGCACAAATATCATGGAGCACAAATGTCATATGGAGTACAAAGATCTTATGGAGCGGAAAGATCTTATGGAGCGCAAAGATCATATGGAGCGCAAATGTCATATGGAGCGTAAAGATTATACAGAGCGCAAATGTCATATGGAGCACAAAGATCATACAGAGCGCAAATGTCATATGGAGCGTAAAGATTATACAGAGCGCAAATGTCATATGGAGCACAAAGATCATACAGAGCGCAAATGTCATATGGAGCGTAAAGATCATATGGAGCGTAAATGTCATATGGAGCGCAAATGTCATATGGAGCGTAAAGATCATATGGAGCGTAAAGATCATATGGAGCGTAAATGTCATATGGAGCGCAAAGATCATATGGAGCGTAAAGATCATATGGAGTACAAAGATCATATGGAGTACAAGGATCATGTGGAGCGCTAATGTCATATGGAGCGTAAAGATCATATGGAGCGTAAAGATCATATGGAGCACAAAGATCATATGGAGCGCAAATGTCATATGGAGTGTAAAGATCATATGGAGCGTAAATGTCATATGGAGAGCAAATGTCATATGGAGCGTAAGATCATGTGGAGCACAAAGGTCATATGGAGTACAAAGATCATGTGGAGCGCAAATGTCATATGGAGCGTAAAGATCATATGGCGCGTAAAGATCACATGGAGCGTAAAGATCATATGGAGCGTAAAGATCATATAGAGCACAAAGATCATATGGAGCGCAAATGTCATATGGAGCGTAAAGATCATATGAAGCACAAATGTCATATAGAGCACAAAGATCATATGGAGCGCAAATGTCATGTGGAGCACAAAGATCATATGGAGCACAAAGATCATATGGAGCGCAAATGTCATATGGAGCACAAAGATCATGTGGAGCGCAAAGATCATATGGAGCGCAAAGATCATATGGAGCGCAAAGATCATATGGAGCGCAAAGATCATATGGAGCGTAAAGGTCATATGGAGCGCAGAGATCATATGGAGCGTAAATGTCATATGGAGTGTAAAGATCATATGGAGCATAAATGTCATATGGAGTGTAAAGATCATATGGAACGCAAAGATCAAAAGGAGCGTAAAGATCATATGGAACACCAATGTTATATGGAGCGCAAAGATCATATGGAGCGTAAAGATCATATGGAGCGTAAAGATCATATGGAGCGCAAATGTCATATGGAGTGCAAAGGTCATATGGAGCGCAAAGGTCATATGGAGTGCAAAGATCATATGGAGCGTAAATGTCATATGGAGCGCAATGATCATATGGAGCGTAAATGTCATATGGAGCGCAATGATCATATGGAGCGTAAATGTCATATGGAGCGCAATGATCATATGGAGTGTAAAGATCATGTTGAGCACAAAGATCATATGGAGCGCAAAGATCATATGGAGCGCAAAGATCATATGGAGCGCAAAGATCATGTGGAGCATAAAGATCATGTTGAGCACAAAGATCATGTTGAGCACAAAGATCATGTGGAGCACAAAGATCATATGGAGCACAAAGATCATGTGGAGCACAAAGATCATGTGGAGCACAAAGATCATGTGGAGCACAAAGATCATATGGAGCGCAAAGATCATATGGAGCGCAAAGATCATATGGAGCGCAAAGATCATGTGGAGCACAAAGATCATATGGAGCACAAAGATCATATGGAGCGCAAAGATCATGTGGAGCACAAAGATCATGTGGAGCGTAAAGATCATATGGAGCGCAAAGATCATATGGAGCACAAAGATCATATGGAGCACAAAGATCATGTGGAGCGCAAAGATCATGTGGAGCGCAAAGATCATGTGGAGCGCAAAGATCATATGGAGCGCAAAGATCATATGGAGCGCAAAGATCATATGGAGCGCAAAGATCATGTGGAGCACAAAGATCATATGGAGCGCAAAGATCATGTGGAGCACAAAGATCATGTGGAGCGTAAAGATCATATGGAGCACAAAGATCATATGGAGCACAAAGATCATATGGAGCACAAAGATCATATGGAGCACAAAGATCATGTGGAGCGCAAAGATCATGTGGAGCACAAAGATCATGTGGAGCACAAAGATCATGTTGAGCCCAAAGATCATTTTGAGCACAAAGATCATGTTGAGCCCAAAGATCATTTTGAGCACAAAGATTATATGGAACGCAAATGTCATATCGAGCGCAAAGGTCATATGGAGCACAAAGATCATATGGAGCGCAAATGTCATATGGAGCGCAAAGATCATATGGAGCGCAAAGATCATATGGAGCGCAAAGATCATGTGGAGCGCAAATGTCATATGGAGAGCAAATATGATATGGAGCGTAAAGATCATGTTGAGCACAAAGATCATATGGAGCACAAAGATCATGTGGAGCACAAAGATCATGTGGAGCGCAAAGATCATGTGGAGCGCAAAGATCATGTGGAGCGCAAAGATCATGTGGAGCACAAAGATCATGTGGAGCGCAAAGATCATATGGAGCGCAAAGATCATGTGGAGCGCAAATGTCATATGGAGAGCAAATATGATATGGAGCGCAAAGATCATGTTGAGCACAAAGATCATATGGAGCACAAAGATCATGTGGAGCACAAAGATCATGTTGAGCACAAAGATCATTTTGAGCACAAAGATCATGTGGAGCGCAAAGATCATGTTGAGCACAAAGCTCATATGGAGCGCAAAGATCATGTGGAGCACAAAGATCATGTGGAGCGCAAAGATCATGTGGAGCACAAAGATCATATGGAGCACAAAGATCATATGGAGCGCAAATGTCATATGGAGCACAAAGATCATGTGGAGCACAAAGATCATATGGAGCGCAAATGTCATATGGAGCGCAAAGATCATGTGGAGCGCAAAGATCATATGGAGCGCAAAGATCATATGGAGCGCAAAGATCATATGGAGCGCAAAGATCATATGGAGCGCAAAGATCATATGGAGCGCAAATGTCATATGGAGCACAAAGATCATATGGAGCACAAAGATCATTTTGAGCGCAAAGATCATATGGAGCGCAAAGATCATGTGGAGCACAAAGATCATATGGAGCGCAAAGATCATATGGAGCACAAAGATCATATGGAGCACAAAGATCATGTGGAGCGCAAAGATCATGTGGAGCGCAAAGATCATGTGGAGCGCAAAGATCATATGGAGCGCAAAGATCATATGGAGCGCAAAGATCATATGGAGCGCAAAGATCATATGGAGCGCAAAGATCATGTGGAGCACAAAGATCATGTGGAGCGTAAAGATCATATGGAGCACAAAGATCATATGGAGCACAAAGATCATATGGAGCACAAAGATCATATGGAGCACAAAGATCATGTGGAGCACAAAGATCATGTGGAGCACAAAGATCATGTGGAGCACAAAGATCATATGGAGCGCAAAGATCATATGGAGCGCAAAGATCATGTGGAGCGCAAAGATCATGTGGAGCACAAAGATCATATGGAGCACAAAGATCATATGGAGCGCAAAGATCATGTGGAGCACAAAGATCATGTGGAGCGTAAAGATCATATGGAGCGCAAAGATCATATGGAGCACAAAGATCATATGGAGCACAAAGATCATGTGGAGCGCAAAGATCATGTGGAGCACAAAGATCATGTGGAGCGCAAAGATCATATGGAGCGCAAAGATCATATGGAGCGCAAAGATCATATGGACGCAAAGATCATGTGGAGCACAAAGATCATATGGAGCGCAAAGATCATGTGGAGCACAAAGATCATGTGGAGCGTAAAGATCATATGGAGCACAAAGATCATATGGAGCACAAAGATCATATGGAGCACAAAGATCATATGGAGCACAAAGATCATGTGGAGCACAAAGATCATGTGGAGCACAAAGATCATGTTGAGCCCAAAGATCATTTTGAGCACAAAGATCATGTTGAGCCCAAAGATCATTTTGAGCACAAAGATTATATGGAACGCAAATGTCATATCGAGCGCAAAGGTCATATGGAGCACAAAGATCATATGGAGCGCAAATGTCATATGGAGCGCAAAGATCATATGGAGCGCAAAGATCATATGGAGCGCAAAGATCATGTGGAGCGCAAATGTCATATGGAGAGCAAATATGATATGGAGCGTAAAGATCATGTTGAGCACAAAGATCATATGGAGCACAAAGATCATGTGGAGCACAAAGATCATGTGGAGCGCAAAGATCATGTGGAGCGCAAATGTCATATGGAGCACAAAGATCATATGGAGCGTAAAGATCATGTTGAGCACAAAGATCATATGGAGCACAAAGATCATGTGGAGCACAAAGATCATGTGGAGCGCAAAGATCATGTGGAGCGCAAAGATCATGTGGAGCGCAAAGATCATGTGGAGCACAAAGATCATGTGGAGCGCAAAGATCATATGGAGCGCAAAGATCATGTGGAGCGCAAATGTCATATGGAGAGCAAATATGATATGGAGCGCAAAGATCATGTTGAGCACAAAGATCATATGGAGCACAAAGATCATGTGGAGCACAAAGATCATGTTGAGCACAAAGATCATTTTGAGCACAAAGATCATGTGGAGCGCAAAGATCATGTTGAGCACAAAGCTCATATGGAGCGCAAAGATCATGTGGAGCACAAAGATCATGTGGAGCGCAAAGATCATGTGGAGCACAAAGATCATATGGAGCACAAAGATCATATGGAGCGCAAATGTCATATGGAGCACAAAGATCATGTGGAGCACAAAGATCATATGGAGCGCAAATGTCATATGGAGCGCAAAGATCATGTGGAGCGCAAAGATCATATGGAGCGCAAAGATCATATGGAGCGCAAAGATCATATGGAGCGCAAAGATCATATGGAGCGCAAATGTCATATGGAGCACAAAGATCATATGGAGCACAAAGATCATTTTGAGCGCAAAGATCATATGGAGCGCAAAGATCATGTGGAGCACAAAGATCATATGGAGCGCAAAGATCATATGGAGCACAAAGATCATATGGAGCGCAAATGTCATATGGAGCGCAAAGATCATATGGAGCGCAAATGTCATATGGAGAGCAAATATGATATGGAGCGCAAATGTTATATGGAATGCAAAGATCATATGAAGCACAAATGTCATATGGAGCACAAACGTGATTTCCTTTTTGGCGTGTCATGGTAGCCAATGTAAATTTTAATACCACAGGGGAACGCTATATATTTGTGAATTCAAAACCACATAGGCAATGGCGATATATAATGTATTTCTATAATGAAACAAAGGACAAAATCCATGACACTCCTCTACTAGTTCATCTCAATGAATTAGAATATCAGGAAAAATCAATGTAATGTTGCCAATTTCATGGCGTTTTTGGGAGCCCTGAAACGCATTGACTAATAAATCAGTATTATATTCACCCTTTGATGTCCCGTGGAATACGGCAGCGCAGTGTTTAACCCTTCATCCTCCCTACTTTAATTTTCTGAAATAATTACCTTTGGGTCTTCATTGGCTGTAAGCCAAAATCATCAACATTAACTGAAATAAACACTTGAAATTGCTCACTCTGTGTGTAATGACTCTATATAATATATGCGTTTCACTTTATGTATTGAATTACTGAAACAAATTAACTTTTTGATGATATTCTAATTAATTGAGATACACTAGTATATAGATGGGAGAAGCAACAAATATGAAGCCTCCAACAGCATACATGGCACATGATAGTATTAAGTGTGGAATGGGCACAGTTACTAGCAGAGTAAAAGGATAAGTATTTAGGCAGAATAAAGACCTAAAAATAAGAGGCAAATATAAAATAGCTAGAGAATTGAGAAGTTAGAGGGACTATGTGATGGATAGTAAGAATCGGGGAAACCGCTGCTCCTATTTTGGATCCACAATACTCTGCTAGTATTAGGTGCCTGAACTATCAATTATTCTGATATTCATATGACCATTGATTTACTTGTAAGTGTCCTCAGGTAGCTTTAAACTCAGTCGCACAGATATTGTAAGAAGACTCCAGGAGTAATGGTGATGCTTTCCACTGAATATTTTGTATTAATGCACAATGATTGGGTGAAAAGGATGAAGAAGGGAGGGGTCACTGATATCACAGGAGCTACAGGGAGGGGGAAGGAACAAAATACGAAGGAAGGCAAAGCTTTTGTACAGCTAATCAGCAAAGCAATACATGAATATAGCATTGAATATTTCTCAAATTGCGGGACATGACAGGTACATAACAGATGAATATGAGGTGAAGATCTACTGTGGCCCTAGTATATTACTGAGACTGATTCCTCCCTGACCCCACCCTATATATGAACGTAGTGGCGACCCCCACTCCTCGTCATCTGCCCCTGAGGGTCTCTTCAGCCCTAACCCTATTAGAGGAAGCAACTAAAATTAAGGAACTCATTTAGTCCCAAAGGTGTCTGTGTTTTTAATCTGAAAATCCATTGGGACTCCCTGTGCAAGAGAGAACAATCCCATTTCCCCTCTTAAAGGAAGCTTCACTTCGTCAAAATTCGTGAATCTGAGTCTAGACGTTTTGCCTGCACGTGTCTAGCCAAGGGTGTGTTTTTCTTGTTAACAATGTCCCTAAAATATTCACATACTCTTCTTCTTAGCTCAGGTGTGGTGTTCCCTTCAAATTCCAAGCTACAATGACAGGTTACCTTATAAATTACTCTCTCTATATATGTATATCAGATGTCTGGTCAAACATAATCACTGTCCAAGGAGTAACTTTGATAAATCCTCAGGTACCCCTGGGTACCCCTTTTTTAAAGAGTAATGGTACCTTTACACGCCGCTACTGGATGGTGGCAACAACCGGGTGCTTCACGTGCACGAGCACGCACAAACTGTTGCCAACGGTAAACGCACCACCTTTACACGCCGCAACAAGGTGCGCTACAGTAGGTTACATCTACCTCTGGATACACCACCGGGTGTCTCAAGTTACCTTCTGCAGAGCACCTTACCTCATTTACACACCGCTACAACAAGCTAATATGGGCGGTCCTGGTGCAGCAGGGACAGCACATAGGCGTGCCACAATTGTGGATTACGAGACGTTCGTACGCTGATAGGACAAAGCAATAACATCATGATTGGCCAGGCAGCGCAGGAGGCTGATTAATACATGACGCTCGAGCAATTGTGTAGTGTGACTGGTCAGCTCCTTAAATATGCCGCCCTACCTATCGTAACGCAGGAGCTTCCACCAATGATCGCTGAAGGGGGGTGGTTTCCTGGAGGCTGTGTCATGCCCCAAGTACATACCAGGTACATAGCATGGTGTCGAAACAACCCTTCTGTTCCTTCTTTACACGCCGATACAGGTCTCTACCATCGGCTGGGTAGCCACCTGTTTTAGGGCAGTGCTCGGAAACAGGTGCCGCCACTGGCGGGTGGCTACAACCGTCTTCACACGCCGCTACCTCGGGTTGAATTGGCGGTGCAAGATACATTTCTCTCATGTACCTGGTTGTTGCCACCATCCAGCAGCGGCGTGTAAAGGTACCATAAGGGATGATTGCTCTTTCACCATAGAGGTACATTAGTGGACATGGGTTTGATGTGTGTTTTAGTCGGCAAGGCACCAATTGGAGTCTTATAAATCAAAATGTCTAAAAAAAAGAAGCTCCAGTGAGACCGAAAAGGTTAAAGGCCCCGTTACACCTGCCGATCAATTTAATTAAAAGTTACGTCTTATTATATATTGTTTACCCCTGCTAGGATTTCAGCTTGGTAATGAAACACCTTTTTCTAGGCCAGCTGATATTATTTTTCACTAAGTGGCAGGATGCTTCTATGACTGATAGATTTCAGCTGCTGTCATGACTTTCCACAGCTTTTTGCACCTTCTTTCTTCTATGTGTTCAATACTTTTCCGTGTCTTTTCTCGTTATTACTCATAACTTAATTTATGGACATCTATGGTTTGATTCTTATCTGTGTGGATTGGATGGGTTGTTACCAACATCTGGTGAGAAATTTATTTCAACAGCACCTTTAGAAAATATATTTATTTATAAAATTGGTGGCTGTGTTCAATACTTCTTTTGGCCACTATATATGTATAAACAGTATATACAGTGGTGTTCAAAGTCCTGCATAGGCCGTGAAGAAAACTATATATTTCATACTTCTGCATCTCTACAGTGAAACATGGTGGAACATATATGTTTTGTAATCCCTCATTGTATGCCCTACTCATTTTTGAATGTCCCAAGTGTATAAATTGTTATGGTATGCGCATTTTTGATAATTGTTTTTACAGCATAACTATACCTACACCAGTAAGTGTGTAGAATGGTGAAACAGGTTTCTAAGTTCATTAACTTCCATGCAGAGTTCACACAGACTTAAATTTTATTTTTAAGATTTATTATTTTTATTTAATTTAGAGTCGGGGCCTTTTGAGTGCATCTTTAGTTTAAATACTTTATTGGCCAGCCTTTGCTCCATCTCTGTGGCATTGAGTGAACAAGCTTCTGCAGATGTTCACGAGTGATGATGTGGTTCCAGGGTTCTGTATCAGAGCCTCAATCAACTCTCTCTTGGTCCTTGGCTGTTTTTTTAGATATCTCTATTGATACTTGTGTGAGGTCCAGGGACGGGGCTGGCCAGTCAATAGTAGCCACCTTGTTCTTTTTTTTTCCATTCCGTTACTGTCTTAGCTCTGTGACAAGGAGCATTATTCATCCTGGAAGATATAATCCCCTGAAAACAGGTGTTGAGCAGAAGGCAGCATTTTCTTATAAGGTTGTCTATATTTTTTTGAATTTAAACCCATACTTCCACAATATGAAGCCTTCAAACACCTTTTGGCTGCCATACAGCCCAGACCATTACTTTCATCGGATATTTCACAGAGAAGCTCAAACACTCTGGCTTGTACTCTTCATGTGGAAACCTTCTCACATAAGACTTGCCATCATTTCCTAAAATGCAAAAAGTGCTTTTCATCACTAAATAGCCCTTTTTCCCACTCCTCCTTCCTCCATTTTGAATATTTCAATGCCCACAGTTTTCACCTTGTCTTTGTATGGCTGTCATCAATGGCTTCTTTCGGGCCTTGCACCCTCTTAATCCTGCTTCCCAAACATCTCTTCATAACAGTTGATGTTGCTACCTCAATATTGCACTTTTCTTGCCATTCTCGCTGAAGCTGAGAAGAGGTGAGCTTTCGATTGGCAAGGATGTTCTTATCAGTACTCTATCCTCCCTTTTAGTTGACTTTCTGGGCGACCAGATCTGGGGCCTGTCCTGGGTAATTCCAAGCTGCTTATATTTCTGCAAAATCCTTACGGACTGTACTCCGATTACAGCCGACCTTCCTTGTGATCTGGGGCCTGTATAAACCCTCTTCATGTAGCACCACAACTCGCACACGATCCTCCGCTGACAAAAATCTGAAGGCTCCCATCATAAAGCTCTACAGTATGATTCACTAGATAGACCAACAGATAAAACACACAAACAAAACAGCAGATGTGATGCAATGTAATGGAAAATGATTGGCTGCCATATCCAGGTTATGATTGGTCCAAGAACCTCATCTGTGATTGGCTAATTTTGGATCTGAAGCTGTACAATATTTAGTTGTGCTTTCAATTCCCATATTGTTGCAATAATTTCAGGCAAAACTGCTTCAATAAGCTAAAAATATTACAGGGAGAGAATGCAAAATTGTATTCAGAAAAAACCATATAAAAATATGTCATATTAGCATCGAAGATATTCAACAGAAAACGTTTAAAACTTGAAAAATCAATTTATCCTATGCAGGACTTTTGACACCACTGTACACTGCTCACAAAAAGTTAGGAATGTTTGGCTCTCGGTGAATTTTTTGGGTTCATAAAGTTACCATGTTGGCTGTGCTCATCCCACTCTTCTTTAATGGCGGCCCTCAGGTCGGCTGAGGCACAGCATCCCACTCTCCTTGAACGGCGGCCCTCCGGTCGCTGAGGCACGGCATCCCACTCTTCTTGAATGTCTGCCCTCAGGTCGGCTGAGGCACGGCATCCCACTCTTCTTAAATGGCGGCCTTCAGGTTGGCTGAGGCACGGTATCCCACTCTTCTTGAATGGCGGCCCTCCAGTCGGCTGAGGCACGGCATCCCACTCTTCTTGAATGGCGGCCCTCAGGTCGGCCTGAGGCACGGCATCCAACTCTTCTTGAATGGCGGCCTTCAGGTCGGCTGAGGCACGGTATCCCACTCTTCTTGAATGGCGGCCCTCGGTCGGCTGAGGCACGGTATCCCACTCTTCTTGAATAACGGCCTTCAGGTCTGCTGAGGCATGGCTTCCCATTTCTTCTTAAAGGCGGGCCCTCATTACTGCTGAGGCATGGCATTCCCACTCTTCTTAAAGGCCAGCCCATACGTCTTTGAGTTTTTGGGGTACAGAGTTAGAAGCCTATACATGGCGACTTGGCTGATCTTATAGGTTTTCTATGGATTCAGGACTGGAGAAAGTGCAGTCCAACTTCATTTGAGGTTCCCCAGCCTCCAGCAGCCATTCCCTAATGATACAAACCTCGATGAGTTGGAGCATTGTCATCCATGAAGATGAAATTAAGCCTGTGTTGTTCATGCAGAGAAACAATGACTGGATTAATGATGTTATTTTAGTAGTAGGGCTTGTCACTTGCCATTCACAAAGTGTTGGGCAGTCCTGTGTTGACACACACAGCCCACACTGTAATACCACCGCCAAAAGCTTGTCAGGTGGCAGCAGTGGCTGATGCATGGCGCTCTCCTTGGCGTTTCCAATATCATTGGCCGCCCTCATTTCTGCTCAGTGTGAACTGACTTTCATCAGCAAACACCGAGGCCACTGGTCCCTCATCCAGAGTAGATACTCCTGTGCCTGCAGGTGGTCAGGTACCTTGCAGGTAGTCTAGCATGCAGACCACGCCAATGTAAACAGTGTGGAATAGTCTGACGTGACACTTGGGTGCCTGTCACCTCCCTTAAATGTGCTGGAGTTGTGCGACAGTCATTCCCCGATTCTGCAGGGCATTGTTCACAATGGAGCAGTCATCACTGTGGTATATAGCAGAGGAGCGTCCACTACTCTATGTTGACTCTTCCCATCTCTCTGTATCTCTGTGACTCTTTAGTCTCAGGGGCCTCTTCTGTCTGAGAATCATCTGCTTGAAGTCTCACAATGGAGCTGTAATGGTGATCAGTAGTTAGGTGTCGTCTTGGTCTCATGGCAGCTGTTACCTTGTTAAATACCACTGTCAGTCTCTGAAAGTCTAGAGAAAAAAGACAAGCGCACATAGGGTCTTAATCTGGGATAATAGTGCGGTCCTGTGTAAGGTCTGTACCACTCACCTTGTGAGGTTGTGTGTGACACAACCACTAAGAAGCCAAAGGTAAGTATGTGCGGCTGCTGCGAACTCCCCAAGAAATTGGTAGTGTTGAATCAGGAAGGAGAAGCGGGGTGTCTGCTCTCACTGCCTCCTAACTTCCAAGATAAGGAAAGAGCTGAAAAGCCGTTAATAGTAATCCATGGATTCTTTTATTTGGATAGACCTTGACGCGTTTCGTATGCTGCTGCACACTTCCTCAGGAGTAAAGGTACCGTCACACCTTGAGACATTGCCAAGATATCGCAGGCGACGCTCGGGAGCGCGCACATTTTTGAAACCCCGCCAGCGTCGCCGTCGCATGTTTACACGCAGAGATACCTCTGGCGACGCTATGACGATGTTTCAGGCAGCATCCCTGTTGGAGTGTCTAGAAACCCCAGCAGCGATCCTGTAACATGGGAGCCTATGACTCCCATCGCCTGTAACATTGCAAATCACGATGTTACACGGGGTGATGTTTACACATCGCCTGAGAGTGGTCGCTTGGTTTCTGTGAAACCAAGCGACCACTCTCAGACGATGTTTCAGCGAAAAATCGCCACATCACATAGGGGATCTTGCGAGCAATGTCGCTGCTGATAGGCCACGCCCCTGCATCGCCTGTGAAATCGCCGGCGGTGTCTGGAGGTGTAACGGTACCTGAAGAATCCCATTACAGTGCAACCCAAATTTGCACTTCACTAAGGAAGTGGAGAAACTCCAGTGCCACATTTAAGCAGCTTCCTCTAAGTCATAATCGCTTTCCAACAAGCTTTTAAATATGACAAAGGGATTTGTGCCAGATCAGAACCCCAAACTACAGACGCTGCGTTTCGGGGTACCTGCCCCTCATCAGTGTAGTGTGTTGCCAACCCAAACACACACAACTTATAAAAAAGTGTCCGGATGTGAGGAAACCAATTACGTCATTAAATTGGTCTAGGTAATTAACTAAAAGCCAATTAAAAATCAGAAAAATCTCACAAATATCACACAATATTATCAGACATAGCTTCACAAAAAATACATATATCACACATTAAAATCTCAAATACGCACTAATACACATACAAATATAGATCCATATTAGAAACAAGGAGTATATATATATGTATGTATATATATATATATGTGTGTATATATATCGTATATATATATATATATATCACAAGTGTGATCCCCTCAACAAGCCCAATCATTTTAGAGCCACTGTGAGAATATCCAGGGGAATAAATCTTCATCCTAGTCATTATATAGTTCAACTATGGGTATAGGTAATTTGTTAATTACCCCATATTATGGTAAAAATACATTAACATAAAGCCCAAATAGAGAAAGTGTGATTTACACTAGTGATGCGAACCTGCGATTAGAGCTGCATCCTTTCATATCGCGGTCAGAGTTGGGAACTCTGGACCAGGCTGCATGTGGAAGACTACCAAGACTATAGGTAAAATGGGGGAGAGAGGAGTAGATACTCCCCTTTCCCTGCACTAGACTGGTTATTCCCCCGAGAGGGTAATAGATAGGGTGGAGATTGACCATAGACCGCGCGATATACCTGCGGCTGTGACCGCGATGAACCTCCTGATCAAACACACCGCAAGTCTCTTGTTATACTGATTCTGAGACGATATGCATGAATAACAATGGTGGACAACAATCAGACATCCCAAGGCACTCGAAGAAACTTAAGGCCCTGTCACACGTGTCAATGTCGCTAGCGACATCGCCGAAATGTGACTCATCAGCGATGTTGCTAGCGATATCGGAAGTGCGATTTATCGGTGGTCGCAGGTTGACAGGTTTACGAGGATGAACGTAAGCCTGTCAATCTGTAACCAGCGATTAGGCTGGATCGCGCCGTCTGACACCGCAATAGCAATGTTGGCGGCGATCCAGCCTATACCGCAATATTGCTGCGGATCGCTCGCTTGGTTGATCCCAGCCCAGTGAGCGATGGCTCTGCCCGCATCGCTGCGGCATCACCGGCAACATCCTGCCGTATGACACCAAGGCTGCGATGTCGGAAGGGAGCGCGCACCCGCACATCGCTTCCGACATCGCAGCCTTGGTTGACACGTGTGACAGGGCCTTTAAACAAGGAAGGATGAAACCAGCCCATCAAGCATTGGACATTGTAAGTATCTAATTGTCTAGCTAGCAAGACAAGACATTAACACAATCCCACAGTGGCAGTGAACGATCGGCATCAAGATAGATGCACAATGCACACAAAAAATGAACGAAGATGTCCAACTATTTGAATAGATCTCACTGTTTTTAAATGGCTTTTAGTTAATTACCTTGACCAATTTGATGACTTACTTGGCTTCCTCACATCCGGAAAGTGTTTTATAGGTTGTGTGTGTTTGGGTTGCAACTGTAATGGGATTCTTACTCCTGAGGAAGTGTGCAGCAGCATGAAACGCGTCGAGGTCTATCCAAATAAAAGAATCCACGGATTACTATTAACGGCTTTTCAGCTCTTTCCTTATCTTGGAAGTTACAAGGCAGCGCGAGCAGACACCCAGCTTCTCCTTCCTGATTCAACAAGTCTCTGAAAGTGGCGTTTAAACATGCTGGCAGGGGTTGCATAATTCTACTCTTCCGATGGGTTGCAATGACAGCCGGGGGTCTGCTGAAGGCCTCCATGCTTGTAATGAATGCTCTCTTGTGAAAGCTGGCCTAAAGCTGAAGACTGTGATTTTTGCATTGCATAGCAGTGCTGATGCACTGCTAAGTATACTGCAAGCAATTGCAGGTTCAAATCCACCTTCCTTTTGCACTATTAAAAATAAAACGCTGAAAAAGAATCACATATTGGTGTCTTTGCATTTGCAAAAGTCTGATGTATCAAAATATAAAATATATTCACCCCATCTGTAAACAGCATAATGAGAAGAAAATCAAAATACCAAAATTTTAATTTTTTTTTGGTCTTTGAACAATGCAAGAAAATGCAATAAGCAGCGATCAAAAGATTGGAGTTACTCTAATCTGGTATCAGTAAAGACACCAGTTCAGGGCACAAAGAATAACCCTCACACTACCTCGTATCCAGAACATTGAAAACATTACGGGTCTCGGAAAAGGCGACACAAGAAAACTTTTTTTCTTTTTAAATTTCCGAAAATATTTTTACAGCTAAAATGTAACAAAAAACCTTTCCATGTTTGGTATCTGTGTAATCATACGGACCTGGGAAGTCACATTGCCTGGTTACTTTTGCAATTTAGTGAACATGAATAAAAGAAAAACCAAAAATCCATTGTGGAATAGCGCTCTTCCTTCTTGGTGTTCCAGGAACTCAGATTGAATATTTGTGAATGGGGCCGTCCTATTAAATAATAGCGCTCTCTGATGTAACCAGCGACTTGAAGCCACTTTTAGCCGCCCATTGACCCGTAAATAGACCTTGTGATCTCGTTAGCTATTTACAGTTCAGTCTGGTCAAGTTCCATTAAACTGAAGTCTTACACAATAGGACTCGGCCATAGTTTGTAATTATGAGCGTCTGCAAATGCAATGTGCGATAACAATAATCATAAACAGCCGAAAACCCATCAGATCTCCCAATCCCCAAGAGTTATCTAACTCCTTCATCTATTTCAGGGGAATGAAGTCCCTGACATTCCTGGGGAGCAAGTGACAGAGGAGGAATTTACAGATGGCAAGGGAACATAGTAACAAAGAAGGTGAGTCTCCATTGTGTATTCTTTCTATAGGCTTGCATTAGTGTCATTGACGTTTCTGTGACCTATCTTTATGCAAAAACTCATTATTAGGGTGAAATCAGCATCTTAAAAGGGTTGTCCAATAGTTAATAACATTTTTAAAGGAATCAATACCCAACCCCTGCGATCCCTTGCAACTCTCAATCATTACTCCCAATCTTGACAAACGAGTAATTGCGGACATGTCTGATCAGCCAATCTCTGGGCATGTTCTGCTACTTCTGGTCTGTTGAGACAGGGCGATAATGTAGAGGTCAGCGAGGACAAGGTAAATATCATGACGGACGCTTTGGGGATTGGTGAGTATGAGTTTGACTAGTCCAAACCATATGAAAAATGGAGCTGATTGGAGACAGGGTTCCTAAAAGCACGCAGACATATGGCCAGGGTCACACATACCACTCAGCTTTTTTGAGGCCTTACAAAACTGGATCCGTTAAATTTAGGGTGCCAATAGTGTCCCCTGAGGTCCTGGCAGATTTTTAATTTTTGGACTAAGGCTAGGGTCACATTTGCGGTTTTGTTTTCAAAACCGGACCCGGTTTTGACCACTAAAAATGTTCAAAACTGGATCCTGTTCCGCAGCCATAGACTGCAATAGAAAAACCGGATTGTAATAAGTCACCGCATCCGGTTTTGCAGCCTGCGGTAAAAATAATGCAGGCTGCATTTTTCGGAGCGGTTGAAAAACCGGATCCGGGTTTTCTATAATGGGTGCCTATGGCAACCTGATCCAGTACCGCAAGGTAAATGAATGTACCTTGAGGTACTGGATCCGGTTTTTGGTGTTACAATTTTTGTTCATTGCAGATCTGGATCCATATCTGCAATGTGATGACACACGGTAATACCGCATCCGGTAATGGATGCGGTTACCGGATTGTGCCTTCCAAATGTGACCCCAGCCTTAGTAATTTTTTCACCAAAAACTCATATGCGTTAACACATAGTGCCTATATGTGCCATGCGATAACGCATGCCTTCCCCATAGGGCCCCATGTTAAAAAAAAACTCATGTGTTTTTTTCCTGCACCCAAATACGCTGCATGCAGCGATTTTTTGAGCCTAGGAAAACCGGATTACCGTTTTGAAAAAAACAACCACAACTAAGTGCACCATGCGTTAACGCATATGCGTTTTTGGACTTAGGAAAAAAATTACCAAAATGATTCCAAAAACGGATTTAAGCCAAAAAAACGGATGGTATGTGTGACCCTGGCCAATCTCTGATTTATTTATAATTTAAGGGGTATTCTCATGTCCAAGATCCTATCACATTATGTGTTATAGTAAGAATATTAGCAAATCCCTCTTAAAGATGGGAATATCCCTTTAATGCCCCCCATGGTTGTCATCCCTGCAAGTGAGCAGGACATCAACAGCCCTGAGGCATGAACTAATGTCCTGCTGGATTAATCTCAAGTGGTTTGGATATGACTAGTGAACGCCCAATATCATTTTTTTTGGTGTAGTCACATCAATTATCTTACTGTCTGTAGTAAGTGGAGAATTTTGTCTATGTCTACCATCTTATTCTCGAAAGTGTTTTTTCTTAGGCTGGCTTCACACCACAATTTTGGAGATCCGATTTAGGCCCCATCCGATTCAGGCGCCATCCGGTTTCTGTCTGTCCAGGAGGATCCGGGTAGAATTCTGGTTTTTGTCCCTGACACAAAATCGCAGCTTGCCGCGATTTTCTGTCCAGGGCTAGAATCTGATCCGGCGCCCCCTAACATGGGAATCTATGGCGCGGGATCCGACATAAAATCGGTCTGGCTCCCGGCCGGCGTTGACCTTCAGCATCATGGAGAGCTTCCCGCTGAGATTTCAGGACCACGGCTAGCGGGAGTTAGCCGAGATTTTGAAATTTCAGCAGGGACAGCGCCTGAAAGCTGCGATCTGCCGATTCCGGCAGAAAACAGGACCAGAGGGCATATTTGCCCTCCGGTTCTGTTCTGTCCGGTGCTTCCTGCAAAACACCAGACAGAACATGATAGATGAAAAACGTGGTGTGAAGCCGGCCTTATCTGAAGCGTCCTTCCTCTAAAGGTACCGTCACACAGGGAGATATCGCCGGCGATGTCGCCGGCAACTGAGGGGCGTGGCCAGGTTGCGGCAACATCGCCGGAGAGTTGCCTCGTGTGACAGGGCGATAATCAGGCGAAAAATCGCCTGAGTAACATCGCCAGGTTTCCCAACAATGTTGGGAAACCTGGCGATGTTGGTCAGGCGATCATGCCTGATCGCCCTGTGTAACGCGGCAAACCTGCAATGTTGCGGGCGATTCCGCCTATCTCCAACATTGCGGATTACCGCTCGCTGGGTTGCTGGGCAACCCAGCGAGCGATAGCCGCGGCAACTAGCTGACGAAATCACCGGCAAGTTGCTCCGTTTTGACATCTCCCTGGCGATGTTGCCAGGGATGCGCGCTCCCGCGATCGCCGGCAACATCGCCGGCGATATCTCCTGTGTGATGGTACCTTAAGGGTGCATGCACACGATTTGTATTAGCAGCGTTTTGAATGCAGCGTCTTACCACTGCGTCCAAAACGCTGCATTGTACAGTACAAGAAATCCCATGTCCATTATGCTTCTATCCTACAGCGTTATTTAAGCTGTGGTGTGGGTTGCAGGGCTTCCGGATCTCCGCAGCATGTTCATTTATAACTGTGGATTCAGAAGCAATCTCCAGCGGGTGAATACAGGGAAAAACCACCCTGCACCCAACGCACATTGTGGGCACATGGCGGCTTGCGTTCTCCCTGCGTTCATCCGCGGCTTCTCGCAGGCCTGGAAGCTCTGCGGGTTTGACGCACATACCCTAACAGCACAAAAGCAGTTAATTGTCAAAGGCCCAACTTCGGGATTATCCAGGGATTAGGTGAATTTACTGGAGGAAGTTTTATTGAACCATAAACTTCCCATATACTGGGGGAAAAAAGTAATCATACATTAGAGCCATTCAGGTAACAGGACGGGCTCCTGGAGTAGGAGGATGGGAACATAAATATGGGCATTTTTGGTTCTTATTTCCAAAATTAAAGGTGACAGATCAGTTGTGAAATCAATGAGTGCCTGACTTTATCAATGCTCCAAACGTCGATCACCAGGGGCCCATTCTAAGGGAAGAGGCTTTCATGGCGGAATAGTCTGTAACGCTAGATAATAGACATAGGTAAGCTACACTGCCGTAATGAGGTGCTCAAAAGCTAAAGTTGAGTGTCCATAGCAAAATAATACACTTCAGCACACTTTGGCAACCAACTTTTTGGCCTATGTTAGGCCTTTTTCAAGTAGAATTACCTGGGTATGTACAAAGGAATAATGACAGAAAATTACAATGACAAAAGAGTCAAAATAAAATTAGATGACATTATATACAGAGGTACTAGTCAACAAAATGAAGTGGTGCAGCATGTTATTAGTTATTACAAAGACACATTTTAAGGAATATGATAATCATATGAGGACAAGACCATAATACATGTAGCCAAAATGAAGCAAATAAGCATAAAAAAGTTGAAGCACCATATTAAATATAACTAATATTTCGTGCGACTAGAGTATGGGTTCAAGTGTGGATGTCAGGGGTCGGATTAAGGGCTTAAGAGTTACCCTATAGGATTTTCAATGGAATATGTGGACCACCAAGACCCGCAGGACAATTTGTGGGTACCAATATTCTGAAATGTCTAGCTCACCCTTCCAGAGTTGATCCGGATAGCGGGGAAGCCGGAAAACAGACAACATGTAACTGCATGGTGTGCGAGAAAGGCAAAAGATCCAGCATCCAGGTTATGTTAAAATTACAGCTTTATTTGTGATTCAATAAAAAGTTTGACAAGTATACAGACTGTGCAAGGATGATGGGGTTAAATCCTCCAATAAATGTTATGGAGAGTTTGCCCCCCAATTTTTGGGAGCTGGATCTTTTGACTTTTTCATAGAAATATTTTGTAGCCTGTGGGTAAGATTAGTTCAACTCTCATCCGCAAGGTTGGCTACGTCATCTGCTGCTGATATTCTGTTCAGATATCCACATTGAAAAAAATATCATCTCGCATGGATATACCTTTAAAAGGGGTTGCCACTTTATTATCAGGCCAAAGGTAGCCATAAAATTAAAGGAAGGAACTCACTTTCTGGAAAGGCGCACCTCCACCATAATGCTGACAGTGTCCCCTGCTGGTCTGCCGGCTTTCTTTTCTGGTAGGGGAAGGGTCAGGTGACCAACCGCCGCTAATTAGTGGTCCTAAAAAGAAGTAACACTGATCTCCTTCCTACTGGAAGAGAAAACAAGCAGACCAGTGGGGTGTCAGCATCTGTACAGAGGAGCTTCACCATTCCGGGAGCTTAGTATTCTCCTCTTATGTTTTAAACCGACCATCTTAGGAACCTTCATACAATGTCTTAAAAAAGATGGACAAGCCCTTTAAAGTGTTATTACCATCTTAGTGGTGTGTCACCTATCCATAGTAAGAGCACTTGATTATGTCCAGCAATCCCATTGACAATGGGTAGAGTGGGGCAGATCGGAGCCTTGCTCTCAGAATCAACAAATTGTTACCATTTGGAATGGACAAGACCCAGTCAACTGCAATCTCATGTGCATGATCGGCTACTAGGGATAACATATTTTCTCAAGGTATGTTAAGAATCGGTGATGGATGCAGACCGCAGAGGTTCAGTGTAAAAATGGCCTACAGGCACCCTGCGTGATGGGGACACCATCATGGATCACACAGACTCCCCTTTCCGATGCCGGCTAACATTCTTCCCTTCATGTTAGAATGAAGCATTAACTTTACCTTCATTTCTGATATCACCTGCAGACAGTTCGGAAGGTCCTCCGCAGGGTGGGGCCACCAGGGTCCACAGATTTGGGGGACAATGAAGACTTGATCATTGAAGGATCATTACAAGAGCCAGATGAGCTTGAGAGTGAGACTCCCAATTACCTGAAGTACGCAGTGCTGCATCGAGAGGTACAAGAGTTCTATGTTTTTATACTTTTTCCCCCAATTTTCTCCTTTCATTTGCCAGAATTCTCAGATATCATAGATTGTGTATGTTCTGTCATTTAATACCATGGAATTACACTGACCAATTATTTGGAGGGTCTAGGAGAGGGCTGCTATGGGATTCGGTACTATTATTAAAAAATAATATAATGTTTTACGCCCTGCTGATCCATTGGGTACAAACCAATTATGGGGACATGTTCAAGACGCGGAGAATGCTGTCGAGCTTCTTGGAGGAGGTTGTGGGGTTTCAGCCCACCAGCCACACATTGATGACCATCACTGACTTTGCCTTCTAAATACATTTACACCTTTTTTTTAATGTATATGTACAATGTTTGTCACCCCATTAGTGCCTAGTAATACAAACTCTCCTCCCTTACTTCTGTAACTAGGTAGTTTTTCTATTTAATATACTGTGAAAAAGATGGCTGAAGATAAGAGAGGGGAGAATTGATTTGTAACATAGAATTCCTTACAAATTTACCGAAATAACAAAAGATTATACTCACCTGTCCCAGGTCCGACCCCTCATCTGTCCTGCTGCCGCAGTGCCACCACCACCCAGTCCTCTGCCCACTCCAGATCGGTCTTCTCTTCTTCGGTCAAGGTGGTATTACTTCTATGAACACATGAGCCTAGTCGGTGAAGGCAGGCCATAGAGAAGATCAATCTGATAGGAGCGAGGACCAGGTGGGGAGCTGCAGCAGCAGGACAGGTGAGTGGCAGCCAAGGAAAGGTGAGTGTAAAGTTTTAGTATTTTTTTATACTCTTCCTGGCTTTTTGGTTAGTATTATTCTTTTTTATAAAGTTATATAAGTTTGTAAATATATGTTATTACTTATCCTAATATACAGCCCGTATTCTACTTCAGAGCTACATTCAGAATTCTGCAGACTTTCACACAATCCTTTCCAGGCACTGTGTCATCAAATAGCTGTTTGGCATTCTGGGACCTCTATTCTTTACACCAGGTGCTCAACTATAAGTGTCACGTCTGTTGACAATATTGTTGACTGTTCCCAATGATCATCAGTAGAATTATGAATGCAGCTCTGGAGTATAACTCAGCATTAACTAGCATAAGTACTATGCCTTGTTTCAGGGATGGGACACTTCTCTGTAACTGTACAGTACAGCACATTGTGTGGACTATGTTCTGTTCTTTACTTGCACTATTGCACAGAATCCTCTGTCTCTTTTTCTGTTATTTTGTCTTCGCAATTTTCATGTCTCTAAGAATTTTTCATTTGTTGTATTTTTCTCTATCTCATTTCACTGTTGTTTGACCCTTCTGTGTCCTTGTTCCCTTACTGCCCTCTGTCGTACACGTGTGTCACGCAATGCCTATCCCTAATGTCCACCCCTGACCTCGTGTTCCCACCCCCCGGGCTGCCCCTCCTGGCAGGCAGAGGACGAGTTTGACTCTTTGAGATCAGAGATCGGAGACGGGAGGAAAGGGGCACAGATTGTGAAAAGAGCCGGCACCAAACGGGTGCAGCAGTGAGACCACAAAACTGGGACACCCAAAATAATGGGGAATCACCCAGGTAATAAATATCAATAAGGGGCAATCCTAGGTAACATCTTAACCAATAGCACCTCTGCATTAACACCATCCCAAAGAACGGCCGAACCTAGATCTGGGTTACATACTCCAATAAAAAAAACAAAAAATGACAACATTAACAGAAGAGTTACATCTTAGGTCTCCATAACATGATATCCCACATCATCAAAGACAACCAGATCCTGGATTTCTGCCTGATATGATTGTATCTTTCAGTGGAAAAAAAGTTAAAAAGAGAGTCTCACTTTTTGGAGGACTTGTCTAATCCTGCAGTATATAGACACCCCATAGAGGAGAATGGGCCAGGTGTAATGCCTCATTTCTGCCTGTGGGAATGCTGTAGGAAAATGAAACACATAGGTTTCATCGCAGATCGCAGCTGATCATTGTAGGTCACAGCAGGTGGACACTTTTTGATCAGCTTATTGTCAAAGAACCTTTCTAATAAAGTTGAATTCCCTCTACTTAAAGGGGATGTCCATTACTTGGACAATCCCTTCTTAATTGCTGTAATAGCAAGTCTTATACTCACCTCCCATTCCTGCAATTTCAGCACCATTATTATGTCATATGGTCATTGCAGCCATTCAGCAGCTGCTTTACTCACTGTTCCCAAAACTCAGACATCGAGGGTAGGTGTGAGCCTTGTGGCCAATTAGAGGATGCTGATTGGCAGCAGCGCTCACATGACATAACATTGTCACACCATCATTGGTGGAGCCAGCACCAACTTCCCTGGAACAGCGCTGGCACGGGAGGTGAGTGAATGTTTTATTTTTTTATTATTTTGCTCTGGAGACTTAAACATTTCAGAAGAGGTTGTCCAAATATTGGTCAAACCCTTTGATAAAGAATATTATTGCTTTCTACTCTCATGGATATTTCATCCTTTCATTCACCTTGACTCTTAATAATGCAGACATGGTTTCCAAGGTCCTTCTGATACTTTCCTTCAGACTGTCATCTCCACTGATCCCACTTGTCTTGCCCAAATCCTGCCCCCCCTGGCCATCCTCCCTAGCATAATCCATTGATCGATTCACTTTGTTGTATCTTCTCCATGCTGTCTCCTAACTTCTGATACTTTCCTCTGTTATCTGCTTTACTTTACATTCTGGATGACTCTGCTGGAGTCTTGTATTCTCCACCCATTCATGTCTCATCAGTCTCATATAGCCATCCTTCATCTCTCCTGACTTGTCTGTTTTATTGCAGTTTTACATTCAACATAGTACAGGAGGTGTGGAGCATCTGTTCTCACATCTCTACGTTGTGTCTGTCCACTGTTATTCATCTTAGAATTCTATGAATTAATTGACAATTGGGTGTTACCAGTTGGGGAGTGTCCCTGACCTGTTACTCACTGTTCAGTCAGTATTGACTGTCAGATTGTGAAGGGATACGGCTCTTTGTCCAAGGCAATGGTAACACCCAAGAGCAGAACATTATCTCTTGTATATGAAGGCCTCCTTACTCTTCTCCAAAAATGATGTTGGGAGGAATAGGAATTAGGCAAAAAAACAAATCGTTTTGCCGTCACAGGAAAAAAGCCACCAGGCGGCAGTCCACTCCCCTCCCTTCATTGAAAACATATTGGCCATAGCATTAATCTATATGGGCAGATAAGGAGGAAAGGCTCTATTTAAGGTGTATAGGCTCCTCACATCTTTGGATGTTTTCTTTTACTTGAATGTAAGGAGAAGTCTACCTGCCGGCCATATTGTGGTGGGAGAGCACATGAGACTTCTTGAAAAGAATTTACTTTGGTGTTTTTGCAAAGAACCCAAAACAATTCTTCTTTTAAACTCCCAAGACATTTTTTGTAGATACTAGAGAAAATTCCCAAGCAGCACCATAGTCCATCAGAACCAAAACTGTGTGTAGACCCGCAGATAGTAAAAAAGGTGGAAAAAACCAGCAGAAGACATTATGTAAGGACTAATACATATTGTTCCTGTTTTGTAGAATTTACAGAATGTTTTGGGACCCCACATCTGATCCTGTGCCACTCCATAATCAACACACTCCATAATCTTCCCACAATACCAATTATTCTTCGGCACCCTACAAAGCCTGGTGCCCCCACCACACAGTCTACCGTCACCTGGCATGACTCTCCTGTTCTTTGTTTCTTCCTGTTGACGTTTGTCCTGATTCATCATATTTCTTGTTCCTCGTTATGTTGCCCATTTGTAGGTTGATCTTATTCTCACACCATCCTGGAGTCCTGTCCAACCTCAAAGTATGGGGTCTGATATTTTACGGATATGTCTTTGATAGTCGCAGTCAACGTGTACAGTCAAGAGCAGCTTTCACAAGGTTTACCTCCTGCATTTCTGCTCTATCATACAAAAATACCCCAAGTCAATCCGTCATGGTCCCAACCTATTTTGTCCAGTGTTTTTGGTGGTATTGGTTAGTCATTTCACCTCACTATAAGGGTTTGACTCCATCCATAAGCCAACATTTCAGTCTATGGTCATGTCTGCTGTGTGTCACGGGGGGTGATGCCACATGCAATGTCTACTATAGTCGATGGACTGTATGGTAATGCTCAGTTGGTTTAGTAGACACCATTTACAATCGTTAAGTGTCACTGTACCACCACCTTTTCTCCACTGAAAATAGGAGACACTGCTAGTTTCTAAATGTCTTGATTGGGGCCCCAACAGTTTTACTATAGGCCCACACACACACTAGATTAAATTTGATGGAACCCAATGGTGTCGGTGGGATCTGCCTACAGTCTGATGTGTATGCCCGACTTTCCCCTGCACCATAATACGATGTTGGGACAGAAGGGGTTTGGCATGTTGGATTTGCAAAGGATGGTCCTTTTGTTCTCCAGCAGAGAACATTCTTGGGTATCGGAGAGTGCGGGAAGATGGTGGCCAACCGATCCATCAAATGGCCAGAAGTAAACTAATGTGTATGGGGGATTCAGATAGCACAATGTTTAGAGTAGTATGGAAATTGGGAACATGGAGTGATGGCATAAACACCAAGGGAGATATATGGCCTTGAAGCCACCAGTTGGCCACCGCTCATCTAATGTGAAGAAAAGCAGAACTACTATGGAGCTACATTACGACAACATTAACATCACAACTAATGATAGTGGCCATTAAGAAAGAAAAAATCTGGTGGATTTCTTTGCAACCGTATTAAATGTAGTTTAAACTTTGCAATCATAATGTTATGGGACCAAAGTTTTCTTGTAGCCATAGCTCAGATCTCCATGTGAGAGGCCACATCTGCTGTATATTGAGCATGGTATCACCCAATACAAAGGCACATGTAATTATAGGGCTGGCAGCTGTCCTGAGGATCACAGTTTTTGACTATCTCATCTATGAAGGGCAATGTAGAAGAGAATTGTTTGAATACCGGTTGCTGTATGGCGCCATGTTGCTTCTCTTTGCACCAGCATGTATGGACTTGATATGGAGAGCAGCCATTGCAGTTTTCAGTCTTGACTTTGTGTAGATGCAAATTACGACAGATTTATGTTCTAAGGAGAAGAGAAATTTGAGAGGGATTAATACCAAGAGAAACCAATAAGCTCGAACAGATCTGTTTTAATAATAGGACAAAGTTGGCAGCTGCCCAGGGGCCCACTGTTCAAGGGCACCTCTGTAATGAGGGACAGGCAACATGTATGTCCAGAGATCTGACGGGGAAAATAGCAACTCGTTACTAAGATGTATGACTATATCCACTGATCTAGTGTGATCTACTCATCCAGCAGTGCCAGCTCAGCTTTCTCCACCATAATAATCCTGCAATATACCACTTGTCAAACCCTGTACATACATAGACATCACTGGGCCCTGTAGAAGAAGTCATCATTTGTCCCCTTCCCACTCCCTTTTGTTCTCCCTTGTCCCGTCCAAAAAAAAAGGTAGACGGGGTCTGATTGCTCTGTCGCAGTCACTGAAGGGCAAAGCACTCAGCTTTTAGAGTCATTGTGGCACAAACACAGTAATTGCGCCCCTACTGACGCCCCGTAGTGTTCTCACCCACCGTGACACTCATAGCCCCATAGTTAATTCCCCCACACAAATTGCCCAACCAGTACCAACAAAAGCACAGTATAATGAACATGCAGTGCCCCAGACACAGTATAATGCTGCCATAGTGACCCCAACACTATATAACGCCCCCCAAAACAGTATTATATACCCACAATTTCCCCAAACCGTATGATACTGTCACAGTATGATGCTCCCATAGTCCCACAGAGTCACCCACTATGATGCCCTCACACCACCCTACACAGTATAATGCTGCCATAGTGACCCTAACACTATATAACGCTCCCCAAAACAGTATTATATACCCACAATTTCCCCAAACCGTATGATAAAGTCACAGTATGATGTTCCCATAGTCCCACAGAGTCACCCACTATGATGCCCTCACACCACCCTACACAGTATAATGCTGCCATAGTGACCCTAACACTATATAACGCTCCCCAAAACAGTATTATATACCCACAATTTCCCCAAACCGTATGATAAAGTCACAGTATGATGTTCCCATAGTCCCACAGAGTCACCCACTATGATGTCCTCACACCCCCCTACACAGTATCATGCCTCCACAGTTTACACCAACATGAAAAATCACCTTACCTTGCCCCGTTCCCCTGATGCCCCACTATAGTCTGTGCTGCGTGTGAGCGGCTATAGTGACCTCATCGTGCCTGAATGGTGGAACAGGGAGCCGACTGCTCTCTACTCCACCATTGTGGTCACCTGTATCTCGAGGACGCAGATAATGTTGAAACTATAAAGCCTGGAAAGGAGCCCGATGCCAATCAGCACCCGGCCTCCCCGACTCATGCCCTATAGAGGCCACATAGTCTGCCACAATCTATAACATTCAGCGGTAGAATCTACAGAGAATGTTGAGTGTCAGGAACATGTATTCTCCGTATAAGTCCAAAGCTGAATTCCTGTTACTAATGAATTGTGGGAGGTCAGCAATACGTGCCCACACACCTTAATACCTGTCGTTCTGCCGACCCTTACTCTCACCATACACATGCATGTTTACCTGGCTGAAAGTAATTTTCCCTACCCCCTCCCCATTATACATGCACCCCCAGCTTGGCTGAGCGTGCATATGTTTTCAATAGGGAGAAGAGATAAAGTCTTGTGATTGCAGTGATCATGTGATTTCAGTGATCTTGTGATTTCAATGATCATGTGATGGCAGTGATCATGTGATTTCAGTGATCTTGTGATTGCAGTGATCATGTGATTGCAGTGATCTTATTATTTCAGTGATCTTGTGATTGCAGTGATTTTGTGATTACAGTGATCATGCGATTTCAGTGATCTTTTGTATTGATTGCAGTGATCATGTGATTGCAGTGATCATGTGATTTCAGTGATCTTGTGGTTTCAGTGGTCTTGTTACTGCAGTGATCTCATGATTGTAGTGATCCTGTGATTTCAGTGATGTTGTGATTGCTGTGATCTTGTGATTTCAGTGATCTTTTGTATTGCAGTGATCTCATGATTTCATGTGATCATGTGATTCATGTGATTTCAGTGATCTTGTGATTTCTGTGATCATGTGATTTCAGTGATCTTGATTCCAGTGATCATGTGATTGCAGTGATCTTGTGATTGCAGTGATTTTGTGATTGCCGTGATCATGTGATTTTAGTAATCTTGTGATTTCAGTGATCTTTTGTATTGCAGTGAACTTGTGATTGCAGTGATCTTGTGATTGCAGTGATCATGTGATTTGTGATCTTGATTGCAGTGATCATGTGATTACAGTGATCTTGTTATTGCAGTGATCTCATGATTCCAGTGATCTCATGATTGCAGTGATCATGTGATGTCAGTAATCTTGTGATTGCAGTGATCTTTTGTATTGCAGTGATCATGTGATTGCAGTGATCATGTGATTTCAGTGATCTTGCTTGCAGTGATCATGTGATTTCAATGATCTTGTGATTGCAGTGATTTTTTGATTGCTGTGATCATGTGATTTCAGCAATCTTGTGATTGCAGTGATTTAAGTGATCTTTTGTATTGCAGTGATCATGTGATTGCAGTGATCTTGTGATTGCAGCAATCTTGTGATTGCAATGATCATGTGATTTCAGTGATCTTGTGATTGCAGTGATCATGTGATTGCAGTGATCTTGTGATTGCAATGATCATGTGATTTCAGTGATCTTGTGATTGCAGTGATCATGTGATTGCAGTGATCTTGTGATTGCAGCAATCTTGTGATTGCAGTGATCATGTGATTTCAGTGATCTTGTGATTGCAGTGATCATGTGATTGCAGTGATCTTGTGATTGCAGCAATCTTGTGATTTCAGTGATCTTGTAATTGCAATGTCATCATGTGATTTCAGTGATCTTGTGATTGCAGTGATCATGTGATTGCAGTAATCTTGTGATGGCAGCGATCTTGTGATGGCAGCGATCTTGTGATTGCAGTGATCTTGTGATGGCAGTGATCATGTGATTGCAGTAATCTTGTGATTGCAGTGATTTCAGTGATCTTTTATGTTGCAGTGATTATGTGATTGCAGCGATCTTGTGATGGCAGCGATCTTGTGATGGCAGTGATCTTGTGATGGCAGCGATCTTGTGATGGCAGCGATCTTGTGATGGCAGCGATCTTGTGATGGCTGCGATCTTGTGATGGCAGCGATCTTGTGATGGCAGCGATCTTGTGATGGCAGCGATCTTGTGATGGCTGCGATCTTGTGATGGCTGCGATCTTGTGATGGCAGTGATCTTGTGATGGCAGCGATCTTGTGATGGCTGCGATCTTGTGATGGCAGCGATCTTGTGATGGCAGCGATCTTGTGATGGCAGCGATCTTGTGATGGCTGCGATCTTGTGATGGCAGTGATCTTGTGATGGCAGTGATCTTGTGATTGCAGTGATCATAATAAAATGCAATTAAAGAGTAAAAAAAAATAAAAAAAATAGATATATGATAAAATCCCCAACAGAAATCCCCCTCCTAAAATAAACCTAATAAGGGAACAAACCCGTCCTTAGACAATGTCCTGCAGGTTGAAGCTGGTGGAACGTGGCTCAGATAATGGACGCCAGTGAGTTATCAATCTGCCTCGGTATAAAGTGGTGAAGAAAGTCTTTGCTTTTAATGACAAAAATCCTTGCCCCACGCTAAGGGGTCCTAGGCAGAGGCGATCCCCTGTATTAGGTCCCTTTAAGTGGCTACTAATCACCTGAAAGAGCATCCATAATGAACCTTTCCACTCACTGGCCCCTGTATATACAGCAATCAGCCAATGTATATGGGCACCAGAATAGATTTACCGGGGTTGGCAGATATCACCTTATTAATCCGCCCTAATGTCTTGCTCATTATTAGTCGTATGATGTGAGGTCCTAACATCTGACATCTCCCTCAGTGCCCCATGTACAGGTGGACATAGGTAGTGGCCGATGTGATCATAAATGACCTTATATACTGTAAATGGATTACAGGATTAACTGTTCACAGGTTGGCGTGTGCTCTATATATACCCAGATATTTGGGCTTGGTTATATGTGAGGGTCTCGGTACACAGCCTCGTCTCTGTCACCTCGTCCCTTGGAGAGGTGATTTATCCTCTGATAATCTATGCGTGTCCTTTGCTCTCTGCTCTTGTCCAATCAGAAAACTAGACCCAGCTGCCCCCCACCACCGTCACTCATCACATGGGGGCCATGCTATGTGACACTGACAGGATAAATATAGACCTCTTATTAGTGCCAGAGGCAGCGTCCTCTTACAGTGTTATATAGTTGTGCACCTGAGGACATAGACGGTAATAACTGGTAAATGCCAATACTACTATACACACCTAATAACTGGAGCTGGCATTAGGGGCTACAAGCCTGCACCTACTCATGGGGGGCGGCATAAATGGCTTGGTACCCGATGGTGACCAACAAGACCTTTGCCCCTCTCCTGCATCAAATGGCTTGCCAGGGGCTGCTACCTAGGTCCTTGTATGAAGACCATCCTTTGGCCAGGCTTCATAGAAGAACGGCAAAGTCTCTATATACTGTAGCATTACAATATATAGTACAAGCCATCAAACGATCACAGGTTCAATTTTGTAATAAAAATTAATATGATATAATCTATATATCAAATATTAAAAAAGAAGATTGAAATGCCACAATTACCAGTTTTAGGTTACCACACTTATAATTATAATAATCTTTATCTATATAGCACCAACATACTCCACAGCGCTTTACAATTCAGAGGTTCATATACAAACAGTCATAAGTAATAGTTGTCAAGGAATACAATAATTAAAGCAAAATAATGACGGCCCTGCTCATAAGAGCTTACAGTCTACAATGAGGTGGGGGTGACACAAAGTACAGGGGATTATTTACAATGATGGTGCAGCCAATGTGAGGGGATGGGGTGTAGATAAGAGCTGCATGACTGGCCACCAGCCATTCTTTGTAAAGCATTTTGTGTCTGGTGGAGTGAATAGGCCATGTCTGAGTGACTGTGACTACTGTAGGGGGCATTATAGGCAGCCCTAAAGAGATGTATTTTAGGGAGCGCCTGAAACTATATAAGTTGTGAATAGACCTAATTTCTTGGGTAGAGCATTCCAGAGAATTGGTGCAGCTCCAGAGAAGTCTTGGAGCCGGGAGTGGGAGGTTCAGATTAATGCCGAAGTTTGTCTAAAGTCACTTCCAGAGCGAAGAGAAAGGGTGGGGTGATAGACAGAGATGAGGGTAGAGATGTATGGAGGTGCTGCACTGTGAAGAGCTTTGTAGGTGAGAACAAGCAGTTTGAATTGGATCCTATAGTGTATAAGCAGCGAGTGCAATGACTGGCACAGAGCTGAAACATCCGAGTAACGGTTAGCCAGATAGGTGATCCTGGCTGCTGCATTAAGGATGGACTAGAGAGGGGAAAGCCTAGAGAGGGGGAGGCCAATTAAAGGAGAATTACAATAATCAAGGCGGGAGTGGATCAGGGCCACAGTGAGTGTTTTTGTTGTTTCCATTGTGAGAAAGGGGCGGCTTCTAGAGATATTTTTCAGATGCAAGTGGTAAGAGCGGGCGAGAGATTGTATATGTGGGGTGAAGGAAAGATCAGCATCAAACATAACACTCAGAAAACGAGGTTTTATCGTGATGCCGCACACTGAGAGGGAGATATCAGATTTAGGGAGGTTAGTGGAGGGCGGAGCAGAAGAAGTTCATTTTTGGCAAGGTTGAGTTTTAGGTAGAGAGTGGATATGATATTGGAAACTGCGGTTAGACAGTCATTGGCATTCTGTAATACAGCAGGGGTAAGGTTAGGGTATGATGTGTATAGTTGTGTCTACCCCCCAGGGCCATGGATGCACGGGGGCTGAGACCCAGCTCCGTGGCCCTGCGGAGTCGCTAAAAATTCAGGGGAAATGATTTATGGGTAATGGATCGTGACGCCACCTGCGGTATTCGGCTATTTAGGCCAATGCTGCCAGACGAGACCACTGGGGATGATGGATGGGCAGCCATGGTGGTATCGCTCCCCACGGGTGGAGCGTATCCCCAAGGCAACCGGGAAAGTCTATGGTGTTGGAAGCCCATTGGGTTGCAAGACGGATGGCGCAAAGTAACAGACAGACTCACAGTTGTTATTTCCTCAGGTCCTCTACTGGTGGTGCAGGTACAAGCAGGGACACTGTCAGGTGATGGTACAGAAGTCTGTGTAACCTGGAAGCAAGTAGGGGTTCTCCTCACCCTGCAAGTTCTGAGGCCTACTTGCTGCACTCCTTCAGCGGGTCCCTGCTGCTGCCTAAAGCTGAGCTGCGGCCCTCTCTCTCTTCCTGCACTGTGCTGGTATGGCAGGCAGCTCGAGTCCTTTTCCAGACCCACTTCTCTGGTGGCTGCTCCTGGATTCTCTTTGGATTCTCTTTGCTGCTTTGCCTGCAGTCACTGTGTGTGGCTGGGAGACCTAGAATCTCCCACCCTCCTGTGTTGGCTGCCGGGATGTTAGGCCCTGCACAGCTGGGGTGAGCTCGACACCACTCTGCTCCCAAGGCTCTCCTCGACTTCCTCAGACCCTCACTTGCAGGCCCCTCTAGCTAGGTTTCTGCTACCCTGGGACGAGCTCAGCACTGCTCAAATCTACAGGATGTCTTCCTCAGAACTGCTCCTTACTGAACTAACTAACTCCACCCCAGAATTTATAGGAGAGCTACTCTGAATCCGGGTTTAGAGGTCCCACTTTAGGCCTGGAGGCAGAAAAGGTGTTGTGTACTTAGGCTCACCTAGTGTGGATACCCTTCATTGCTTCCAGGTATGACACTACCCCCCGGGGGTGGTAATGATATTGTGGCATCCAGACACTGGGGTGACACATCAGCATAAAGGTGATACTGGAAGCCAAATGTACTGATGGTCTGTCCAATCCGGGCCATGTAGAGAAAGAAGAGAAGAGGGCCAAGGACTGAAGTCTGAGGGACCCCAATAGTGAGAGGAAGAGGTACCGGAAGCCAAATCTGCTGATGGTCTGTCCAATCGGGGCTGTGTCCCAAAATGCAAATAAAAATTATCAAAACATTGTTTGTATCCCAAAATGGTATAAACAAGCCCTCAATCAGCTCCTTACGGGTCTCAGAAAATAGTTACACAAACATTTTTGGGAATAAAATTGAGATTTTTTTGCCAAATCACTAAAATTATAAAAATAATTATAGAAATGTGTGGTTACCATAATCTTACTGACCTGAAGAATAAACATTGTAAAAAGGACACCCAAAAACAATGGCAGAATTGTCGTTTCCTTACCACTTTTTTTCCTATTCTTCAGTATAATATATGGTAAAATTAATGTCACTCAAATGTACAATTCATCCCGCAAAGAGGCAAAGAACAAGTCCCTGATAGTTATTGACAGACAAGATTTTCTTAAATTGACTTTTAGAAGACGAGGAGGGGAAATTGACTAATAATGAAAAATGGCCCAATTATGAAGATCTTCTCAGCTTTTCCCTTTCAGAAAGTTAAAAATATTTGTAGTTATCCTTATTTTTTGTTAAAGTAAGTTTCCAAGACACGCTTGTGCACGTGTAGCTTTTTTTCTATGTGCCTGGTCAGGTTATTGTGAGCACACATTGTTTGCACCTGCGTCGAGCCCAGCTACCTATCACCTGTTCCATAGCTCCTAGCCCAGCCACCTATCACCTGTTCCATAGCTCCTAGCCCAGCCACCTTTCACCTGTGCCATAGCTCCTAGCCCAGCCACCTATCACCTGTTCCATAGCTCCTAGCCCAGCCACCTATCCCCTGTTCCATAGCTCCTAGCCCAGCCACCTATCACCTGTTCCATAGCTCCTAGCCCAGCCACCTATCACCTGTTCCATAGCTCCTAGCCCAGCCACCTATCACCTGTTCCATAGCTCCTAGCCCAGCCACCTATCACCTGTTCCATAGCTCCTAGCCCAGCCACCTATCACCTGTTCCATAGCTCCTAGCCCAGCCACCTATCACCTGTTCCATAGCTCCTAGCCCAGCCACCTATCACCTGTTCCATAGCTCCTAGCCCAGCCACCTATCACCTGTTCCATAGCTCCTAGCCCAGCCACCTATCACCTGTTCCATAGCTCCTAGCCCAGCCACCTATCACCTGTTCCATAGCTCCTAGCCCAGCCACCTATCACCTGTTCCATAGCTCCTAGCCCAGCCACCTATCACCTGTTCCATAGCTCCTAGCCCAGCCACCTATCACCTGTGCCATAGCTCCTAGCCCAGCCACCTTTCACCTGTGCCATAGCTCCTAGCCCAGCCACCTATCACCTGTTCCATAGCTCCTAGCCCAGCCACCTATCACCTGTTCCATAGCTCCTAGCCCAGCCACCTATCACCTGTTCCATAGCTCCTAGCCCAGCCACCTATCACCTGTTCCATAGCTCCTAGCCCAGCCACCTATCACCTGTTCCATAGCTCCTAGCCCAGCCACCTATCACCTGTTCCATAGCTCCTAGCCCAGCCACCTATCACCTGTTCCATAGCTCCTAGCCCAGCCACCTATCACCTGTTCCATAGCTCCTAGCCCAGCCACCTATCACCTGTTCCATAGCTCCTAGCCCAGCCACCTATCACCTGTTCCATAGCTCCTAGCCCAGCCACCTATCCCCTGTTCCATAGCTCCTAGCCCAGCCACCTATCACCTGTTCCATAGCTCCTAGCCCAGCCACCTATCACCTGTTCCATAGCTCCTAGCCCAGCCACCTATCACCTGTTCCATAGCTCCTAGCCCAGCCACCTATCACCTGTTCCATAGCTCCTAGCCCAGCCACCTATCACCTGTTCCATAGCTCCTAGCCCAGCCACCTATCACCTGTTCCATAGCTCCTAGCCCAGCCACCTATCACCTGTTCCATAGCTCCTAGCCCAGCCACCTATCACCTGTTCCATAGCTCCTAGCCCAGCCACCTATCACCTGTTCCATAGCTCCTAGCCCAGCCACCTATCACCTGTTCCATAGCTCCTAGCCCAGCCACCTATCACCTGTGCCATAGCTCCTAGCCCAGCCACCTATCACCTGTGCCATAGCTCCTAGCCCAGCCACCTTTCACCTGTGCCATAGCTCCTAGCCCAGCCACCTATCACCTGTTCCATAGCTCCTAGCCCAGCCACCTATCACCTGTTCCATAGCTCCTAGCCCAGCCACCTATCACCTGTTCCATAGCTCCTAGCCCAGCCACCTATCACCTGTGCCATAGCTCCTAGCCCAGCCACCTTTCACCTGTGCCATAGCTCCTAGCCCAGCCACCTATCACCTGTTCCATAGCTCCTAGCCCAGCCACCTATCACCTGTTCCATAGCTCCTAGCCCAGCCACCTATCACCTGTTCCATAGCTCCTAGCCCAGCCACCTATCACCTGTTCCATAGCTCCTAGCCCAGCCACCTATCACCTGTGCCATAGCTCCTAGCCCAGCCACCTATCACCTGTTCCATAGCTCCTAGCCCAGCCACCTATCACCTGTTCCATAGCTCCTAGCCCAGCCACCTATCACCTGTTCCATAGCTCCTAGCCCAGCCACCTATCACCTGTTCCATAGCTCCCTAGCCCAGCCACCTATCACCTGTTCCATAGCTCCTAGCCCAGCCACCTATCACCTGTTCCATAGCTCCTAGCCCAGCCACCTATCACCTGTTCCATAGCTCCTAGCCCAGCCACCTATCACCTGTTCCATAGCTCCTAGCCCAGCCACCTATCACCTGTTCCATAGCTCCTAGCCCAGCCACCTATCACCTGTTCCATAGCTCCTAGCCCAGCCACCTATCACCTGTTCCATAGCTCCTAGCCCAGCCACCTATCACCTGTTCCATAGCTCGTAGCCCAGCCACTTATCACCTGTTCCATAGCTCCTAGCCCAGCCACCTATCACCTGTTCCATAGCTCCTAGCCCAGCTACCTATCACCTGTTCCATAGCTCCTTGCCCAGCCACCTATACCTGTTCCATAGCTCCTAGCCCAGCCACCTATCACCTGTTCCATAGCTCCTAGCCCAGCCACCTATCACCTGTTCCATAGCTCCTAGCCCAGCCACCTATCACCTGTTCCATAGCTCCTAGCCCAGCCACCTATCACCTGTTCCATAGCTCCTAGCCCAGCCACCTATCACCTGTTCCATAGCTCCTAGCCCAGCCACCTATCACCTGTTCCATAGCTCCTAGCCCAGCCACCTATCACCTGTTCCATAGCTCGTAGCCCAGCCACCTATCACCTGTTCCATAGCTCCTAGCCCAGCCACCTATCACCTGTTCCATAGCTCCTAGCCCAGCCACCTATCACCTGTTCCATAGCTCCTAGCCCAGCCACCTATCACCTGTTCCATAGCTCCTAGCCCAGCCACCTATCACCTGTTCCATAGCTCCTAGCCCAGCCACTTATCACCTGTTCCATAGCTCCTAGCCCAGCCACCTATCACCTGTTCCATAGCTCCTAGCCCAGCCACCTATCACCTGTTCCATAGCTCCTAGCCCAGCCACCTATCACCTGTTCCATAGCTCCTAGCCCAGCCACCTATCACCTGTTCCATAGCTCCTAGCCCAGCCACTTATCACCTGTTCCATAGATCCTAGCCTGGCCGCCTATCTCCTCTGTAATAGCAGTGAATGGGACTGCTCTTGTGCATGAACAGTAACTCAAGATCCATCCTCATAACTAAGTCCTGGTAACTAAGGGGACCCCGAAATCCCTCTACCACCAGCACAGATGATATTTTGACATCAATGAGGTTTGAGAACAGTATAGTTTAGTTATATGGTGAATGGCAGTTACTCCCCAGTATATAACATGGCGTGGACATTTATTAAAGACCTGGCAGGGGGTAATTTGCAGGAACAAGATCTGGGATTGTACTTGAGAGAGGGCAATGAAGGACACGTCTGGGACAAGAGATTGGACAGAATAAGGACATGAGAGGCAGAGCGGGATTAATTAGTATAAAGGGAACACAATGCCATTTCCGCTCCATGTCACACACAGACAATGCCCGCTCTAATTCTAGCCCATCCAGCTAAATATACGCACCAGGCTGTGCCACCGCAGGGATCACTCCTCACTAATCACTGCTGGCAGACACAGACTTCTCTATAGCTGATTCACAGAAACAGCATAAAACCTTAGGAAATATTAATCCCTGAGTCAACTTCTTCTGTTTAGTATTCTGCTCAGTTTTTATCAGATGTATTCACTTCTGGAAAAGCTGGATGACAAACAATATGGCTGCCACGGTAGGGGTTGTCACACAGCTTTCCCAGTAGCAGCAGACTGAGGGCGATGTGCATGTGCCCACTCTTAAGGGTCCATCCCATGCCTTCAGGCTCAGTGGCACAACAGGAAAAATGAGACCCCTATTCTGTAATCGGTGGGGTCCCAGCTTATAAGACATTCATAGCGTATCCACCATGTTGTCATAAAGGAACCATGAGCCCCTAATGCCCACATGGCCGTTCTGGCTTTTCCCAGAAGAGTCCTGTTCTGTCAAGTTGTTGTCTTATTTTTTTCCCGGAAAAGCTGTGTGGTAATCAATATGGCCGCCATTACAGGAAGCAAAGGGGAGTGTCAACCAGGCTACTGTACATCACATCGACTCAAGATGTAATATGGGAGCAGGGATTGAATAATTTCATATTTAGGAATGTGTAGAATCTTTAATCAAAGACTCATTTTGAAATCCTATGCTTCACAAGGGTTTAAAATGAACCTCTGAAACAAGCAGTATGGCTTCATAGGTCGAAGCAAAACAAGAAAAATGACACCTGTCCTGTAGAAATCCGATGTGCCAGCGCTGAGAAATCAAGCTTTGAAGTTACATGCAAATTAACCTGGTAGTGCATGGGAAGTTAGTCCAAGTACACGCCCCTAAAGCAAGTACACGCCCCTAAAGCACTTCCAGGCTAATTTGCATGTAACTTCAAAGCTTGATTTCTCAGCGCTGGCACATCGGATTACTACAAGAAAGGTGTCGTTTTTATTGTTGTACCTTGGACTATACTATCCTACCACTAGTTTCAGAAGTAAAATCCTCCTGTCAGATTCCCTTTAAGAAACTTAAATAGCAGTTAAATATTATATGAATGCAGGTTATTATAATCATGGTAGTAACGTAAATATTCTCTTTCCTTTCCCAGAACTACACCTCAAGTACAAGCTATTGAAGCCGACCTGACTGCCATTTACTGCACCCCACAGACTACGAATCAGATCCGAATTCCTCCTCGCTCATCTATTAGCAGACATCTCCCTTCCCGGAAGAATAAATCGCCGAGGGGTCCCTCCCCCTCCAAAGTCCGAAGCAGACGCTCACCCCCCTGTATGCTCACGGCATGAAGATTTGCACCCTGCATGTTACAAAGTAATATGCATGAGATGACATTGGGGAAGAGGACAGAGTTGCCCCCCTCCCACCCTTCAAATTCACCTGCTATCCCTCTTCCTCCCGCCCTCCCCCCATTACCATTATCCCTTTAAACCCCAGAAGGGAAAGGGGGGCATTTGTGGATTTTACGGCCTGGAAAAAGTGGGTAACACTTAACCTTTTCCCTTCTATCCCAGCTGCAGAATGCTTTGTGTCTCAGATGTATATCAGTACTGAGTATGTCTATACACTCTACAGCGGCAGTAAAGGAGCCCCCCAACCCCCCCTCTAATTTATATGCTATGTCTGTCCGTCGACAAACAGCAATAGGAGTACTCCTCCGCCTGGGTTAGGATCGTCTTCCAGGCCACAGGGCACAGCACAACGTTGACCGGGCAGATCAGACATGTTGCAGTTAATTTGCGCTAAAAATATAAAGTTTTCTCCGAAAGCGAAAGGGCTACGTGTCAGAGAATACCCCGTATCGTCCCTCCAAGGGGCGCGTCTTCACCCGAAAGTGTATGTAGATACTCAGTACCATTATACAGCGCGGCATGTTGTTCTTCTTTTATTTTCAGATGGCTATGGCAGTGTTTAGGGGCACTCGGCACCATTATACAGTGCAGCATGCTTATTCTCAAGCTACCGGTAGTGCATAAAGATAGTCTGCATTATTGTACAGTGCAGTACCTTTATATCGGGGGGACGGATGTGTATAGATATAACCAGACTCATTACATTGCAGAGCAGCATGTTTATTACCAGGGGCTAGGAGTGTATAGAGATACTCATTCTCATGATACAGTGCAGCATGGATGCTCAGCATCTTTATACAGTGCAGCATGCTCATTACCAGGGGCTGAAAACGCGTAGAGATGCTCAGTGTCTGTATAGGGGTAGGAGGGGTGCGGGGATTAAACTGCCCCCCTGACTCAGGAATGTGGTTCCAGCTTTAGGGGGGGAGGGGAGAATTCTATATATTAAAAAGGATTTACGCGACCCCCTCCCCACTACAGTTATCCCAAGTCCAAGACCCTCCAGCCCTGCTCCGGAGAGAGACAAAAGCACTCACCTTTCACAACCTCTCCAGCGCTCTTTTTAGATGCAATTTCTGATATGCATAAGAAGCTGATTGTACAATAACTGCTCATATGGGAATAAATACTATGCAATATAATCTTATTACGAGTCATTCAGTCTGTGCGCAGAATGTAATACTCAGAGTGACCACACGGCGGCGGTGTTGATCTACATCTCTGTGGTTGCAGCAGAGGAAGAACTACATATCCCAGCATGGCCCGGCAGAGTATGTGCTGCTATATGTTTCTTTAAGGTAATTTGAGTGAAAAAATTCTATATTGCAATGTTTAAAGGAGCAACATGAGAAGGCGGCCCATCCAGACAAATGTGAAGGCCTGAATATTGCATCAGAAAACCTTACAAAAACAAGGATAATATGTATGTAAAAAATGTATATTTGAGGCCAGGGGACCCCAACCTCTAGTTTAGGAGTCACATGTGGATCGTGATGTGGGGGTCGCGGCTGTCTTCCAGTTTGGTGCATTAGTACAAGGTCTAGCAAACAACTATGAAGAGCCGCTCTCCAGATGATGAATTATGTGAGTAACCACACAGAAGAGGACATCTGGATATGGATAAACTGGCCTTCGGGGTTAAACTAAAGGGGTTGTCCAGGCTTGGGGCCCAAGTCCGTGACTGCAGACCTGTAAATCATCACAGTGCGCTCTTGGCTCTTGTCAGGATTCTCCGATGCCCGGAGTGGGTAATCATGTGACCACTAGTATGCAATCTGCACACCTCTGGCCACATTCAGACTAGATGTGCCCAGCGTCTCTCAATTCACTTGTATTGAGCAAGGCCGCACATGTCTAGTCTGTACATGACGGCATTTATGGAATTCACTTATATGCAATCATGCATATGTCTGTTCACGTAACAGGAACTGGAGAATCCTGACTTGTGCAATGTGCGCGCTGTGGACATTCACAAGCCTTCAGACATATAGAGTGACTGGAGATTTGGGACCCAAGCCTGAACAAGCTGGTTGTAGCTCATGACACTCTCTCAAAGCTGGATGTGGCTCGCGCTCCTCTCTCAGAGCTGAATGTAGCTTGTGACCCTCTCTCAGAGATGGATGTGGCTTGTGACCCTCTCTCAGAGCTGGATGTGGCTCATGACCCTCTCTCAGAGCTGGATGTGGCTCGTGATCCTCTCTCAGAGCTGGATGTGGCTTGTGACTCTCTCTCAGAGCTGGATGTGGCTCATGACCCTCTCTCAGAGCTGGATGTGGCTCGTGACCCTCTCTCACAGCTGGATGTGGCTCGTGATCCTCTCTCAGAGCTGGATGTGGCTTGTGACCCTCTCTCAAAGCTGGATGTGGCTCATGAGCCTTTCTCAGAGAAGGATGTGGCTCGTGACCCTCTCTTAGAACTGAATGTAGCTTGTGACACTCTCTCAGAGCTGGATGTGGCTCATGAGCCTTTCTCAGAGAAGGATGTGGCTCGTGACCCTCTCTTAGAACTGAATGTAGCTTGTGACACTCTCTCAGAGCTGAATGTAGCTTGTGACACTCTCTCAGAGCTGGATGTGGCTCACGACCCTCTCTCAGAGCTGGATGTGGCTCGCGCTCCTCTCTCAGAGCTGGATGTGGCTCGTGACCCTCTCTCAGAGCTGGATGTGGCTCGTGACCCTCTCTCAGAGCTCAATGTGGCTCGTGACCCTCTCTCAGAGCTGGATGTGGCTCGTGACCCTCTCTCAGAGCTGGATGTGGCTTGTGACCCTCTCGGAGCTGGATGTGGCTCGTGACTCTCTCTCAGAGCTGGATGTGGCTCGTGACCCTCTCTCAGAGCTGGATGTAGCTGGTGACCCTCTCTCAGAGCTGGATGTGGCTCATGACCCTCTCTCAGAGCTAGATGTAGCTCATGACCCTCTCTCAGAGCTGGATGTAGCTCATGACCCTCTCTCAGAGCTGAATGTGGCTCGTGACCCTCTCTCAGAGCTGGATGTGGCTCGTGACCCTCTCTCAGAGCTGGATGTGGCTTATCACCCTCTCTCAGAGCTGGATGTGGCTCGTGACCCTCTCTCGGAGCTGGATGTGGCTCGTGACCCTCTCGGAGCTGGATGTGGCTCGTGACCCTCTCTCAGAGATGGATGTGGCTCGCGCTCCTCTCTCAGAGATGGATGTAGCTCATGACCCTCTCTCAGAGCGCAATGTGACTTGTGACCCTTTCTCAGAGCTGAATGTGGCTCATGACCCTCTCTCAGAGCTGGATGTGGCTCATGACCCTCTCTCAGAGCTGGATGTGGCTCATGACCTTCTGATATTGTGGAATGTGGCTCATGACCCTCTCTCAGAGCTGGATGTGGCTTATGACCCTCTCTCAGAGCTGGATGTAGCTTGTGACCCTCTCTCAGAGCTGAATGTGGCTCGTGACCCTCTCTCAGAGCTGGATGTGGCTCGTGACCCTCTCTCAGAACCAGATGTGGCTCTCATGGTCAGAAAGGTTGTGGACCTCTGCTCTACAAGGTAACAATGTAGCCTCATATTTGATGACTTCATGCAGAGATCTTCACTGGTGAAGACTATTCACAATGATTAAAGGGAATCAACCACCCCAAATGACCCCCCCGGACTGTTAATATGTGTCCCTACACCCAGCACACACATTTGGGGCAATCGTTTTTGCTAAAAAAAAACTGTTTAGTAGAAGCTAAGATATAGCTTTATGAAGTTTAATAAATTCAGACGAATGGGTGTTACCTAGCTTTGTCCTCGTGCAGTGTTCGTGCCTGTCAGCCTCCTCTTCCCCCCTCCCTTCAGTGAAGCCCTTCTGTGCAAGCCGAAAATGCCCCGCCTGTCTGCTGCTGCCTGATAAATTATGCACGCCCCTCTCACCTTCTAAGAGCCTGGCCGCGTCATGAAAGGGGCGCGGCTAAATTGCGGCATGCACAGAAGGGCTTCACTGAAGGGAGGGGGGAGAGGAGGTTGACAGGCACGAACAAATGCACGAGGACAAAGTTAGGTAACACCCATTCGTCAGAATTTATTAAACTTTATAAAACTATATATCTTAGCTTCTACTAAACAGTTTTTTTAGCAAAAACGATTGCCCCAAATGTGTGTGCTGGGTGTAGGGACACATATTAACAGTCCGGGGGGGTCATTTGGGGTGGTTGGTTCCCTTTAAGCTTTACATTCCAAGACCTTTATTTTTGGTGCCGTCAGATTTTAGGTAAATGTTACTTTTTCAGTTATTACAGAAGTTATGACTAATATTAGATTAAAATCTATTCAGAATTTTTTTTAAATGAAAACATTTGTTAAATAAAACCAAAGAATACCCAAGTTTATCTCCAAAAGCAACAATAGAGGCTCAGAGAGTTCACTAGATCTTATCATTTAGGACTATTTTTTAGGTTACACCGCACAATACAGCCAGTGTCAGCCCAAAAGCCTCATATTAAGAGGACCTCTCACTCACTATAAATCTCATTTTTTTAATTTTTTGTCATTTTTTCTACCTGCCGCCGTTTTTCTGAATCCAGCATTACTTTTCTTTTATTCCTGCTCCTCTTCGTTCCAGAGATACAGACTCTTATTACCTGTATGTAAATCTAGTCTGCCAAGTGGGTGTGTTCTTAATCCCTGGATGTCTTTATTTTATCCAAGTGGGTGTGGTCCTTACAATCAAAAGTGGAGGCCTGGGCCATATATGAGGTACGGAGAGACCCAGGTACAAAAAATAAGCAAAGGAGAACAGCGGCATTTACACCAGTTAAATAAAAAAAATACACATTTATGGCAAGTTACAGGTCCTTATCTGTCAGCAGGTTGTTGCTATCTCATCTAAGAGCAGCATGATGTAGGCATACAGACCCTGAATACAACAATGTATCACTTAGATTACTGGGTGCAGCAGTTCTGACCCAATCAGAGTTTTTAGATTTTGCAATGCAGCAGAGTTGAGAGCTGCCCCCGACCACACCAGGCTCTGTATGTACAATGTCTATAGAAAGTAAGGTGCTAACCACAAGACAGTGTGTAGGGCTACTAGGCAGTGGTCTGATGAATGATAATCTCCTGGTGCTAAAACAATTATTGCAAGTAAACAATATCGCAAAGCTTGATAAGAGACCAATCGCTGAAATCTGTGTTTTAACCTTTATAGCACGTTGTCTTAAGATTACATAGCAAAAACCTGCTGAAAGATTTCCTTTAAATGCAGGTTTAATGAATCAACTGAGATAATTGTCAATTACTTTTCTTTTATATGGTTTGTACTTTGTGTAGCTTTCACAGCCCATTATACATGGTCGGCCATTTATATGGATGCACCAAAATAAAATGGGAATGGTTGGTGATATCAACTATGCTACATGATTCAGATGGTTCCCTGAAAAATGCCCACAGGAAAATTGCCCACAGGAAAATTGCCCACAGGAAAATTGCCCACACGGAAAATTGCCCACAAGGAAAATTGCCCACATGGAAAATTGCCCACACAGAAAACTGCCATTTGCAGCATCACAAAGTTTCAGATCTCTGAGGTGCAAGATGAGGATTCCCATGATCTGTGATCATCTTGTGAATTACAGTTGACCTAGTGTAGAAATGCTGAAGATCTGGGGATTGTAGCAGTCGGTCATTATCTGCAATAGATAGATCCAGTCTGCTCTCATCTCTCAGTGATTCTGCCTTACTCCTCCCTCCCACCAGCCCAAAACAGCAGAACCCAACCAGCAGCAGATTCAGAGGAGCCATCACTGCTATCTGTACTCACAGGAGTATCACTGGATTATCTGTGGAGTTACATGGGACTGCAGGTCTAATACATTATCATCCTAGTGGGCAATTTCCGCTGACATTCTTCTATGCTGCACAGCATCTCACCTATAACTCTATACCATTCTTCTGCCTGCAGAACATCTCACCTATAGGGTACAGGCACACTAAAGGCTCCGTTACACATAGTGATGTTTCAACGATCCCACCAGCAATCCCACCTGACCGGAATCGCTGGAACATGGCTATGTGATCGCTGGTCTGCAGTCACACTGGGTGATCCACATACCGATGCTGCATCCCCTGACGCTCACTGGGATCGCTCAACGTCTCGGGCGCAGAATGAGGATCGCTAGTCATTCCCCTGTCACATATGCCGATGTATGCTGGACAGCGAGAGACCAATGATGGGAAAATGGTCCCGGCCAATCCGCAGCAACTAACAATCAGTGAGCTCAATCTTTGATTGCTGCGGCATGTCACTCGCAGCGACTTCGCTAGTGAGGTCGCTGCAACGTCACAAAACCTGTGACATTGCAGAGATATCGTTAGCAATATCGCTGTGTGTAACGCCGCCTTAAGGTATGCATTATCAGAGGGATTTTGATGATTGACAGTCGCGTGAGTGCTTTCCGTATGGTCACGCGACGAGTGTGATGCAATTATGCATTTTTTTATCAGCTACCATCAGTGTGACATCCATGTGACCTATACCTCTATACTATCCCCCTGCCCTGCAGAGCATCTCACCTACACCTCTATATTATCCCCCTGCCCTGCAGAGCATCTCACCTATACCTCTATACTATCCCACTGCCCTGCAGAGCATCTCACCTTACACCTCTATACTATTCCCTTGTATTGCATGTCATCTCACCTATACCTCTATACTATCCCCCTGCCCTGCAGAGCACCTCACCTACACCTCTATACTATTCCCTTGTATTGCATGACATCTCACCTATACCTCTATGCTATCCCACTGCCCTGCAGAGCATCTCACCTACACCTATACTGTTCCCTGTTCTGCAGAGCATCTCTCCTACACCTCTATACTATTCCCCTGCCCTGCAGAGCATCTCACCTATAATTCTTTATTATCCTACCCTGCAGAGCATGTCACCTACACCTATACTGTTCCCTTTTCTGCAGAGCATCTCACCTACTTCTCTATACTATCCCCCAGTTCTGCAGAGCATCTCACCTACACCTCTATACACCCCCCATCTTGCAGAGCATCTCATCTACACCTCTATACTATCCCCATCTTGCAGAGCATCTCACCTACACATCTATACCATCCCCATCTTGCAGATCATCTCACCTACACCTCTATACCATCCCCATCTTGCAGAGCATCTCACCTACACATCTATACCATCCCTATCTTGCAGAGCATCTCACCTACACCTCTATACCATCCCCTGTCTTGCAGAGCATCTCACCTACACCTCTATACCATCCCCATCTTGCAGAGCATCTCACCTACACCTCTATACCATCCGCAGTCCTGCAAAGCCTCTCACTTACACCTCTATACCATTCTTTGTCTTGCAGAGCATATAACCTAAAATTCTATATTATTCTCCAGTCCTGTTTTCCTGTTGGCATTCATGTCTGTTGGCATTTTTCACATATCAGGTGAACACCCTCACTTTGCACCTCAAATATCAGAGATCTGAAACTTTGTGATACTGCAATTAGCAATTTTCTGTGTGGGCAAATTTCCATGTGGGCATTTTTCCATGTGGGCAATTTTCCTGTGGGCATTTTTCTGGTCACCGTTTCCGATATCCAGTGGCATTGAGGTTTCCATTGATGAAGAATGGCCCCACTATCTTTGTACCCCATATACCACACCATACCATCAATGTTTGTGTTCCAGCAGTCTTGGAGGGATCTATCCACTGTGGGTTAGTGTCAGACCAATAGCGCTGGTTTTGTTTGTTAACTTCACCATTCACATAAAGTTTGCCTCATCCCTCATCTGAAAGCAATTGTCTATGCTGTGAAGATATGAGATGTGCAGGATCTGAAACAACGGATACTGGAGGCCTGTGCTGCATTTCTTCTGCGGTGTTGCTATCAGTGTGTCAAGAGTGGGAAAAGAAGGTTACATTGACCATCCAGCACAATGGGCAGCACTTTGAACACATTTTATAAGTGGTCATAAACTTGTAAATAACTCATAAAAGAATAAAGTTATGTTAAAACCAAGCACACCATTGTTTCTCTTATGAAATTCTCAATAAGTTTGATGTGTCACATGACCCTCTTCCCATGGAACAAAAAAAAGTTGGATCCAAAATGGACAACTTCAAAATGGCCGCCATGGTCACCCCCAATCTGGAAAAGTTTTCCCCTCTCATAGACTAATGTGCCACAAACAGGAAGTTGATGTCACCAACCATTCCCATTGTATTTAGGTGCATCCATATGAATGGCCGACTCTGTGTGTGTGTATATATATATACATACATACAGTACAGACCAAATGTTTGGACACACCTTCTCATTCAAAGAGTTTTCTTTATTTTCATGAGTATGAAAATTGTAGATTCACACTGAAGGCATCAAAACTCTGAATTAACACATGTGAAATAATATACTTAACAAAAAAGTCTGAAACAACTGAAAATATGTCTTACTAGATGCTAGCCCGATTCTAACGCATCGGGTATTCTAGAATATAGAAATAGAGATTGCATGGGGAAGGCGGTGAGGGCTGAATTGGGAGGAACTTTGAAGAAGGAGCGGCGGGGAAAGGACGGCGTGGCAGGGGGGAGGAGGGAGGACAGAGCAGCAGGGGGAGGAGGATGGAAGACAGAAAAGGTAAGGGTGGGGTGTGGGAGGATGTAGCAGCACAGGCAGGGGGAGGAAGGAGTGGCAGGGGGAGGATGGAGGACGAAGCGACAGGGTGGGGGAGGACGGAGGATGGAGTGGCAGAGGGGAGGAGGACAAAGGAAGGAGGAGGAAGCGGTTGAGTGGGAGAGGATGGAGCGGCACAGGCAGGGGGAGGATGAAGCACAGAGCTGCGGGGGGTGGAGGACAGGATGAAGCAGCGGGGTAGGGGAGGACGGAGCAGCACAGGCAGGGGGAGGACGGAGGATAGAGTGGCGGAGGTGAGAAGGACAAAGGAAGGAGGAGGAAGCAGTGGGGTGGGGGAGGATGGAGTGGCACAGGCAGGGGAGGACGGAGCGGCGGGGGAGGACAAAGCACAGAGCGGCGGGGGGGAGGAGGATGGAGGACAAAGCGGCGGGGTGGGGAGGCCGGAGCAGCACAGGCAGGGGGAGAACGGAGGATGAGGGGAGGAGGACAAAGGAAGGAGGAGGAAGTGGTGGGTGGGGGAGGATGGAGCGGCACAGGAAGGGGGAGGACAGAGCAGCAGGGGAGGACGGAGCACAGAGCGGCGGGGGGAGGAGGACAGAGGACGAAGCAGTGGGGAGGATGGAGCAGCACAGACGGGGAGGATGGAATGGCGGAGAGGAGGAGAACAAAGGAAGGAGGAGGAAGCGGTGGAGGAGGATGGAGCAGCACAGGCTGGGGGAGGATGGAGCACAGAGTGGTGGGAGGAGGAGGACGGAGGACAAAGCGGCGGGGTGGGGGAGGGTGGAGCAGCACAGGCAGGGGACAATGGAGTATGGAGGGGAGGAGGACAAAGGAAGGAGGAGGAAGCGGTGGGGTGGGGGAGGATGCAGGGGCACAGGCAGGGGGAGGATGAAGCCGCAGGGGCAGGCCGAAGCACAGAGCTGTGGGGGAGAGGAGGATGGAGGACAAAATTGTGGGGTGGGGGAGGCCGGAGCAGCAGAGGCAGGGGGAGGACAGAGCACAAAGTGGCAGGGGAGAGGAGGATGGATGACAAAGCGGCAGGGTGGGGGAGGCCGGAGCAGCAGGGGCAGGACGGAGGATGGAGTGTCGCAGGGGAGGCGGACAAAGGAAGGAAGAGGAAGCGGTGAGGTGGGGGAGGACGGAGCAGCAGGGGGAGGATGGAGCACAGAGCGGCGGGGGGGAGGAGGACGGAGGACAAAGCGGTGGGGTGGGGGAGGGACAGGGCAGCACAGGCAGGGGAGGATGGAGGATGGAGTGGCAGAGGGGAGGAGGACAAAGGAAGGAGGAGGAAGCTGTGGATTAGGATGGAACGGCACAGGCAGAGGGAGGACGGAGCACAGAGCAGTGGGAGAAGGAGGATGGAGGACAAAGCGGCGGGGTGAGGGAGGATGGAGCACTGTACGGCAGCTCAGTGGTTAGCAGAGTATACAGGGGCTCAGTGGTTAGCAAAGTATACGGTGCCTGAGTGGTTAGCACTGCGCGGTGGCTCAGTGGTTAGCACTGCGCGGTGGCTCAGTGGTTAGCACTGCGCAGTGGCTCAGTGGTTAGCACTGCGCGGTGGCTCAGTGGTTAGCACTGCACGGTGGTTCAGTGGTTAGCACTGCGCAGTGGCTCAGTGGTTAGCACTGCGCGGTGGCTCAGTGGTTAGCACTGCACGGTGGCTCAGTGGTTAGCACTGCACGGTGGTTCATTGGTTAGCACTGCGCAGTGGCTCAGTGGTTAGCACTGCACGGTGGCTCAGTGGTTAGCAAAGTATGGTCACTCAGTGTTTAGCACTGTACAGTGGCTCAGTGGTTAGCAGTGAGTGCAGTGGGCAGAGTGGTCAGCGCAGCAGAGTGGTCAGCGCAGCAGAGTGGTCAGTGCAGCAGAGTGGTCAGCGCAGCAGCGCGGTGGGTCAGCGCAGCAGCGCAGTGGGCAGAGTGGTCAGCGCAGCAGCGCGGTGGGCAGAGTGGTCAGCGCAGCAGCGTGGTGGGCAGAGTGGTTAGCGCGGTGGGCAGGTGATGGGGGCGGCAGATGGAGCGTGCGGGGCAGGATGGATGGCGGCTGCGGTGGCGGACTCGCACACTCTCACACACCCACTCATAAAATAACATCATTATGCTCACCTATCCTCTCTCTATCCAGCGCTGCCTGCCACAGCAAGGTCCTTGTGCTTACAGGACCTGTGATGATGTGACAGAGCATCATCGGGTCACATGACCGCAGTTACCGTGGTAACCATAACCATTTCCGGTGACTACCTCTTGAAGCTCATCAAGAGAATGCCAAGAGTGTGCAAAGCAGTAATCAAAGCAAAAGGTGACTACTATGAAGAACCTAGAATATAAGACATATTTTCAGTTGATTCACACTTTTGTGTTAATTCAGAGTTTTGATGCCTTCAGTGTGAATCTACAATTTTCATAGTCATGAAAATAAAGAAAACTCTTTGAATGAGAAGGTGTGTCCAAACTTTTGGTCTGTACTGTAGATGGCCCATCCTGCACTGTATATTATTGTGTGTTTGGCCATATTACGGTACATTATATCCCGCATATCGTGATGTTTCAGCAAATTAGATATTATCATGCACAATGGTCACATTACAGCTCTCTGCCTCCTCTGAGTTGTATGGACCTGTAACAAGGCGATCATACCCTTACTGGGCTCCTGTCTACATCTGAATTTATAAAGAGGCAAACATAGTGTAGAGTAAGGATTAAAACGTTTTTCTCCACTTTCACAGGAAGCTTTTAGGAGACAAAATAAGTGTGAGATTAGTGATAGGATGCTGCAGGGACATGTTTTGCTAGTTTAGGAGGGGTTCTGGAGGTGACAGGATCCCTTTAACTGCACTTGTACAATGACTAACATTGCTCAGTACCATCTGTGCACAATGGCACATTATATACTATAGGGATATTCAAATGTTAGGTTGTTTTTTGTTTTTTTTTTATAACCAATGGTCCACATAAGGCTGGATTCACACTACTGGTTTTTACAATCAGGTGAGATCAGGTTTTTCAGCAAAAACCTAATCTTTTCATGATCAAGTTTTTTGCCCTTTCATTTTAATAGTGTTAGACTGGCTTCATACCACAGTTTTTGTGTGTCAGGTTGGATGCAGTTTTTTGCAGGACCTCCCTGACAGAACCTGACAGGACAGGATGTGCAGAAAGTGTGGCCAAATATGGTCCGGGATCCTGTTTTTTGTTGGATTTATTTTCTGTTGCTGTCCATGGTGCTGAAGTCTGCCTGTGTGTGCTCTGCCGCTGTCCATGGTGCTGAAATCTGCCTGTGTGTGCTCTGACGCTGTCCATGGTGCTGAAGTCTGCCTGTGTGTGCTCTGCTGCTGTCCATGGTGCTGAAGTCTGCCTGTGTATGCTCTGCTGCTGTCCATGGTGCTGAAGTCTGCCTGTGTGTGCTCTGCCGCTGTCCATTGTGCTGAAATCTGCCTGTGTGTGCTCTGACGCTGTCCATGGTGCTGAAGTCTGCCTGTGTGTGCTCTGCCACTGTCCATGGTGCTGAAGTCTGCCTGTGTGTGCTCTGACGCTGTCCATGGTGCTGAAGTCTGCCTGTGTGTGCTCTGCCACTGTCCATGGTGCTGAAGTCTGCCTGTGCATGCTCTGCCGCTGTCCATGGTGCTGAAGTCTGCCTGTGTCTGCTCTGCCGCTGTCCATGGTGCTGAAGTCTGCCTGTGTGTGCTCTGCCGCTGTCCATGGTGCTGAAGTCTGCCTGTGTGTGCTCTGCTGCTGTTCATGGTGCTGAAGTCTGCCTGTGTGTGCTCTGCTGCTGTCCATGGTGCTGAAGTCTGCCTGTGTGTGCTCTGCTGCTGTCCATGTTGCTGAAGTCTGCCTGTGTCTGCTCTGCCGCTGTCCATGGTGCTGAATTCACAGACTGTGCATGAAATACTGCTGTCCATGGTGCTGATCTGCGGACGGCAGTATTTCAGGGCATGCACTGTGTAAAATATTGGATCTGGGAAAGGATCCGATTTTTTCACGGATCCAGTGCCCATAGACTCCCATGTTATGGGCGCCGGATTGCCCCAGATCCGGGACTGTTAATTTTGTCGATTTTTTTCACCAGCGCACAAAATCACAGCAGTCTCCAATTTTGGGCACGGTGAAAAACCAAACAAAATCTGATCAGGCACATAAAGCACAAAATCGGATGGCCAAATAGGAACAATCCGGCACCATAGGGAAACATGGGAGGCAGAACCGGATTAGGTCCTGTCCGGTGCAAAGCGGACAGAACCTGATGCACAAAACCGTGGTGTGAAGCCGGCCTTAGATAGAATCCTGTAACTTCAGGTTGCTACTTGACACCATTAAAGTGAATGTGCAAAAAACTGTATCCTGAAAAGATCAGGTTTTTGCTGAAAAACCTAATCTTGCCTGATTTGAAAATACTAATAGTGTTTTTGCCTGTTCGTGGATCCTGTTTTTTGCAGGATCAGATGGCAGAAACGGACAGGATGTGTGGAAAGTGATGTCAAATATGGAGAGAGCGAGAGAATTGCACAGATTTCTGCTTTCAGGACCATGGAAAGCATTCTGAGCAGGCACAACGCCAAAAAACAGATCCGGGAAACTATTTTGCTTTTCCCCAGATCCGGCGCCCATAGACTCCCATGTTAAGTGTGACGGACCATGCCAGATTCGTTTGTCTGGTTTTATCCAGGTATTTCACCGGAGCCCAAAAATGTTGCAGTGTTAGATTTTGGGGACGATGAAAAACCAGCCAAAGACGAATCCGGCACAGAATACACAAAACGGGATGGCCAAATAGGACCAATCCGGCACCATAGGGATACATGGGAGGCAAAACCGGATCCTGTTCTGTCCTGTTAAAACCGTGGTGTGAAGCCGGCCTAGGAAAGATAAATGGAGGCGCGTGATACTCTGGTCCGAACTGACACGTGGTATGTGAGCGCCATCAGTGGGCTGTCCAGCCGTTCAGAGAAGATTGGGAAACTTCCATCAAGTTTATGACTCAAGTATAGTAAAGATAGAGAAATGGACCAAAAACGGGTAAAAATCAGATCCAGAGCACTGATAAAAAAAACACTCGGATTATTGTGGATGGTACAGTATCCATAATGGGTGAAGAATTAAATGAATGAATGAAAGGAGAACAATACGAGGAGACACGGAGAGCACAAGGTGGACAGATGCGTGACATGCCTCGTTTATAGCCCTGCGTGCTTTGTTTTGACTGTTGCTAATCTAAAATCATTGTCTTATCTCCCATTAAGTCATTGTCTTATCTTATTCATGCAGTATAATTAGTTTTCTCTAAGCTCAGTTATATCCATAATTATTAACCCTTTATAGGCAGCTGTGTCATCTGACCACCGGTCCCGTGTAGACAGGTCAGTCTCCTATGACTTCCTGTACAGTATAGGATGACCTCAACATAAATCAATGGCCCCCATACACATTAGATAGCGGTCTCTCCCAATTTCCCCTGTACACAGGAAAGCTCAGTTTAGCTCCTATTGACTCTATATAACAGAGCCGCTGTTAGACTCCTCAGCAGGGTCTAACCTCCAAGAGAACAAAAAGATTGGCCATGGAAACTCAGCAGGCCGAATCCTTCTCTCCCACCAGTATCATTTGTCAGGGAAAATTCAGAAGTTTTCCATACACAGACTGTTGGCCGATCCTGCAGAGATTGACAGATTTGTCCAACTGTAGTCTAACCTGTATAGAGGACATAGAGGGGTACTCTCAGCACAAAGAAGTACAGGCACTCGGTGTACCCTTGGTGTATCCAAACATTTTAGTGCACCTTCCCCACCCACTTGTTTTCTATCTATTGTCTCTATAAAGCAGGGGCGAATCCTTTAGGCTGTGAATTGGGCGTGGAATTGGTGCAGACACAGTATGTGGAGTGAGGCGGGGTATTGGTGCAAACAAAGCATGGGGAGTGAGGAGAATTATAGGTGTGGACACAGTATGGAGTGAGGTGGGGGATGGGTGCAGACACAGTATGGGGAGTGAGGTTAATTATGGGTGTGGACACAGTATGGGGAGTGAGGCAGGGGATGAGTGTGGACACAGTATGGAGAGTGAGGCAGGAATGGGTGCAGACACAGCAAATATTGTAAATTTATGAGGAGACAATATGGTTAGCAAGAGGGGATGTGAATGGAGACAGTATGAGGGGAGAAAATATGAAAGGGCACAGAATAGAGACCGAGTAGTGTGTGGAGGGTAGTGGACAGTATAGAGAAAGAATAGCATGGGGAAAGTATACCGAAGAGTAGGAGTGTGATATGTGAGCACAGTATAGAAAATGGGCAGTATAGGGGGGATAACAGTGTGAGAGGATGGTGTGAAGAGAGGGCTCAGTATGGAAAGGACATAGCAATGTGGAGGTCATCTACCATAAGAGGTACAGTGTGGAGGTCATATTTTGTGTAGAGAAAACAGTGAGGGCAATTATTTATTCAAGTACACAGTGCAGTGCAGATATTTTTATTCAAGAACATTATAATCATCCTGATATTTCTAAGTGCATGGTGTTGAGATGTGCTGCCAAAGATCGGAGTAGATGGAAGTCTGCAGAGACGAGCTGTGAATGTGAAAAGTCATCATAGTGTCTAGACAACATGAAGAAAGGAAAGAGAACGACTATGATCAGAGGCAAGGTCATCTATAAGGTACCTGGATGTAAATTATGATTTGCAATACTGAAAAATTCACATCAGTACAGTTGCTCCTGTATAATCTTCAGTTTGATGATGACTGATAGCAACAACTCCCAATATCCTCTTACCACTGTTAAGGAGACACCTGGACACTGCCCATAGATCTTACTGTATAAGCCTTCAGGACCTCAGACAGCGCACATACTATACCTACAATAGGTATACTGTAGTATGAGCGCTGCTCTCAGTGAAGGCGTTGGCTTGATTCATAAAAAGGTACAGCAGCCGACAGAAGGCGGCTACTGTACATAAGAGATTAAATCAATATATGCCCTCCTGAGTGGGTGCTAGGTCACTAGGGGGGTGGGCACCCTCTAGAGACAGTATACACACATTTATTAATAAAATAAAACATGTTAAAAGACAGAACACTTTGCTTATCCCGGTGGCAGCCAGGACAAGCAAAGTATATGCGGTAACCGCATTGTTCAGGATTACACATCCAGAGCAATCTGGTTACTGCATTGCGGGTCAGAGAAGCGCTCCAAAAACTGCAGCCTGCATGATTTTTCATGCAGGCTGCAGAGCCGCAGGCGGTAACCGGATTGCTTGTGAAGCAATCTGGTTTTTTTTTTTTTTGTAAATCTGTGTTTATTAAATTTTCATAAACAAGACATAAAGAAACAAACAGTACAACCGTTCTGGAACGGTAAACTCAAAACAAATGATGGTCTAATTATTCATTCTACAAAAGATTACACATATATACCAATCAAAGGTCTCCATCGAGGACAAGACCAATATGTGATTCACAGAGTACCTCTAAAATCTGGTACCCAAACAAAAAAGAAAGAGAAATTGAATATCATTCCATAACAATGTTTACAGTATAAAAGCAAAAGGAGCCTGTGTAAAGACACAGGGCACCCTCCTTATTCCCTTTCATAGACCACCCGGTTTAAGAGGAGAATACCAAAAGAGTTGAGAGAATAAGAAGAAGCATAGGGAAGGAGAAAGTCAGAGAGAGAAAAGAGACGAGAAACAGAAGAGGAGGAGGGGAAGTGAAAACACCCGGGGGGGGGGTCCAAGAGGCAATGCGGGCGCCGGTCCCACCACTAGGAGAAAATCCCCAGGCTTCAGAAGATGTAACCGATGGGCTCCCTCTGATGCCAAGAATAGCGGGCATTACCCTTCAAACCAATAAACGACACTTCCAACTGTATCCTACATCCCGGAGGACAGGGGCCTAAGAAAACAGGTCCCTGAAATTGGGAAGGTCCCTTAATAGGATCCAATCCGTCCACGTTGCGGTAAATGAGTTTTGAGTACCCGCATACTCAGCTGAGAGTTCTTCCATTCGACAAAGGTGTTCCATCTCAGTGTACCATTCTAGAATAGAGGGCTGGGTTGACTCCTTCCAATGGCGCGGAATAACGTTCCTGGCTGCGGCGAAGCAAAAGCGCAGGATATCTTTTTGAGATTTTTAAGAGACCCAGGGATCAAGGAGAGCAGCGCCATTTCGGGGCCGCTCGTCAACCGTTTGCCGGTGACTAAGCCATAATTCCTCACTACCTTGTCCCAGAACTCTCTGATCAGGGGACAATCCCACCAAATGTGCAGTAAAGTGCCTATATCAGACCCACACCTCCAACACTGGTCAGAAACCGCTGGATACATTTTATGCAGTTTGTCTGGCGTATGATACCATCTCACAATCAATTTGTAACATTTTTCTCGAGATTCCCCATTGCTGGACAGTTTGTGGGACAGTAGGAAGCACCTCCCCCACTCTTCCTCAGATAATTCTCTACCCAATTCACGTTCCCACATAGACTGAAAGTGAAATTTGGTACCCGTGTCTTCTTCTACCAGAGTTTTGTACAGAGTGGAAATTTTACCCGGGGGAGCATGTTCACATACGAAGAGTTTCTCCATAGGGGAGAGGGAGGATCTATGTAATCCCGACGGGCTCAAGGAGGCCAAAAATGACTGGAGTTGAAGAAACTCCCACCATTTTAACTTCACGTTATACGACTGGCCTTGAAGTTCTGAGAATGAGGGGGCCCTACCATTACTTATTATTTGGTAAAGTCGGGTGTCCATCTCAGCTGTCCATATAAGTAGGGATTGGTTGTAAACCCCTGGGGGAAATGACGGATTATGAAACAGCGGAGTCAAGGGACTGGAGTCTCGACGTGCAATGGATAGACCACGTGAAGTCCACCAGGCCCCCAAGCACTCTTTTGTAAGAATGGAGAGACCCTCCAGGCCCCGAACCGCCCGCTGTGAAATCCAAGGTAAATACCGCAACGGGGAGTTCACACCCTCCTGCTCCACCTGGATCCATTTTTTAGTGCTACTATGGTAACACCAGTCCAATAATCTGACCAGTAGGGCGGCTCGACAGTATTTACTAAAGTCTGGGAGGCCCGCCCCCCCCCTTGTGCGGGAGGCAGATAAGATTCTTAAGCTGGTCCTCGGTTTGGTTTTCCTCCAAATAAATTCCGATATAAGAGAGTTTAAATTCTTAAAGAAGGATCTCTTAGGCCAGATTGGAACCGCTTGGAAGATATATAATAGACGGGGTAAGATGTCCATCTTAATAACTTGTATTCTTCCAAACCAGGATAAACACAACGGGCGGTATCTGGCCAAGAGAGCCCGTACTCCCTCGTAAATCACCTTGTGGTTCAACTCAAATAGTCTCTTTAAGGCAATCTGGTTTTTATAATAGGCTCCTATGGGGAGCGTTTCCTGATCCATGTTTTCAGCTTTTTAAAAGCTCAAAACCGGATCAGGTTTTTTAAAAAAAACGGAAATGTGACTCTTGCCTTATAATCAATAAAAATGGGGGAACAAGAGGCGCAATAGTGCCCTATCAAAAGTGACACTGACAGTATGGGTAGTGTATATAGATTCCACTCACCTATTCCAGTTGTGTGACCCACAACTGGTTTGAAGGCATGAAAGTAATATTAGCTGCTGCAGGACCTCCACCGACCACTCGCACGTGGAAAAACCGTCACAAAATTTTGGGAAGCAAGGTGTGTAACAGTCCGCGCTGCTGAGTCCACAGGAATCACAAGGAATGCAAGATATATCTTGTAGCAGTATTCTTCTTAATTTCCTACGCGTTTCGGTGCAGTTCCATGCACCTTCCTCTGGGATATTCCTACTGCTAGGCAGTAGATGCCTCATTTGCATATAAATAAAAACTACTTGGGAATGCAGCAACAGACAGAAGATATAAAGGTGTCCATGCATTCACATTTCATTATGAATTTGTCAAGTCATTTGTCAGTCCTCCATTCTGCATTGCGCAAACAATTGCTACTTTTCTACATGAGATTTCAGGAGAAAAAAGCTTGATGAAACAGTCACACATTTTCTATTGTTCTACTGTTGTCTTTAGGCAAATCATCCAGGGACCTGAATATAGTACAAAACACATGTAGTTATACTGATAAAGATTCATGAATAGGCGTGTGTAATGTACAATAATTAGATCTGCCTCTTTAAGAAAACTAGGTCTGTTGTATGATGGGTAAGGAGAAGGAGGTGGAGAGTTAAGTTTTGGTTTCACTTTAGAGCATGCTGCAGGAAAAGACTGTTCTGATATATGATGGAGAAAGAAAGAAGACAAGAATAAAGTACAGTTAAAGTTTACTCTTGTGAATGCCTCATATCGTGTGGACATTACAACTGGCGACGAGGATGGGATGATATAACCACCGGCTGCTGTGAGTACTGATCACTGTTTACTGCTTCACACACCAGCATCACTGAGAGACTCTATCATGGCTGAATACTTACACAGCTTCCCACAGTTTGATATGACTGATGCTACTAATCTCTCCCATAACTGGAGAAAATGGCTAAACAGATTTGAGAACTTTCTAGAAGCCGTGGACATAAAAGAGGAGAAACGAAGGAAGGCTGTACTCTTACATTGTGCAGGCTCAGGAGTCTATGATGTATACAGCACATTACCTGCAGCCGAGACAGACACATACAGGAATTGCACCAAAGCTCTCACTGACTACTTCAATCCCAAACAAAATATCAGATATGAAAGATACAAATTCAGAATTGCTAAGCAGCTCCCAGAAGAATCCATAGACACCTATGTCACCCGGCTGAGAGAGCTGGCACATGGATGTGCATTCACCAATGTAGATGATGAAATTCTAACCCAAGTAATTGTCACCTGCTCATCCAATACTATAAGGCGCAAAGCTCTGCAGCAGGATCTCTCTCTACATGATTTACTCAAAATGGCCCGCGCTATAGAAACAGCAGATCATCAGGCTACTGCAATGGAGAGTGGGGATCATTTACAGGTGCATAATCTCAAGCATAAGAATGCCCAAGACAAGCAAACCCCAAAACAGAGGAAATGCTATAGATGTGGACAGGATTTCCCTCACCACCTGAACAAATGTCCAGCTATAGGACAGACATGCAGTAAATGTGGAAAAGGGAATCATTTTGCAGCTGTCTGCAGGTCAGCACAACACAAGTCTTCTCTGCCTCTGACAAAGCCCGCAAATATAAAAATGATAAATCAGGACACAGAAGAAATGTCTGGGACGGAAAACTATGTGTTCACCACTTCTGCCACTGGCTCCGTACAGTCTCCCTGCATCACACTCCCAATCTGCAACACCAATATCACCTTTACAATAGATACGGGTGCTTCAGTGGATATTATAGACAGCACTGCATATGAACAATTGAAAAATAAGCCAGTTTTACAGCAAGTGAACACAAAAATCTTCCCATATGGATCTACAACACCTCTAGCCACAAGAGGACAATTTGACACGGAAATCAGCTATAAAGAAAACAGGCATAAAACCACTTTTCACACATTACAAGGATCGGGAGGCTGTCTTCTCAGCTATCACACTGCATTGAAGCTAGGTCTCATCCAGATTATTCATACCATAACTGACCCGGCAGATATGGATGTACAGGCCATGGTAAACAGTTTTCCCTCCTTATTTAGTGGTTTGGGGAAATTAAAGGACTCTCAAGTACATCTTCATGTGGATGACAGTGTTCGTCCGGTAGCCCAACCACATAGACGCATTCCTTTTCACCTGAGAAAGAAGGTGGAAAAAGAACTTCAATTCCTCATGGATGAGGACATCATTGAAACTGTTACTGGTCCCACTCCGTGGGTCTCTCCACTTGTGGTAGTTCCAAAACCAAAGACTCCAGAGCAGGTGAGACTGTGTGTTGACATGCGCCTACCCAACACCGCTATCCAGAGAGAAAGACATATCTCACCCACGATTGATGACATCATTCATTTATTAAATGGAGCGACCGTCTTTTCAAAGCTCGACCTCAATAAAGGCTATCACCAATTAGAACTGAGTCCAGAATCCAGATACTTAACAACATTTTCCACACATGTGGGCCTCAGAAGATATAAAAGATTGACTTTTGGAGTCTGCTCAGCAGCAGAAATTTTTCAGGATGCGATAAGGAGCGTCATTCAACACATTCCAAATGCCTTTAATTACAGTGATGACATACTGGTGTTTGGTAAAACTCAAGCTGAACATAATCGTGCTCTATACAACATCTTCGAATGCCTGCTCTCTGCTGGACTCACTTTAAACAAAGAAAAGTGCGAATTTGATAGAAGTTCATTAGAGTTCTATGGTCACATCTTCTCGGAAAAAGGAGTACAACCTGACCCTAAGAAAGTAGAATCCATCAAGACAGCCTCAATTCCACAAACTGCCAGTGAAGTACGCTCTTTTCTTGGAATGGCAAGCTACTGTGCTAGATATATTCCAAATTTTTCAACTATCAGCAGTCCATTAAGAGAACTTACAAAGCAAAATTGTGTTTTTCAATGGTCCCAAGACTGTCAGACCTCTTTTGAAGCAATTAAAAATGAACTTTGCTCAACCACTACCATGGCTTATTTTGATCCGGCACTTCAAACCGAATTAATTGTGGACGCCAGTCCCGTGGGGCTGGGTGCTATCTTAGCACAATATAAGGATAATAATCAAGATCCTCACATAATTTCTTATGCAAGTAAAAGTTTAACAAGCACTGAAAAGAAATATTCACAACCTGAAAAAGAAAGCTTGGCAGTTGTCTGGGGATGTGAACACTTTCACTTATTTCTCTATGGAGCTCCCTTCACCATTGTCACTGACCATCAAGCACTCCTTACGATCTTTGGAAATCCCAGAGCTAAAATGCCTGCACACATTGAAAGATGGGGCCTACGTCTACAGGACTATAACTACAAAATTGTTCACAAACCTGGAAAATACAGCAATCCGGCTGACTATCTTTCAAGACATCCTATGAATGATGCCTCACCTGAGCGATCCTCTGTTGAAGAATACATACGCTTCATTACAGCTCATGCAGTGCCTAAAGCACTCTCCATTGATCACTTTGTGAATGCAACAACAAGTGACAAGACGCTATGTGCTTTAATAGAAATCATACAAAATCGAAGGTGGCATGAAATTCAAAAAGAAAAATTTCCCGACTCTGAGATTGATCTGAAGGAATTAAAACTATTCTCAAGTGTACGGGATGAATTATCAGTCACTGAAGAACACCTCATTCTTCGAGGTACCAAACTGGTTGTACCTAAGACTTTGCGCAACTTAGTCATACAGATCGCACATGAAGGTCATCTGGGAATTGTTGGTACTAAAAAATTACTTAGAGAAAAAGTGTGGTTCCCAAACATGGATCAATTGGTGGAAGAGAAGATTAGACATTGCTCCACCTGTCAATTCATTATTCCATCATCAAACTTAGAACCACTGCAAATGTCTCCGCTACCCACTGCTGTCTGGGAGGAAGTGGCAGTCGACATATATGGACCATTACCCAATGGCCAGTACATTCTAGTAACAATTGATGAATATTCTAGATACCCTGTCATTTCTTTCATATCTTCAACATCTGCCACTAGTGTCATACCAGAACTGGATGACATATTCTCTGCATATGGCATTCCAAGAGTGGTTAAAACAGACAATGGACCTCCGTTCAATGGACATGTGTTTACACAATTTTCTGAATACTTGGGGTTCAGTCACAGGAAAATCACACCTTGCTGGCCACAAGCCAATGGTATAGTAGAACGTTTCATGCGCACTATGGGGAAAAGAGTCAAGGCAGCGAGTCTGGAGCACACCCCGCTCAAACAGTCATTATACAAATTCATGCGCAATTATCGTAATACGCCACATTCTACTACTAATGCTGCTCCAGCTCATCTAATGTTCAACAGAACTCCACGGATACGTATCCCTGACGTGACCAGTCATCCCTTACCAAGTGACTCTTCTGTGCGATCAACAGACTCTTCTAACAAACAAGCTATGAAACGTTATGCAGACAGAAGGCGAAGGGCACAGCCAAGTGCCATCAAAAAAGGGGATGTTGTCGTCGTGCGTCAAAAACCAACCAACAAGACCTCAGCCACATATAATCCTGCACAATACAATGTTACTGATAAGAAAGGCAGCATGGTCACGGCTGAGCGAAATGGACACTTCATAACTCGAAATTCTTCACATTTTAAAATCATACCGCAAAATGATGGTAATGATCTTCCTCTGGTGGAAGACTTGGTGCTCGGTGGAGAGGACCACCCGGAAGTGAACAATTCTTCAATAATGGACACACTCACTGAGCCCAGACGCTATCCAACACGAGAAAGGAGGGCTCCATCACGGCTTATTGAAGAAGTATAAAAGAGAAAAGAACAGAAAACATGCAGAGTTCTTAATGGTTGTTGTTTTTTTGTTGTTGTTTGTGTTATTTTTTTTTTTTCTCTCCGGTGCCTAATGTGAATAGACTAAATAGGCCAAAACCGATATATATATCTATTGGACATCTTGTCATTGTTACATTGTCAGTGTATTTCTTCTAAGTTGTAAAAAAAAAAAAAAAAAAAAAAGGGGGATGATGTAATGTACAATAATTAGATCTGCCTCTTTAAGAAAACTAGGTCTGTTGTATGATGGGTAAGGAGAAGGAGGTGGAGAGTTAAGTTTTGGTTTCACTTTAGAGCATGCTGCAGGAAAAGACTGTTCTGATATATGATGGAGAAAGAAAGAAGACAAGAATAAAGTACAGTTAAAGTTTACTCTTGTGAATGCCTCATATCGTGTGGACATTACAGCGTGTACCTGATGCGGTGCCAGGATTTGCTAGGGAGGTGGTTGCCATAGGCTACTGCTGTGGTTGGTCTACTCCGGCACGGTACGTTAAACTGGTACGTTAAACTCCCTGGTGTGTGCGGGAGCTCACTTTTACTACCTTCATGCCAGTCCTGTTGCACTCCTCATTCAGTCTATAGGAATCATAGAGAAGGGTGACAGACACATTTTTAACAACAAGGCAGTCTTTACTGTATGTAAACAACTTGAATGAACATTATACAGCAGGCAGTACACTTTTTATCTTCTGTGTCACACAGAGGCACAATCTTAATGGTTACTGATGACGGCATAATACTCATGGATGGTTCTTTGCTAGACAGATGATTTGTACTCATTTCACATAAATACACAACCATAGACAGTTATCCCTTGCAGGAGGGTGCTCACAACAGCCCTTTCCTCCCTTTGTGTGTCAGTCGGGAGACACTCTGTCTTCTTCTGGGTCCCCCAAGCCTGGCTACCTTGCTGGACTCACACTTTCCCCTCTCTCTCTGTCTCTTAGGCCTTTTCCAGCTTCCCAGCATCTGAGGTTTAGACTCCCACACATTGCTTACTTCATTCTTGCTGTTTTCTGTCCCTCAGCTTTCCACACACCAGTACTGGGGACTCATCCTTCAGCTCTGAGCTCTCACCCCTGCATAGCTCTTTCTTAGCTGGCAGACTCCTGATTGAGAGTAAAATGGAGTTTGTCTCTTCTCAGCCTAGGGACTGGCCCCTCCCTTTGTGAGCTCATCCCAGGTGTAACTCTGTCTGTCCCTGCAATTAGTCTGGGCAGACCTTCACCTTTAACCTACATTCTAAAGGTACCGTTACACGCTTCAATGTTGTAACGATATCACCAATGATCTCACGGGAGCGCGATCGTTAGGACATCTTTTTGACATCGTTGGTGAGATGTCACACGTCTAGATATCATGAACGGCGTACCAACGATGTGGCAAGCAGCTATCATTCGCACAATCCAGCAAGCGATACTTGTTCACTGTTGTGAATACGCAAAGTCATCGTTATCGCGGTGTCACACACAGCGATGCTGCAGGTTGGCTGATCGAAGATCGTCTGATTTGAGAACATGTTCTCAAATCTGTGATCAGTGATCCAACGATTTATCGTAGTCGTATCTCGGTGTCACACACAACGACGTCCTAACAATATCGTTTGAACGACTCCAAACCTGTGACGTTTGAGCAATATCATTCACGATTTCGTACCGTGTAACGGGGCCTTTACACACAGCTTGCAGTACACTACACCCTATTATATCTACTAACAGTCCCGAAAATGGTAGAACAGGACCAAAGCTGACATATGGAAACAGCAGGAACAAAGATCTCAATGTATGTTTCCTGGAGGGAAGAATTTAGAAGACGTGTCAGGATAGGTGACATCTGTGATGCAGTTACTAAATATAAAAGACCTGGGCAGGCTCGGAAATGGAGGGGTTGGTGCCAGAATCTCCTTCTGTAAGGACAGGGGTTCAGTGAATCTGGCTGATAGTTTCATCAGCCCAGAAGGACCAGAGAGCGGCTAGATCCCCTAGGAGGCCTGAGTACAGAGGAAGATTGGTTACCCTAGCTGTGAGGAAGAGCTGTGACTTGGGCCAGCAGAAGTACCTAAAAGCCCCTACGTTGCTAAGTGAGATCCGCAGACCCAGACTACACCAGTCATGGTATAGAGCCCTGACGTTGCTTAGTGGAATCCGCACACCCAAGCAACGACACTCAAGGACCCAATGTACACCGGTCAAGACCCAGAGTGCAGGCAGCATTAGTCAGTCAAGAGCCAGAATGCATATGGTTCCCAGCCCTCTCCTTCACAGGTCCAGAACACACCCGCCATAAGGCAAACACCGTGTTATATTCCTGGCTGTGGCACAGTCGGGGCAGGGAGACCGGCAGCCACAACACGCCCTGTGAATCCTGACTCTTCTCCTATAGCTGCGGTGCTGGTTCCCATGGGGTAGCAAGATCGGCAGCCGCAAGATGGCACAAAAAAGCTTTCCCGTCCCGGTGCTGTGTGTGGCAACCCGTTGGTCAGGCATAACACCGGGGTATTACACCCATAAAAGTGGTGTAATTATCCCAACTGTAAGTGGATGCAGGGTTGGTAGGAGGGACCCAATTCCAGCACTGCCACACTCAATCCAGGGAAGGAGCTCCCTTGGGGGGAGGGTCAGGAGAGTCAGCAGGCCAGACTAGACCTGAGGGAAGATGAAAGGAGCTCCTTGGGGACCTTGAGAGAGAGTGCATGACGGGTGAGTCTGGGCCCGAGAGAGAAAGGGGGAACCCCAGTGCGGAGTGACCATACTTCGGGGAGCTTCGTCAGTCCACCACAGAAAGCTGGATCCGAGGAAACAGCCGGAGTCCCCCTACGTAGCCATCAACCGGTTGCTGTGGCCTGTTTATCAGCCACAGCACCCTGCCACTCACGGAGTGATCCACCCGGTTCACAAGAGGTGGGGGTCCTAGCAGCAGAGAGAGAGAGGAGAGGAACTCCATTACTACCTCAGCGGGATTGGGAAGAGACATACCCGGGCAGGGCTAAAAGGACATGGGTTCGTTAAGTAAGGCATACCACGGGTACCTCCAAACCGCCTTGCATCCATTTACAGCCACCCGAAAGGTCACCTGTGAATTCCATCTTTACTGCACTGTGAATTGTGTATTCCAACTGATGCGTGTTTCCAGTAAAGTACCTCTGTACTGCCATCATTGAAGTTTTATTTCAGGTATCGCTGCCCCGAAGGCCCAGCTTCACCTGTAGGAAGCTATACCACCCTGTGGCGGCGTTAGTGATCCCTCACCAGGTACTATAGGTGGCGTCACAAATTATTCTAATAGAAACTGTACTTTTCAAGTAGCCACCGACCCCACGGCCACAGACTTGGGCGCAGCCACCCGTGATAGCGTCCCCCTTGACACCATGCCCAAGCTCTGAGTACCCCGGCATGGGGGGGTCATTGTGCATCTGCAGCTCACTCACCTGGCCTGAGATCCCGCGCAGTCTTCCCATTTTTCATCTTCAGCTTCCCAGGGCTTGCGTCCTCTGTGTAGATCCCTCAGGAACTACTAGTTCTCAGGTTCCCTTCTACCACCCTGAGCTTGTACCTGCCTGATACCTGTCCCATATCCCTGTGTTCTGTGACTCACTTGTGTCTTGTTCCAGAAACCTGCTCCGCTATGCAACTGCCTGCATAGAGCCTGCTACACTATGTACCTATCTGCGCAGAGGTTGCCACACTATACACCTGCCTGCACAGAGCATGCTGCACTGTGCTGCAGACTTTGACTGTGCCTCATTCTGTCCTTGTCCTGGGAGTCAGCTGCCACAGTCTACCTTGTGGTTCAGTGGGTCCACTCCCGGACACTCGCCCTCCTGCTGAGTGTGATACACCCAAGAGTCGTGGAGAGGCTTCAATTGGAAGAGAATGCGTGCGATGATAGATGGGAGCCAGACTGTTTCTTCCAGTGCCAACGTACGGTACAGGGTCTTCCTGACGTGAGGGTTGACTAGGTTGACTATGCCCAACACTCACTGCTAGACTTACAGTCTAGCAAAAAAATTGGTGACACCCAGTAGGACCACTGTGCCGAGAAGAGCCAGCGCAGTAGCTCCCCCAGGGACAGGTGCGTTATCCCTGCTAGAGCTACATCAGTATTATCCCTTATTATGTCATCTGTGTCATTGCATCTGACTTGCACCGTGGGGACTGTAAGGTACTCGGAGCCGGGTCAGTGGACATTTGCTGGGATGTCATGGTGGCATGACCCAGTCCATGGCCCCGGAGCGGTAAATCAAAAAGCGGGGTTTTGGGATGAATGAGTACTGGAGAATGGCGATAAATGAAGGAGTCTCTAGGGACAGGAGTACCAGACTTGGGGATGCTTGTTCACGTGATGCCACCTGCGGGTTGCAGCTAATGGTGTCCACCACTACTACACAGTTCCACTGGGGGTTGTTGACATAGCAGCTTGGTTGGAAAAGCCCTCCACGGGTAGGACTGAAACCCAGGGCAGCAGATGTTACCCTATGAGTTGGTGCTGATGTTACAGTGCAGGGGCGCAGCAAGAAACACAGCGGGGTTCAGTCTCAGATGTTTACTAACAGCTTTGTCATTCTTGGTTACAGCAGCCGTCACCGTTGCAATAACCCACGGGGTGCAGAGTCCTCGGAGCTGGAGAAGGGGATCCAGCTAACTCCCGAGAAATGGGGTGACACACAACCGGTACCCCTGCCTGCTGTCCTTTCACGGTCGACTCTTCTTCTGCGCTTGTTCTCACTCCTGCCCTGCACCTCACACAGTGCCCTGTGCCAGTGACCGTGGTTCTTTGGTAGGGTTTCTACAGTGTAAATCCCTTGCCCCTACATGGCCACCTTTTCAGCAGGTGTGCGCGGTTTTGGCTGCGGCACTTGGAGATACTGATATCTTCTGGTCGCTAGCTGAGCCTGGTTGTTCTCCATGAGTCTGGGGCCCGATACCCCTAGTCTGTGGCCTTGTCCCTCCACGCGGTTACAGTCGCTGTGGATGCGGGCGTATCCCAGGTGGATTGCTCACTACCCGGTCCCCTGGGACCCCTTCTGTCTTCTGGAGCACCCTCTTTCTCTCTCTCTGACCAGTTTTGCTTCTCTCAGACCTTAGCATGAGCTCCCACCGGCTCCAGTCCTCTGGACGTCTCTCTCTCCAGATGTTACCCCTCTTTCTGACAGACACTCTGGCTCACACAGACTCCTTCAGCTCTTGCCAGGCACCCCCCAACCGTCTTCTAGATGTTTCTACCGTCCCTTTATATTGTCCATCACATGTCCTACGTCACTAATGTGTGTTCTTCCTAACTTCACTCCCTCCCGGGTGCTCCCCTAAACTCTGCTCTACACCTCCTCCGTACTACCCTGGTTGCTCTCCTCCAGACAGGATCAGTGACTGTGCTGTCCCTCAGGAGAAATCTTGCCCTAACCCTGACCTGGAGTGGTGTGTGGTGCCCTAGGTGTCTCGATACCGGTCAATGTTTCCCCCTTACCCGAGAGTGGGGTACTACACCTCTGGCTAGGGTGCAGTAGCAGTACCTCTGTGGCGACTAGATCCGCAGCGGCGCCACACATCCAACCACCTGTAATATTACAGGGTCATAGCTGCTGGTTCTGTAAGGAAAAAAAGTTTCTGCCTGTATAAAAACATTGTTCACCTCACAAAAAGAATCACCTTAGATCCCATGCTGTCCTGTTTGTATTTTTTGCTTCCTTCCCTGCCCAGGGAATGTGATATATCTGACTGTTCCTGCATAGCCAGACACGGCCATTACACAGCACATTCATAAAATTATTTCAGAACAAAATTTTTTAACCCTTAAGACGTATGTTTACTTCATAGGTCATGTACCCGCCTTTGATGCGAGATTACACACTGAGCCTGCATGTTTCCTGGCATCATGACCCCCTAACAGCTGTAGGTGGATCCGAGATTTAGTCTGTGACAGTGGGAATTAACATGTGTCAGTAGAGGGGCGAATCATTCCAAGCTCCCATTGGCGCTCCTATGACGTGATCGTGGGCCACCGATGGATTGTCATGACAGGATGGCTGATGACCCCTGTGACTGTCATCAGGATCCTCTTGTGAACACTGGCTGCGCGCCCATGTTCATAGGAGGAATGTGATCACCAGGGGGCAATGACCACAGCTGCAGGGGTCTCGGCAGGGGCCCGGCCCAGGGGCACGGGGCCCACCAACCCTAGCGACTGCTTCAGCTGAATCTGCGTACTCAACAAGCTGAAATGCATTGATGCAGGCATAGCAGCAGGGAGTTGATATCAGAGGTGCAGCAACAGGGGTTCACACATGACAATGGCGTCATCCACCTTCCGCGCACTCCAATGTCAGCGCCGGGCTGTTTGCTGGCTCCAGAGGACACCGGGCGACGTGAGAGTGGAGGAAAGGTGAGTAGAGTGTTTTTGTTTTTAATGATGCGTTAGTGATACAACAGGGAGACATATATTAATATAGGGACCATGTATACCAGGATGGGGACATATATGCCAGGAGGAGGACCATAATTAAAGAAAGGATCCAGCTCCACGCCTTCAATAAAACTTCATATTTTTATTTCAGCATGGTTAAAATGTACACGTATGTATGCGTTTCAGCCAGCATTATGGTCTTAATCATAATGTATATAATATAGTATTATGATTAAGACCATGATGCTGGTTGAAACACGTAAATACGTGTAAATATTAATCATGCTGAAATAAAAATATGAAGTTTCATTGAAGACGTGGAGCTGGATCTTTGCTTTGATTCTGGATATTGCCTGACCTGCAAATTTCCTTGCTCAGTCTGCCAAACACCTGCATCTCATTACATGAAGGGGTGAGCTGGACTTTACTTTTTCTATGGACTACTGTAGGAGGACCATGTATACCAGGATTTGGGACATATATACCAGGATGGGGACATATTGTCACACGCTTAGTTGCGCTGACATTGCTGGATGCTGCTGTGTATGTTCGTCTTTAAGGGTACCTTTACACGCCGCCACTGCGTGGTACAACTGAATGGCAATCAGGATTTTTGTGACTGTTGCGTTGAAATTGCTACGAAGTGGCGGCGTGTAATTTGGGAAAGTGATCGGGTTTCTCGCAGCTGCTTCAGGTAGCTGTTTCCGAGCCGTGTTCTAAAATCCAAGGCAACACAAAGGGAGAATTGCCATGGTAGTGGCGTGTAAACGGGGGATAGGGATGGAATCTGCGTCACCTAGTGATTTCCCCGGGGCGTGCCACAGCGTGCTGGATACCGCGCTCCATCAGCGGTGATTGGTGGAGGCTACTGTGTAACCATTGGCTGTCCCTTCACAGGGCTGTCCATTCACACTACACAATTGCAATGGCATCATGTATTAGCCAGCCTTCCTACGCAGGCTGGCCAATCATGACGCTATTGCGTTGTCCAATCAGCGTGTTAGCGTCACGGAATACACAACTCCATCATGCCTATGTTTTGGCGCCGCAGAACATGTACGCCCACATTCCCCTACTGTTTGCGGCATGTGAAGGGGCGACGGGAATCAACAGGAAGTTATCCGCAGGATCTGTTGGAACTGCCGGGGAACCACGATACCTTGAGTTGACAACGTAATGGCGGCGTGTACATGCGGTATCGGCGATCCTTAGCAACCGTTAAAAACGTGCGCGTGCACGTACAGTTGATGCCAGTTGCCAGGGATAGTGGTGGCATGTAAAGGTACCTTATGAGCTGCATGGTTGATAGTTGTGAAGGTCCTTGCCTCTTGTGTTGTGCTCCAGAACTGCATTCACTATGAGGTTCAACTGCTGGTTGAGGGGTTAATGTATGACTCACCTGAACTCCCCTCCCCCTAGCCTTTAAGTAGGTGGTGCTGCTGATAGAGTTTCACTCTATGCCTGGAAGCCATGCTGTGCTGACCTGTGTGTTTGTGTGGCTGATGTCCTTTCTTTTGGAGTTGCTGTATCCCAGTTCTGTGGAGGGAGGTGAGGGGGGAATAGCGCAGGGCTGGTGGAGGAGTTTTAAGGAAAGGCTGGAGGCCCGAACCTTCTTACCTTCAGAAATACCTTCGGGATCAGGGCTATTCAGGGTTCCTAGACTAGGGTCAGACTAGTTTTCCCTGGTCACCCTGCCCATAACTGCCATTCCCTCATCAGCATTCTCACTACACCGTAACACATATGTACAAAGATGGTGACCATGTATACCAGGATGGAGAACATATATACCAGAATGAGGACAAATGGAAAAATATACCAGGGGGAGCATATATACCAGAATGAGGATATATACAGGATAGATAACATATATACCAGGATAGAGAGACATATACCAGGAGAAGGACCCTATATACCAGGATGGGGACATATATACCAGGATTGGGTACATACATACCTAGATGAGGACATATATACCAGGATGGACCCTGGATGAGGACCATATATACCGGGATGGGGATCATATATTAGGATGGGGATACCATACATGCCAGGATGGGGGGCATATATACCAGAATGCCCCCATATATACCAGGATGGGGACCATGTATACCAGGATAGGGACATATATACAAGGATGGATGACATATACCTAGGATGGAGACATATATACCAGGAGGATGACCATATATACCAATATGGGGGACATATATACCAGGAAGGAGGTCATATATACCAGGGCTGGGACATATACAAAGGGAATGGGGACATTAATACACAACAAATGGGGAGGGGGTGTCTTTATAGGATTTAGAACGCTATAAGGGCCCGTACAGCTGACCAACGCGTGTGTGTGTGTGGGGGGGGCACAGGTGCAAATTTCGCACCGAGGTCTTGAACTCTAGGTATACCACTGATGATCACTGCTGAACAGGGCGTTTCTGATGCTGATCCACTGCTCTGTACAGCGCAAGCGATCCAACATTTGCAGCTTCAAGTTCCCTAAAGTGATTAGTAAATACAGTAAAAGAATAAAAAAAATTTAAAAAAACGTTACAATCACTCACTTTTGCCCCACTGAAAATAATAAAAAAATACACATAATTGGTATAACTGCATACACAAGTGTGTGATCTATCAAATCATAAAATATATTACAGTAATCCTATTGGTAATTAGCGTAACAAAAAAAATTAAAAACACCAGAATTATGTTTTTTTTTAATCCACAACATTGCAATACAATACAATAAGAGGCGATTAAAAATCCCATCTACCCAAAAATTGTATAAGTAAAAACACCCCAAATCGATGACACAGCCCGAGATCCCTGGAAATTAAACCATTACGGTTATCAGTAAATGATGACTAAAGCAAAAAAAAAATTGACTAATTTTTTTTTCAAAACATAAGTTTAAAAAAACTATACATGCTTGGTGTCTATGAACTCATACTGACCTGGAGAATCATACTGCTAAGGGTTTTCTAGTGGAAACCACTTCAGTAAAAGTTTATTCTTTGGGACGTTTTTAGACAGGTTTTTCAATTCCCAAAGCATTTTAGAACAGTCCCCCCTTCCCTCCTCCCAAAGCTTTTTTTTGCTACCTTTTGATTGGACAGTGTCTAGTTTGGAGCAGATTCCACCTGGGTCAGGGATGGGGAACTCAAGACATCGAGAGCCGCCAACAGTGCAGGTTTTCAGGATTTCCTTAGCATTGCCCAGGTGATAATTGAATCACCTTCTGAAGATTCCAACCCCTGTGCAATGCTAAGGAAATCCTGAAACCCTCAAGGCCACCTCTGTGGCTCTACATGAGCTCCGTCATCTCCTCCAGCTTTATGGCTGATACATTTTCCTTGTTCCATCTTATCAGCGATGGCTGTATCTTAGTAGAGTGAGATTATGCATATAAATCGGGAGATAATATGAATTTCGGAGTGGAAAAGCCGATTGCTTCATGTCAGCAAAATAATCAGCAAGTGAAAATAAGATCTTGAATATGGCGTAACATATCTTGAATAATGTTAAATTATATGCTTCAAATTACAAAGAAGATATTAAGGACAGATTTGCCAACATGGAGATCCTGATTGTGTTCTGCAATCTATTTACTAGCATAAATCCCATGGTGAAGGAGAGGGGATAGGCAGTGTCAGATTGTGGACAAACATCTCAGTGGAAAAATCAAACTCATTAATTCCCTATCTTAAAGTTCAATTTATCTAGGGACGTCCGGCAGGGTGCGAAGGCTGCGGGGAGCGGCCAATCGTTGGCCATCACCCATCAACTCGTCCAATAACGACGTGGAATGACTAAGGGGGAAGGGAGGTGATAGAAAGCGAAATACAGCTCACCTGAATAGTATTCTTATCAATCGTTGAGCCGGGCTAGAAGAAGACAGAAAGTTGTTGGGACTGGAGTGCAAGGAATGAGATAGAGATATTGAAGGAGAAGACAACTAGACCAAAAGGCAGCAAAGAAAAGTCCCAGGAGCTCCAAAGGAGTGAAGCTATACACAAAGTTCTGTAATACGGTGTGAGAACGTCGAACCTTACAGAGACGAAGGGAGTGCTTGGGGGAATCTAGGTGGAGAAATCAAAAGAAAAGAACGTGAACAAAGGAAATGTTGATTACAGAAGAAATGAGATAGATTGGAAGGCAATAGGGGAAGAGAGTAAGACAGAGGGGGGGAAGAAAAAGAGAGAGACCGCAGAAGGAGCGAGAAAGTGAGAAATGAGAGTTTGAAAGAGACAGAGACGGAGTGAAAGATAGTGAGGAACACACAGCCGGGCAGGAGAGAGAACAAGGTGAGACAGAAAACCAGTGGGATTACGGAGAGCGAGAGAGAAGAAGAAAGAGCAAAAAGGAGAAGAAGAAGTAAAAAAAGAAGACGAGGATTGCATCTAAGAGCCGGAGAAGATTCTACAACAAAGTCGTAACATGATCAAAGCTAAGGAGCCAGGACAGAAAATTAGATGGTAGAGTAGACATCTGGAAATTGGACCTTCTACAAGGTTTAGCCATCTTAGTTTTTCTCATGAACACACACTCAACCATCTGAATTTAGGAAAAAGCTCAACCACCTTTTCATGGGCTTGACCCATGGTGAAAATACCTCCAGCTACTTTGCTGGTACCATATTAGGAAAGCAGGTAAATATAATTTAGGACCATGGAGACCCATCATCCTGGAACATTCATGTTGCCTCCTTATTCTGAAATTAAAGCCCCTCCTGGTTGCCAGTTTTCTGCCCACACAACGTTTCACAAGCTGAGTAGCACCGTACTGGGATGCCATCTTCCTTCCGGGACCCCACACGGCATATCCGACATTCTCAGCCGACCTCTACCAGGTACACATGGTGGGATGTTGCCAGCCTACCCAACAGTTCCAGGATATGGAAGAGCATCAAATACCGGAGGCTGTTTTGGGGAGGAAGGGAACGTTATGACCAAAATTGGAAGCCCATATAGCAATCAGAACCAAGGTGTCTGGACGGATATTGGACAGGAATGGAGAACGAGCAACAGGACACTCAGCAATGGTGAGTACCTCAAAATCTTCTAGAGGGGTAGCACAAGAGGGGAAACATATTACCAGATTTAGTTCAAACTGGTATTACTATCTAACCACTAAAATTGAGGTATGACTGCAGTAATCCCAAAACCCACTCCTAAGGGTCCTGGAAGATGCAAACATTTCCTCTCAATGAATACTCAATTAAATCAATGTACCGTAACTCTTTTATCCCTTCTCATAAAAAAGCCTATCTAGTTTTTTTAGACCCTAGATTGTGATTTTCTAGTTTTTAGTGACACACAAACCACCAAAGCAGACACATCCAGGAAGAATCAAAATTATAATGGTGAACATCAAAGGTCATACTGAATATGTCCTTAAATATTGAGAGATCACATTGTTTTGATGGGATCTGCTAAAGATCTAATGAGTATGGGAGCTGCCCAATCTTCTCATTGGGTTGGGATAAAACAAATTGACCTTTTTAGGATTTCTGACAGTTTTGTTTGTCAACAAGGGATCACTGGAATCATCAAGTTAAGATATTGTCTATTGGACTAACACCCTAGAGTCTATACAGATATTTATATTGATTTTTTTATTCTATACATGGGCTATTAGGCAATATGAAATAAGTACCTATATTACAGTTAGCTAGTAAGTTTCCAGCACAATGTTGACAATGTCAGGTTGACCTTTCCAACATTAAACACGAGAAGTCCTACACCCCTAGGAGCTATAAGTTCACTTAGACCTAAAATCTAAATCTCAGGGTTTTAATATCCATCATCAGGTCCTACAGGAAGCACGGATATGTCCACAAGGAAGAAGCACACCCGTCCTACTTTTACAGGACACCAGATCTTTGCCTTGGAGAAGACCTTTGAGCAAACAAAGTATCTAGCAGGACCTGAAAGGGCAAGACTGGCATTTAGCCTTGGCATGAGTGAGTCCCAAGTCAAGGTGAGTTCTTTGGTATCTTGTGACATTTTGTACTTATCATCATCAGGATTGTATTATGTAATGGAAAGAAATGGCCATGAAGTCATCATGATTATCACTGTCATAAAAATGATTTCCTTTTGCAGTGGTGGAAATTTTAAAATTAGATATTGCATAGGAATATCGACTTAACATAGTAATGAGATATATAACTACAATGGTATGATAGATATGAGATAGACTGATGATATATAGTGATATGGGTTTAACTACATAGTTATAACATATAGACAGACAGATAAATAGATATAGATAGATAATTGGATACATAGAGAGATAGATGATGGCTAGATATATAAATAGATAATTATGTAGAGATGGATGGATAGATGGATATAGATAGATAGATAGATAGATAGATAGATAGATAGATAGATAGATAGATAGGATAGTCAGTCCCCCAAAAGTTCAAATCACCTACTTATATCTATATATTACATTGTTCCAGGTTTGGTTTCAGAACCGTCGTACTAAGTGGCGTAAGAAGAGCACTGTTGACCCCTTGGGCCCACCATCCCTTGCTTCTCGGGCCCCAGGAGACCTGACGCCCTCTGAGAATGAGGATGATGAATATACCAAACCGTTGGATCCTGATTCTGACGATGAGAAGATCCGCCTGCTGCTGAGGAAACACCGGGCAGCGTTCTCTGTCCTCAGCCTGGCACCACACAACCTGTGACACAACAGATCTCAGGGGGCTAAGAGGAACTGTACGCCCCAAAAGATATCTATTTCCACTAGGTAATATACAGGGACACGCATGTTCTGGGGCACACTGGAAATTCAAGAATAATGGACTATGCCATTTATTGCACAAGGGGACACGGAAAGGTGGAATTGTAACTGGTGACCCACGCATCATCGAATTTCATCGAAATGTTCAAAAAGCCCCGCCAGCCCCAAAAACTCTGCAAACCCGGACGTGCCGCATTGCGGCCGATCAGTCCTGATGATATACTGTCTATGAATGCATACGCTGAATATGCTGCACTCCGAAACTTGTATTTATCTGCTTACATAAAGTATATGACTTGAACACCCCATCGCTTTCCTAAAGACTGGTAGGAGCTCAAGACAAGATATGGTGGCCAAGTTGAAAAGTGAACTTTATGGTAAATACGGTTGTCCAGGATTGGAAAACTTGGCTTTCTTTCAAAGATTTTAATGATTTGAGCTGCAATACCAGACACAACCTATAGACAGGTGTGGTGCTATTTTTGGAAGAAAGCAGACATGTTTTTGTAATCTTGAACAACCCCTTTAATAAGACTGAAAAGTGACGACTTCTGTTCTATCCCCCATCACTCTACAAGGAATGATCAGCTACAGAATACTTCTCACCATGCAATATGTCCGACCATGTACAACAGGGTAAATACAATTCTGTAACAACATATGTATCCAGAAATGATCATTAAAGGTGCACAAGCTCCATTGTTTCAGTGTTTGTAAATTAACCCTTTAGCAACAAGCTAATTTTTTCTTTCAATTTTGCCACTTTGATTAGAGTCATTATTATTTTCTGACAACTTTTTCATTGTATCCTTTGATTGAGTTGTTCTAGGGCTTGTTTATTTCAATATTGTATTGGTTCATGCAATTAAGCACACGGCAATACCAAATGTGTTCATTTCATTTCTACATTTAGTTGTATATACAGAGTCGGCCATTCATATGGATGCACCTAAATACAATGGGAATGGTTGGTGATATCAACTTCCTGTTTGTGGCACATTAGTCTATGAGAGGGGGAAACTTTTCCACATGGGGGAGACCATGGCGGCCATTTTGAAATCGGACATTTTTGGATCCAACTTTATTTTTTTTAGTGGGAAGATTCCCATTTTATTTAGGTGTATCTATATAAATGCCCCACCCTGTATATATATATATATATATATATATATATATATATATATAGTATTTAAAAAAAAATGAAAAAACAGCACCAAAAAATGAATTATTTTATTTTTATTGCCAATGGTGTGGCGACGTTTCGGATCTGGTATCCTTGCTCAAGAAAGGATACCATATCCGAAACATCGCCACACCATTGGCAATCAAAGGTCCACATAATTAACTTTTTGGTGCTTTATTTTCATTTTTTAATACTATACTAAGAACACTTGGACTGGTGTTGCAAAAAGCGTGCACTAATGTAAGGTAAAACTCTGGTGCTGTTCCAATTTTTCTATCGATCTATCTATCTATCTATCTATCTACACATAAATGTATACATATATACAGACAAGACAAGGCATGGCGCCTAGGCTGAAAAGTGGGATTAATACTTAAAGGGGTTGTCCAGGGCAGTTTTCTTAAAACAATAAGTAAATATATAAAGATTTATATATAAGTATCTATTATATAATCACGAATGGGATTTTTGCCCCTCTTGAGTCCGCTCACGCTGCGAGTCAATGTTGTCATGTGGATACGACCGAAGCATTGGCTGCGCAGCGGCCATTGCGAGCAGTTCTAAGGCGACTCGCTATGCCCGCGCAGCGGGCATGGCGAGTCGCCTTAGCAGCGCGAAGCATTGGCCGCGAAGCGGCCATTGCGAGTCAGAGACTCGCTCTGCTAGAATCCCGATGCATTGTGCATCGGGCACCCATCTAGTATATATATAATTACGGTAAACATTTTTTATGTTTTTGAGACTTTTGATTTGACTCCTTAATGGACGTAAATGTGCAATAGCTTGCAACCTCCTAAATCTTGGGCTTTATAGAAGTTCTAACAAGTCAAACAGGCAAGTAGAATAAACATGGAGACCTTCACAGCAACCAAGCGGCACCCCTCGCTCGTGTCCAGGTACGAGGGCTGTAAGAAGTAAATGCCGCCATTTTAAAGCCTTTTAAATGCTGGTAAAAAGCTTTATGTGGGTATCTAAGGGGTTAAACTGTTGCTCCAATTGCATCAGTTAATTTCAGGTCTCTGCTATGCAACCGAGTCGGCACCCACGCTGCATGAAGCACCCTTCTACATGATTAGCGGCCATTGGCAATGGGTTAAAGAGGTAGTGTACTATTAGGCTGGCTTCACACCACGGCGCAGTCCGGTCCGGGGTGTCCGGTGTAAACCAGACAGCCCCGGTTTTTGGCCCCATAGTAGCCTAAGGGGCCGGATGGCAGATCTCTGCCATCCGGTTTTCATCTCTCCGGATGAATCCGGGAGAATTCGGATTATTCTCACCGGACACAAAAACGTTGCACAAAAACTCGTATCCCGGATTCGTCCGGATCCGGGGCAATCCGACGCTCCCTAACATGGGAGCCTATGGGGCCAGATTGCCCCGGTCCGGGACGATCCGGGAACTGGCGGCTGCACGCCGCTGTGATTTCAGGACGCGGCTAGCTCCCTGCGAGCCGTAGTCCAGAATCATTAGCAGCTGCAGCCGGCTGCACACAGGACACACTATCTCTTTAAGAAAAGAAAGTAGAGTTGAGAAAGTCAAATTGCACCTCTTCAGTGTGTGCAAGGGAGTGAGGGAATCAGGTAAGGCTGACTTCACACCTCGATTTTCTGCTGTCAGGTTCTGTCCTGTGTTTTGCAGGAAGCACCGGACAGAACCTGACAGCCCCGGACAAACAGAATCGGAGGGCATATTTGCTGTTTTCTGCCGGAATCTGCGGCTGCCGCTGTCCAAGTGCTGAAATTTCAGCATAGCGGCTGGAGTGAGCTCTCCAGGTGCTGAAATTCAGCACCCGGCGTCTGAGAACCGGTCCGATTTTATGTCAGATCCGATGCGATCTGGCCCCATAGACTCTCGTGTTATTGTGATTTTGTCCCATTTTGCCTCGGACACAAAAAATGCTGCAAGCTCCGATTTTGTGTCCGGGGCAAAAGCGAAATCCCCCGGATCCAGCCGGACAGACAACAAAACTCGCTGCCAAATAGCTGCCGTCCGGCGCCATAGGGATATAATAGGGGCCAAATCATATCTGGAGCTGTCCGGTTCACACCGGACAGCCCCGGATCCCAAAAATCATAGTGTAAAAGGGTCTAAGAGGAGGTAGATCATTTATTGTAAACAGGTTGAAATGAATTAAAAAGGTTTTCTATATGTGTTAATTCATCCGAGGCCTTAGACATCATGACAGGAAATCTGTACTCAGAGAAGTTACCACAGCAACAATTGCTAAAGAAGAACTACCCATGATGTGTCCGGGCACAGTGTGACAGATATGCATACCTCCCAACCATCCCGGATCCAGCAGGACACTCCCGATTTTCAGTTGATTTCCCACTGTCCCGCCCGGGAGGTTACTTTTCCCGCACAGCAGTGAGCAGCTGCCGGCCACGCCCCCTATACATTTTAGCTCCGTGTGTCACAGTGCAGGGCCATTGCTAGGCACTAAAATCTGGCGCCGAGACCTTCAGTGCTCTGCACCATGTGTGTTTTTGTTTATTAGATAAAGTTTTGTGACTCTTGTGCACAGCGGGGATTGCTAGCACTGCCCTGCGCTGTACGGCTCTGTGTTCCTCCCGCACTCTGCTCTCCCTCACCCCAGCTGTGGCCAAGGAGATTCCTCCATCGTTCAGCACTGAGACTGCACTCACTGCAGTGCCCTCATCAGTGAGGGGGACATCGTTCTGTAGCAGAAGATGGGCGGGGTCACGTCTGTGCGGGAGGGGGAGAAATACAAGGCAGTCTGTCCTGAGTGAGGAGAGAGATGCAGGTACAAGAGCCCCCTCCCTCCTGTAATATCACTACTAGTTCAGCTGTCCGGAGGAGGGGAGAGAAGGAGAAGGAGGTCTCCTGTGTATACAATCCTCTGCTGATGATTCCAACTTCTCAACCCTACTGTACTGGCACTTGATGCCCTGGAAAGAAGAGTGAGTATATATGTGTTCATACATATATCATGTATGTATAATGGTATGTGTGATGTGTGTGAGATGCGTGAGTAGCTTACAGTGATGTGTGTGGTGTGTGTGAGTCAGTCATGCATGTGGTGTGTGAGTGATGCATGTAAGTGAGTGATGCATGTGATGTGTGCGGTGAGTGTGTAAGTGTGTATGATGGTTGGTGGTGTGAGCATGCCAGTTGATGCATGTAATGTGAGTGATAGTGTGGTTGTAGTGATGCGTGTGATGCGTGGGCATGTGTGAGTCAGAGTGCGTAAGTGTTTGTGTGGTGGAATGTGATGTTAGATGTGGTATAGTGTGTGAGTGATGCGTGTGATGTGTGGATGATGTGAGGTGTATGTGAATGTGGCGTGAGAGTGATACGTGTGGTGTGTGATGGTGCATCGTTGTGATGCTATATGTGTGTATGATCAGCATGTGGTGTGAGAGTGATGCATGTGGGTGTTGTGGAGTGATGTGTGGTGGAGATGTTGGGGTGTGTGAGTGATGCATCAGTAGTGTGATGTATGTTGTGGTGTGTGAGTGATGCAATGTGATGTAGTGATGTGTGGTGTAGTGAGTGGTGTGTGTGTGATAGTAAATGCTTGAGGGTGTGTGAGTGATGTGTGTGAGTGATGCATATGTGATGTGTGTGTGTGAGATGATGTGGAGTGTGTGTGAGTGATGTGGTGTAGTGATGCATGTGTGTGTGAGGATGATGTGTGTGTGATGTGTGTGTGTGTGTGTGTGTGAGTGATGCGTGGGGTGTGTGAGTGTGATGCGTGTGACTGATGTGTGTGGTGTGTGTGTAGTTATGTGTGTGTGTGTGTGTGTGAGTGAGCGTGGGGTGTGTGTGAGTGATGCATCAGTTAGATAGATGCGTGTAATGTGTGTGATGCATGGGTGTGTGAGTCATGCATGTGGTGAGAGTAATGCGTCTGGTGTGTGAGAATGATGCATGTGATGTGTGTGATGCCGTGGGGTGTGTGTGAGTGATGCATCAGTTAGAGAGATGCGTGTAATGTGTGTGATGCATGGGGCTGTGTGAGTCATGCATGTGGTGTGAGAGTGATGTGTCTGGTGTGTTAGAATGATGCATGTGATGTATGTGATGTTTGGGGTGTGTGTGAGTGATGCATGTGGTGTGTGTGAGTAATGCGTGGAGTGTGGGGAATGTTGCATGTGGTGTGTGCAAGAGTGATGTGTGTAAGTGTGATGATATTAAGCCTGGACGTGTCTGTATGTGTGAGTATGTGTGATTGTAAACCTGGGTTGATGCATGTATGATGATATGCCTGTGTGTGATTTATGTGTAATGGTATGCCTGGTGTGTGTGATTTATGTGTGATGGTGTACGTGGTTGTATGCGTGTAGGTACACCTGTGTTTGTGCTCTAGCCAGGAGTGTGCCACACTCGTGGCCACATGACTTTAATTCCCGGCTCTAACACTGGAGAATCCTTACAGCGTACAGTGTGTGCGATGTCAGAATTCTCAAGTCTGCCGTCACACAGTTTCTGTACTGCTCTGGTGACAGGGTGCTGTGGAGAGCCGACTGGCATTCAGCATGACGTCGCCAGTGATGCCCTGTCAACAGAGCAGAACGGAAGAGGAAGAGATGGTCGGTGAAGTGGAGCAGCTGAATCCTGGTGGGAGACATCTGAGATCACCCTGAGCCTGCGCCGAGCAGATACTTAGCATCAACCTGCCTGTACGTTCTTAGCTCCATTAGAAGAAAAAGTTCGTAGATCTTAAACAGTTAATGAAAAATAAGTGATGCCCTGTAGACCAGATTTTGACAGCTGAATTTCATGCGCTTGTCTAGACCCACCCAGAAACGTCACATTACGCGTTTCCAGGTGCAGCTGGACTAGCGCATGAGCTGTGACACCAGCCCTGTCACACTTGCACTTCCAGGTTCCGGGCTCCTGCAGTCGGCTGCACTCGTCCATAGGAGGTAATTTTGGCATGAGTGCAAGAGCTCTGCATCTATGCGCTTGCCTGTGATAGCACCTGCACTTGCGCTAGCACAGGGCAGGCTAATGCAGGCAAACACATGGGCGCATAGATGTGAAAGGGCCCCTACTGACTGCACATCCCTGGCTATAAAGCAAAGAATGCTGCAGGGCAGGCACTAGTCTCAGCCGTCCTGCTGCATTGCATGATGGGGCAGCCCATAGTCTGTTCTGTCAGTACTAAACCACACTAAAGCCCATCAAATGAATTGGAAAAGGAAAAAATGTTGCAAAAACACCATAATCAGAAGATTAATATTAATAATTAACGGTCTTGGGCATCTGTTGAATATCCGTCACTTGTAAATGGGTGTGGTTTGGGTGTGTGGTTTTGTCCCTCTTTCTGTTCTTCAAAAGTTGGGAGGTATGTTTCCTGTGACCCTTGTGTAATAATTTTGACCAACACAGTTTACTCATTGCTCACCCTTCTCAACCCTCGCTACAAGAACATTCTACCTCTCCTTCCTGCAACGGAGAGGGCTAGTAAGATGGTGCTGTAGTGCCCCTGCAGGTCAGTCGCCACAAAGGTACTGCACCTTAGCCAGAGGTGTAGTACCCCGAACCCCAGGTAAGGAGAGGACACTAACCGGTACCCACACACCTGCATCCAACACTAGCCACTCCAGGGCAGGAGGAATTAGGGAATGGTCAGCACCCTCATTCCTGGCTGGAGATGGGGCTTAGACAGGGAGGTGGGTGGAACAGTAGGAAGAAGGAGCATAGGAAGTAGGAGACAAGTTAGAAAGCAAAACAGGAAGTAGTCAGTCCAGAGAAGGAGTTGAGAGTGAAAGGTGGAGTAGCTCCAGTGAGGGAGCTGGGAAGGAGCCGAGAAGGACTAGTACCAGGACTGGATCTGGAGGCGCTTGTCCCCGAGAGGAGAGATGGAGGTAGCCAGGCAGGAGCTCTAGGGAAGGAAGGGGTCCCAGAGGCACGGGAAGTGAGATATCCACCTGTGGGGCTCGCATCCATTGCTGGTCGCAGGCAAGTGGAGGGACCAGGGCCACAGAGGGTCACCGGGCCCAGACTACTGGAGACTTGAGGCCTCAGCTAGCGAACCAGTGGCTGCTGCATATTCAGGAGCAGCAGCCAAATCCACGTTATTCGCTGCAAAGATGGACGGATGGGGCCAAAGGGGACTCTTGGGAGGGTCGGAGGCCACTGGTGAGGAACGCTGAACGAGAGGTGCAGGGCAGAGGGGAGAGAGCCAGCACAAGAGGAAGACGACCCGAAGAAGGTACACAGAACGGGGGGTGCCGGCTAAGTGTTTCCAATCTACCTGGGAGTGGCTGGACCCCTGGCTCGTAGGACACAGCACCCGGCTATACAATACCACCTAAGAACCATGAGTAAAAGTGTGGAACTGCAACAGCTGTATCCTTGATTTATTCCAGCATCCTCTGCCCTGCACTGCAACTTTAGAGAATCTACACATAGACTTGTACACCTGCCCCAAGGTACCACTCCACCTACGGGAAGCGACAACATCTGGCTGCACCGTCATCTGCCCCGGAGGCCTGGACTGCAGTGTCGGCCATCCCTGGCTAAGTACCGTAGGTGACGTGACGACATTTATCCCCAAAACCAAACTCCCCAAACTTTTAAGTTGATGCCCAGGGTCACAGAGCCGGGTTTCGACCTCTGTGACTCCCCAGAAGTACGCAAAGCCGGTTCTGAGTACCCCACGGCCCTGGAGCGCATCAGTGCAGTACCAGAAGGCCCTAGTCAAACAATTAGTACAAAATTTCCCTCTGATAACGCTGGCAACAAAGGTTATAGTTCCTTGGGCAACCAAGGAGGGAAGACAAGGGAAACACACAACAGGTCCAACAGAGGCAGGGGAACACTACCAAAGGTCTAAGACAGTTACATTAAACCCTTCAAGGTCCTGGTGCATGGGGCAGTCTGACAAGGAGGGAAATGTTTTGGAATATGATGGAGGAGTACCTAGCTGACTGTAACAGCATCCTCTGCAATTCCTCTGTGCCATAAAACTACTGGGTATCCAAGGTGGATACATCACATGAACTGTGCCTCTATGTTTTGTCAGAGTGGATTATTAGTGCCACCAGGGGCATAAAATCTGATAGGCGATCCACCGAACCTAAAGCCAGTTCAAATGTTCCTTTTTAGTTTCTTACTGGTGTATTCCCATGCACCCTTTTCCACCCCAAAAAGTGTATACAGTTCATGGTTCTTCTTTTACTTGTCCTCCTCCACCATATCAACAGGCTTATTATACGACCCCCACCCTTAATGTTTCCATTGTATGTATGATGCCCCCCTTCATATTTTTTTCAGGGTGTGTATGAGGCCTACCTCTACAACTCTCTTACATAGATGTATACCCCCAGTGGTGAATGTTTTTCAGCCCTTGCACTTACATTGACTTTACAAGTGTAGGAGTCCCACTCTTTAAAAATGGAAAAAAATGTTTTCCGATGCCTTCCTCTACATGTATTCCAAGGTGTATTGCAATTCTTCCTAATTTTTAGCAGCCCTTGCACTTATTGCTTTGGCTTTAGGAGTTTAGGAGTCCCACTATGAATGTGTATGAGGCCCTCCTTTATGTCCAATACAGGGTGTACTGGCATCCCCCTTGCTTCTAATTTTTGGCAGTACTTGCTTTGTCTGCATAGGCTTTCTGACCATGCCCCACACACACCATATGCCCAAATAAAGTCACAAAATGTCAAAATTACATTTACCAGTGACTACCGGTGGGTGTAGTTTTATTTCATCTACCGTAGGCGTAGGTGACAGGGAAATATGGTGAGAGATGACCCGGCTATTAAGGGGTGGAGGTGAAATTCTCTTTTTAATTTTGCCTTATATACAAGTCAATATGTAGGAAGAAATGTTTCCTAAGTTTTTTACTGTAGATGTAACATTTCATCTTCGGTTTTGTGTTTTTATTGTCAGTCCATAAAAGTGGTGTAATACTCCGACAACTTTGTTCCTAGCAGTGACCTGGTGACAGTGATGTGTCCAGGCGTCTTCCCCATGCTGTTCCCATACCTTTTGAGTGCTGTTTCCATCTATTCCAGAATATTCTGCCTCCTCCTGCCCTCCTGGTAGGGAATTTTGGAAAAATGCTCGAGTTTCCCATTGACTTCCGTTATATTCAGGATTTGAGTTAAGCCCAGCCGAGCATCCAGCCTGCTCCATTCTCGTATCGAGTACTCAAGCATTTCAGTGCTCACTCATCATTACCAGCAACCAGTCAATTTTCATTTTTTTTCTTCATCATACATTTTGTACAGCACTATCATCACCTTTTCACAATCTTTTGAACCCCATTAAAGGGACACTGTCAGGTCATTTTTCAATATGATACTATTGAATAGTGCCTGCGCAGACCTTTTAAAAACATGTAAAATCATTATTGTACCCTTTGTAGTTTCCATGTTATCACCATTGTCAGACCCTGCAGAGAGCTGCTGCATTAGTCCTGTCCATTATAAGCAGAGACATTAGTCCTGTACTGTATACACTGTCATGTAATTATGCACTCCCTCTCAGCAGCTCTCACCTCCCTCCTCCCTTTGCTAACAGTGCAGTGTCAGGTTTCACTTACAGGTTTGTTCAGTTGATATCACCACGGAGGGAGAGAGGTACTGCCGGTCTGCCTTATCTAGACTCCATTTGTTTCTGTAAAGCAGATACTCTGCTATGCTGTGATAGTTTCTGTGTAGTAGTTCACCTCTTGTGATGCTGCACACAGAAAGCAGAGAGCATACAACCCCCCCACTGATCTCTTGTGCTGTGATGTGAATATGTGACATGCATATTCATGTATGGGGAGTGAACAGCAGAGAACTAAGTGGATCGATCATTCACTGTGAGTGACAGATAGAATGATTCTCTTGATTTGAAGTTTACAGAAGATAGGAGGGTAATATAAATAAAAGAAATACATCAATAGAGAGGGTTTAGAGGGAGGAATTAGAAAATATCAGTTACGTGTGGATTTTTGACCTGACAGTTTTCCTTTAATTCTACCCTTAACAAAAAAGGACGCAATAAGAAATGCTATTGAGATGATTGTATACAGAGCAAATATTGCAATGTAGGTGTGTCATGTAGGGTTGTCAATTCATGTTGACATAACAGGTGTGCAAAAACAGACATACACAGATAAAGGTCTACATTTTTTTATTTTATTTTTCTACTTTTGTTTTTTCAACTAAATTTGACAAATTATCAAAAATGTGGAAATAATAAAATGATGACATTGACTAGCTATATGTCCGAAAAGCCAGGACCTGTAATGGCGGGTTTACACGTCGCGATATCGCAGTACAATTTCAATCAAAAGTCACGTGGTTCAATCGTCGGAGGCGAAATCGTTCCTGCGTTGTATGGTGTGAACGTCCAATACGATGCAGGAACGATGTCAATGCGATATCGGGGATCGAATGAGCGTGCTATTCAATGCCCCGATATTGCATAGCGATTGAAGCCGGATCGTGCTGTGTAAACGCCCAATTACGATGCGATTTGATACGTCACCCATTCACTCCCATGTTAACTATGCGATCTTGGGTTGGGAGGCGGTGACATCGCACGGACGTTGTATTCCGATATCGCAGCGTGTAAACATTCAATGCGATGCGGGAGGAACGTGCACTAATTGCGCGCTCCCGCGCCATTGAGTTGCGATATCGAAACGATATCGCGGCGTGTAAACCCACCATTACAGTGCATTAGATTGGTGAGTTGTGTACAGACGTGCAATAGACTAGTAAAAAAGATGAGAAAAAAAACTACCTGTGACACGCACACTTTGTGAGGTAGACAGTTGCAGTTAAATATCTGGATTTTATGGATTTAAAAAACAAAACAATATTTTGTCCACAAAAGTGATAAAGGTGTACACAATGCAAAACAGTCACCTGAGAATGCCAGACACCTAATTTCAGATTGTTTGTGCTCTTGTGCCTCTCTTTTTACACATGCCCGGCGGGCTCTTAGACCAGACTCACCCACAAGGATATGGTTTAAAGCAGGTGTAATATATGCAATATACAAGACACTACAATGGAGAAGAATCTGAGGTATAGAGGGGAGCAGTATGTCCTCACCATGACAAGGTGCGTGGAAAGGATTTTCTTGCCTTAAATATTGAGGGATAGCACCAAGGATAAATTGAATTATCTATTTCTTTCATTTAAAGGGACTCTGTCACCAGGTTTTTGCCATCCCATCTGATAGCTGCATAATGTAGAGATAGAGACCCTGATTCCAGTGGTGTATCACTTAATGAGCTGCTTACTGTCATTTGATAAAATTACTGAATGAATATGCTGGACTACCTGGCAGCTAGACAAGGAGTCCTCTAATGATAATCTCCAGGTGATCAAACTGTGATTTTACCAACACTACACTGAGCAGCCCAGTAACTGAGATGATGTAACAAAGAAGCATGAAAATAAAAGCATGCAATAAAAATAATTATTTATTAAATATATTAAAATTACATAATAAGAGCTACTCCCCAGGAAGAAGGCACGGTGCCGAAACTCACGTTGGGAGCTGGCACTGCTGTTCAGTAGACAGACATTTGTTACTTTGGACCTTTTCTTTTTCCTATTACTTTGGTGGGTAGTTAGGGAAAAATTCTGTAGACCCATTATTATTTCACTTTCTTTTGTCCCAGTATTATTTTCCTCATATTACACCCGTCTGCTGTCTCAGTGCAACATGCTATTCCTTGTCACTTCTTTGTGTAGCTCTTAAGGGTATGTGCACATTACCGGTGGGTTGGTCGGCGGCGGCTGGGCGGAACCCGCCAGGATGCTCCGGCGCCGTCCACCGGCTTCCTGGCGGGTATGTGCGGCGGGAGCCGGGCGGGTGACGGGCGGTAGCCGGCGGTTGCACAGCGGGTTCTCGGCGGCGATTCTGCAGCGGCTGGAAGCAGCACATGATTCTGCTTGCAGCCGCTGAAGAACCGGCGTTTTATAGAACATGCTCATTCTTTGCTAACCCGCTGGGAAACCTGCGGGTTAGCAACGGATGAGGCTGTGTAAACCGCCGGTGTGTGCACAGCCTTGGTCGGTTTACATTGGTTTTAATGTTAATCCAAACGCCGGTTTGGATTAACATAAATTTACATAAAACTAATGTAAACAAACCGGCGGTTTACACAGGTAAACCGCCCAAAACCCGGCAAGTGCGCACATAGCCTAATATTTCTTCAATATACATTAAAATTACATAGTAATATTTTATTGCATCATCGTCCTTTTTCACGTTTTTTGTTATATGATCTCTCATATTGTCCTTTGCGTGTCGTATTATTTATTGGTGTGACACGCATAAGTATTCAAATTTTTACTATTTTATTATCATCACTCTTTTTACTATTTTATTACCATCACTCTTTTTACTATTTTATTACATGATTTTCTGTGTTGCAACTAGCTTAGTTTTCTCATACTGAGCAGCCCAGTAAGTGACACATCGCTGGAATCAGGATCTCTAGACCTACATTATGCTGTGCTGAGATTAGGTGGCAAAAACCTGGTGACAGAGTCCCTTTAAATTATTCTATGGTAAATCAATGAACACAGAGATAAAATACATACATGTAAGCAAAATTAATTCCTCCTCCCCATGGTTCCCAAATTCTTTATGGTGGGTTTACACGTACCGATATCGGCGTCCAACTCCGACCAAAAGTCACGTGGTTCGGGCGTTGGACGGTGTGAACATCCGATACGATGCAGGAACAATGGTAAACCGATATCGGAGGTCGAATGAGCGTGCTATTCAACCGCCCGATATCGGATGCCGGTTGGAGCCGGATCGTGCTGTGCGACAGCCCAACTACGATGTGTACTGCAACGTCACCCATTCACTCCCATGTTAAATGGTCGTTCCTGGGTCGGGGGGCGTACACATCGTAAGGACGTTGTATCCCGATATCGCAGCGTGTAAACTGCCGATGCGATTCAGGGAAAAGCGGGCACGAAAAGCGCGCTCCGGCGCCGTTGTATACGATATCGGAACGATATCGCGACGTGTAAACCCACCATAGTTGTTGTGGTCTTTACAAGGGGGTGTTGCTCATGGAGTAATACTGCAGAGCATCTTAAACATACGTCCCCAGAGAATATTGTGGGTCACACCCCTTTGGTAAACACTATTATAACATTTACATATTAAAAGGCCCAGCTCCCCGGGACCATATGGCGGATTTAAATGAATAAATGTAATAATCAGGGAACAGTGGCTATGACTTGGAACGAGGTCCGCCGTAAAATCAGAGATATATCATGCCCTATAGGCCATTTACTGCTGACATGTAGGTGAAACAATGTACATATATCTGTCAAAAACGCCACGAGCCACAGTGAAGTGACTGCCGGCCAGTGCAGTCCATATATCATGAGCGGAGCTGAGAATCAGAGTAATTATGAGGTAACACACACCCTGACCAGATAAAGGTGTCCTGTAATCTTCTCCACTTCCTCTCTACATCTAGAGACACGTGTAGGCTGGCCAGTGTGTCTATAAAGCTGCCTCTATATAGGCCATGTCTACACCTATGTATGTATGGGGTTCATAGAGCTCATTTTTAAGAGATGATCCATTGAAGTGAATGGGAGCAGAGCTGCAGTACCCCCGGATGGCCACTACACAGTGTATGGTGCTAAATCTTTGCTCGCTGTTCATATTCAGTCACCAAGGAACATGGTAACAGCAAATTGGGTACCAGGCAGAGGTGTGACTTGAAGCTCATGGGTCCCGATGTGAGAGGCCCAATGGAGCCTCCAATTATTGCAATTGCTTTAATAGCATTAGTCTTTTTCTATAGGCCAAAGGGACTTTTGGGGTCCCCCTAAGCGCCAGGGTTTGGGTGCGATTGCAACCCCTGCACCTGTTATAGTTACGCCCCTGGTGCCAGTGTCACCCCCCATCTATCTGTTACTAATAATCGGCCATCAATAATAAGTCTTGAACAACCCCTTTAAGAGTTCTGCTTGAACTTTGTCGTTCGGGCAGGGAAGTACATGGTGTTTTATTTTACCTTGGTCACTGTTGTATTTAAGAAGGGGTTGTCCACTACTATAACCCCCCCATAAATATTTACACTCAGGGAGAAAGTAATTACTGATATTAGACACCTCTAGCGGTGGTTTATCATCCATTGGAAGAAGGGATTGGGGTGTAAGGGTAAACCATTTCTCCTTGTGGAGAGTGACATGCCAGTGTAAGGAGACTTATAGGCCTACAATGCTCCTCTGAGAAATTAAATATGTAAATTGCTTCTTCAGAGGGAAGAGGACTTGAATTCTAGTGCTAACTACTGGAAGTAGCAATCCTAAAAGTCAATATCAACCCTATAATGAGCCTTGTCATGTGACTTTGGGTAAAAGCCAATGAAGAACCTCAATTTGCAGACACGAATTTCAGGGTGTTGCCCCTCCTCAGTGCATAGTCATGTAGTAAGGCCCAAAGAGTTGATATTGACTTTTAGGATTGCTACTTCCAATAGGTGCCATTAGAGTTCAAGTCTACTTCCTCACTGAAGAGACATTTGCCCTTACAATAGAGAGGTCTGTGGGATTGATACAGGAGCAGGGCAGGACTTGGTACCGGCTGCTTGTTTGCTAGGTAGGTACTTTATAGAGTGATTTAGTTTGGGGTTAGATCGGCGCCATAAAAGTGTATACTGTTGTACATACTGTACGTGTCCAGGTATAAATCATTTAAAATAATAACAAGGACAGGAGATTATACATCTTGTATTTAAATAAAATAATGTTAAATAAGAGAAATGGCGGTAGTCTCTAGAAAACACATCCGTCGTGGAATCGTTCTGTCCGTTGGATGATTGAAGATCCGACCTGTAAGGGAAATACATGTGATGTGCACAGGAGAGATCTAGCACTGGGACCTTTCATCTATGTAAAGCAGAAAGGGGCTTGTGGTATTCACAATTTGAAGACCCCCAAGGTCCCCAAACACAGTAGATGGCTGTCGGCTAATCCATGATTTAGTCGATCGTTTGGACAATAGACATCTCAGCCCATTCACATTCAACCGAGTGCTTCTTTGTTGCCTATGTGACAGCTGACAATCTCTGGGGGAACAGTGTTATTCGCAATCCGAAATTGGACATGGGCATTCGATGTCTCCCCCAACAATCGGTCAGCAGGCGCCCCCCATTCACAGATTGTCAGTGCAACTCATTGATTATCACCGGATTCAGCCAAAATTTGTCTAATTGTATAGGAGCCTTTAGCCGAACCCCATCACCTCGCCTAACAGTACGTCCCTGATTGTGTTTAAGCTATGTCTATAGTTTAAAGGGATCATCCAGTTTGTGAAATTTAGGAATTCACAAGAGACCAGATGATCATGGATAACTATTTGAACACTAGAGACACTTTGTCAGTGATATGATGTTACTACACTACTATATACTATACTATATGTTACTATATAATGATACTATGCTCAGTCAGGCTTGTCTATAGGTGGCTTGTTATGGGGCAGTATTTTCGGGGTGAGGCTTCTTATGGGTTAGTGTTTTTTAGGTATGGCTTATTATGTGGCAGTGTTTTCTGGGTGTAGCTCATAATGGGACAGTATTTTCCAGATGAGGAATGTTGTGGTACACTATTTATTGGGGGTAGCTTGCCAATGTGGGACATGAATATAGATTTTATTTTTTTTTTTGGGGGGGGGGGGTGAGGGAGAGGGCAAATATTACATGTATACTTTCCTCACTATAAAGACCCTGCAGATTAATGAGTATGGAGGGAGGGAATTGGCTGTATCATTAATCACTTGGAAATTAAGGTTATTATTTTTATAAAGTCTGGCTAATCCCTTTAGTCAATGCCAAACCCTAGAATTCAGGTACCAGACAACCCCCCATAGTTTAGACCCCATGCTTCCAATCCCAGACTCGATCCATTATTTACTCAATTCTCTTCTCTCTCCATTAGGACCCTGGTATCAATTTACGCAAATGTGCAAAACGCTTCATGGCCATTCATGCCAATGATAAATTTGGTGTAATTTATGTCTCCCATAAATAAGGCAGATGACTGTCAGAAGCGATCCCTTTACCCATCAGTTTTCTAGATGGTCAAATCTGGACTCCATCTCGAAGTAAAGGAACACGGGCTAGAAATAATAAGAGAGATTTATTAGTAACTTCTCCAATCTAGAGTCAGCAGGGCAGAGTTACCTACGTTTTACCTTGTGATCGCCCATACAGACGTCTCCCCCAATCCGCCCATAGTGTACACAGGTTTCTCCGACTTTACCCTGATAAAGAAGAGCATGAGATGAAGAGAAGGTAAGAGGAGATGGGTACAAGTACAGAAGTGATCGGGACTCACCTTCTGTAATAAAGTCCTGGCTGTGTGAGACATGAAGACCCGGTCACACCACGCTGGGCACCGCGTACCCATAAACTCTGAAGGTTTGGTCACATTTTCACTAAACGGGTACCTGGGAATAAAGGCAGCAAACACTCACCATGTGTTGAGAATAATTTATTATAGAAGTTAGACATTTGCAAAATATGTTTCTTACGTTGGTGGGAAGGAAATCTGGACTTCGGTCAGTTCATTCAGGAAAGGCATCGGTTCATGGTCAAATCTAAGAAGCTGCACACAAGAAACCAGAAAGTGAGCTGTATGTAAAAAGTCCATTTCCCAATGACATTCACAAGTCTAGAAGAATGGACATTGGCCAAGCCTGGAAAATAGCTGCTCACTTTACTTGTGATTGGTTCACTGACGTACACGGCGATTACTAAGAGGGCCCTCCGGTAGGCCCAGGCTCCGAGGCAGCACCGGACCCACCTGGTGGTGACTCTACAGATAATCACTTATCACCAGGGAAGAGCCATTGTCGTTCACAAATAAACTATTAGATGAGCATCATTATATCTTATTCCAGATCACTTCTCACCATGTGCTCATTCTCATCCTGAAATACTTTTGCGTTTTGATGTTCAAACTGTTTACATTTCATGACAAGCTGAACCTGAGAAGAAAAGCGAGAGACGGAATAAGAGAAGAAGAGAATGATCTTGTAGATGGAGAAATAGACAGATATGTACTGTATGTCTTAATCATAGAATTAAGTGTATAACATCCAGCCCCTCACCCCAGTGTATAACATCCGATCTCTTGCCAACCTCCTGGTGTATAACATCTGGCCCCCTCACCCCCTGGTGTATAACATCTGGCCCCTCACCTCCTAGTGTATAACATCCGGCCCCTCACCCCCTGGTGTGTAACATCCGGCCCCTCACCCCCTGGTGTATAACATCCGGCCCCTCACCCCCTGATGTATAACATTTGGTCCCTCGTTCCCCAATGTATAACATCCGGCCCCTCACCCCCTGATGTATAACATTTGGTCCCTCGTTCCCCACTGTATAACATCCGGCCCCTCATCCCCTGGTGAATAACATTTGGTCTCTCGTTCCCCAGTGTATAACATCCGGCCCCTCACCCCCTGGTGAATAACATCTGGCTCCTCGCCCTCTGGTGTATAACATCCGGCCCCTCACCCCCTGGTGTATAACATCCGGCCCCTCACCCTCTGGTGTATAACATCCGGCCCCTCACCCCCTGATGTATAACATTTGGTCCCTCGTTCCCCAATGTATAACATCCGGCCCCTCACCCCTGATGTATAACATTTGGTCCCTCGTTCCCCACTGTATAACATCCGGCCCCTCATCCCCTGGTGAATAACATTTGGTCCCTCGTTCCCCAGTGTATAACATCCGGCCCCTCACCCCCTGGTGAATAACATCTGGCTCCTTGCCCTCTGGTGTATAACATCCGGCCCCTCAATCTCTGGTGTATGACACCCAGCCCTTCATCCTCCCCCTTCCCCCCCGATGTGAAACATCCGGCCCTTCGCTTCTGGTGTATAACATTAGACCCCTCGCTCTTGGTGTATAATACCTAGCCCCTTGCCCCAGTGTATAAAATCTTCCCCTGCGCCCATGGTGTATGGTGCCCCTCATCCCCAATGTATAACAATCGGCCCCTCGCCCCCTGGTGTATAACATCCGGCCTCTCGCCTCCGATGGATAACATCCAGCCTCTCGCCCCCAATGTATAATGATGTGGCCCATGGCCATGGAACACGCGGAACCAGACTTTAATGCTTCTGGGGAGTCACAGGGGTCGAGAGCTGACTCCGTGACCCTGGGTTCAGAATTCAAGCGTTCTTAGGAAGTGTATAAGGTGGTTTAAAAGGGAGAATTGTTTGTGATGCCACCCGTGGTTTGCGGCTATGGGTAGCTACCGCTGCTGCAGAACCTCTGGGGACGATGGACGGGCAGCTGGGATGGAGTGGCTCCTCAGGGGTGGAGCAGGTCCCCAGAGCAGCGGATAGTCATTGGTGATCTCCAGCAGGCAGGGGGTTACTGTTAGGCCTCGTCACTTTGCTTAGTGGCCTGCGCACAGCCAGTTGCTGTGCAAATAACACAGTCTCACACAGTCATAAGTGTGTGTGTGCATTGAGGATCTTTACACCTACCATCCCCATCTCCTTACTACTGGAGAACCACACCCTGGCTTGGGTGCAGTATCCCTCGTGGCATCCAGACCAGACGTGGGGCGCCACTATAACATCCGGCCTCTCGCTGCCAATGTATAACACCTGGCCTCTCGCCCCTGGTGTATAGCATCCACTCCGTTACTTCCCCCCCCCCTGTTGTCTGTTACCTTGCCCCCTGGTGTATAACATCCGGAACCACCCCCGGTGGTGTCATTTAACATCCTGCCCCACGCCTCCAGTGTATAAAGTGTGACACAATGGCTGGTGGTGCAGAGGTCACTAACACCAGTGTGGTCTTGTTATACGAGTTACCGATGTAACATGTTAAGTCATGACATTTTTTTATCCTAAATATTACCCCATCATCTGTAAGGGTACCTTTACACGCGGCTACATTTCTAGGGTGGCTACAGGTAGCTTACTGGTTGCAGTGAAATCATGGAGACAAGGTTCTATCTTGTTGCTGTGTACAAATGGAATAATCTCTCCATGATTTCACTGCAACCAGTAAGTTACCTGTAGCCACCCTAGAAATGTAGCCGCGTGTAAAGGTACCCTAAGGGTACCTTTACACACGGCTACATTTGTAGCTTGTCACCAGGTAACTTACTGGTTGCAGTGAAATCATGGATACATGGTTCTATCTTGTTGCTGTGTACAAATGGAATAATGTCTCCATGATTTCACTGCAACCAGTAAGTTACCTGGTGACAAGCTACAAATGTAGCCGTGTGTAAAGGTACCCTTAGGGATATCACTGAGAAGCGGAAGAAACAGCAGCAAGTCAGCCATGAAGTGGAGACCCCGTAACATTACAGAGCGGGTGGCGAATACTGAGGAGCAAAGGGCAGAAAAGTCCCCAACACTCTGTTGACACCATAACTGCAGAGTCCAAACCTCCTCTGAAAACATCAGCACTGGATAGAGGGGTGTAAAGCTGCCACTGCCAGACTCTGAAGCACCGGATAGAGGGGTGTAAAGCTGCCACTGCCAGACTCTGAAGCACCAGATAGAGGGGTGTAAAGCTGCCACTGCCAGACTCTGAAGCACCGGATAGAGGGGTGTAAAGCTGCCACTGCCAGACTCTGAAGCACCAGATAGAGGGGTGTAAAGCTGCCACTGCCAGACTCTGAAGCACCGGATAGAGGGGTGTAAAGCTGCCACTGCCAGACTCTGAAGCTCCGGATAGAGGGGTGTAAAGCTGCCACTGCCAGACTCTGAGGCAGAGAGAATGTGTTTTGTGGAGTGACTTGATCACACTTCTCTATCTGGCATCTGAAGGACGAGTCTCAGTTTGGTGAAGGAAAACTTTACCTTCCTGACTGCATTGCACCAAGTGCCCAGTTTGGTGAAAGAGGGAAAACGTTGTGGGGATATTATTCAGGAGTCGCCTAGTTCCAATGAAGGGAAATCTTCATTTCTTCAGCACAAGACATTTTGAACAATTGTACGTTCCAACTTTTTATGAACAGTTTTGGGAAGACTTTTTTCTGTTTCCAATTACAGCGCCCACTGCACAAAGCAAGGACAATAAAGACAAGATTGGGAGAGTTTGGTGGAAGAATATGTCCAGAGCCTGGACCTCAATCCCATTATACCCCTTGGGATGAATTAAATCCGTGATTGTGAGCCTGGCCTCTCCTCCATCATTGGTGTCTGACCTCACACATGATCACAGATTGTGAGCCTGGCCTCTCCCCCATCATTGGTGTCTGACCTCACACATGATCAGAGATTGTGAGCCTGGCTTCTCCCCCATCATAGGTGTCTGACTTCATACATGATCAGAGATTGTGAGCCTGGCCTCTCCCCCATCATTGATGTCAGATCTCATACATGATCAGAGATTGTGAGCCTGGCTTCTCCCCCATCATAGGTGTCTGACTTCATACATGATCAGAGATTGTGAGCCTCGCCTCTACCCCATCATTGGTGTCTGACCTCACACATGATCAGAGATTGTGAGCCTGGCCTCTTCCCCATCATAGGTGTCTGACCTCATACATGATCAGAGATTGTGAGCCTAGCCTCTCCCCCATCATTGGTGTCTGACCTCATACATGATCAGAGATAGTGAGCCTGGCCTCTCCCCCATCATTGGTGTCTGACCTCACACATGATCAGAGATTGTGAGCCTGGCTTCTCCCCCATCATTGGTGTCTGACTTCATACATGATCAGAGATTGTGAGCCTGGCCTCTCCCCCATCATTGATGTCGATCTCATACATGATCAGAGATTGTGAGCCTGGCTTCTCCCCCATCATAGGTGTCTGACTTCATACATGATCAGAGATTGTGAGCCTGGCCTCTACCCCATCATTGGTGTCTGACCTCATACATGATCAGAGATTGTGAGCCTGGCCTCTCCCCATCATAGGTGTCTGACCTCATACATGATCAGAGATTGTGAGCCTGGCCTCTCCCCATCATAGGTGTCTGACTTCATACATGATCAGAGATTGTGAGCCTGCCTCTACCCCATCATTGGTGTCTAACCTCACACATGATCAGAGATTGTGAGCCTGGCCTCTCTCCCATCATTGGTGTCTGACTTCATACATGATCAGAGATTGTGAGCCTGGCCTCTTCCCCATCATTGGTGTCTGACCTCATACATGATCAGAGATTGTGAGCCTGGCCTCTTCTCCCCATCATTGGTGTCAGACCTCAACATGATCAGAGATTGTGAGCCTGGCCTCTCCCCCATCATTAGGTGTCTGACCTCACACATGATCAGAGATTGTGAGCCTGGCCTCTCCCCCATCATTGTGTCTGACCTCACAGACGAAGACTTTCATTGGTGACCTACATGATCAGATTGTGAGCCTGGCCTCTCCCCCATCATTAGTGTCTGACCTCACACATGATCAGGGATTGTGAGCCTGGCCTCTCCCCCATCATTAATGTCTGACCTCACACATGATCAGGGATTGTGAGCCTGGCCTCTCCCCCATCATTAGTGTCTGACCTCACACATGATCAAATATTGTGAGCTTGGCCTCTTCCCCATCATTGGTGTCTGACCTCATACATGATCAGAGATTGTGAGCCTGGCCTCTCCCCCACCATTGGTGTCTGACCTCACACATGATCAGAGATTGTGAGCCTGGCCTCTCCCCCATCATTGGTGTCTGACCTCACACATGATCAGAGATTGTGAGCCTGGCCTCTCCCCCATCATTGGTGTCTGACTTCATACATGATCAGAGATTGTGAGCCTGGCCTCTCCCCCACCATTGGTGTCTGACTTCATACATGATCAGAGATTGTGAGCCTGGCCTCTCCCCCATCATTGGTGTCAGACCTCACACATGATCAAAGATTGTGAGCCTCGCCTCTCCCCCATCATTGGTGTCTGACCTCATACATGATCAGAGATTGTGAGCTTGGCCTCTCCCCCATCATTGGTGTCTGACCTCATACATGATCAGAGATTGTGAGCCTGGCCTCTCCCCCATCATTGGCGTCTGACTTCATACATGATCAGAGATTGTGAGCCTGGCCTCTCCCCCATCATTGGTGTCAGATCTCATACATGATCACAGATTGTGAGCTTGGCCTCTCCCCCATCATTGGTGTCTGACCTCATACATGATCAGAGATTGTGAGCCTCGCCTCTCCCCCATCATTGGTGTCAGACCTCACACATGATCAGAGATTGTGAGCCTGGCCTCTCCCCCATCATTGGTGTCTGACTTCATACATGATCAGAGATTGTGAGCCTAGCCTCTCCCCCATCATTGCTGTCAGACCTCATACATGATCAGAGATTGTGAGCCTGTCCTCTCCCCATCATAGGTGTCTGACCTCACACATGATGAGAGATTGTGAGCCTGGCCTCTCCCCCATCATTGGTGTCTGACCTCACACATGATCAGAGATTGTGAGCCTGTCTCTCTCCCCATCATTAGTGTCTGACCTCATACATGATCAGAGATTGTGAGCCTCGCCTCTACCCCATCATTGGTGTCTGACTTCATACATGATCAGAGATTGTGAGCCTAGCCTCTCCCCCATCATTGGTGTCAGACCTCACACATGATCAAAGATTGTGAGCCTCGCCTCTCCCCCATCATTGGTGTCTGACCTCATACATGATCAGAGATTGTGAGCCTCGCCTCTACCCCATCATTGGTGTCTGACTTCATACATGATCAGAGATTGTGAGCCTGGCCTCTCCCCCATCATTGGTGTCAGATCTCATAAATGATCAGAGATTGTGAGCCTGGCCTCTCCCCCATCATTGGTGTCTGACTTCATACATGATCAGAGATTGTGAGCCTGGCCTCTCCCCCATCATTGGTGTCTGACTTCATACATGATCAGAGATTGTGAGCCTGGCCTCTCCTCCATCATTGGTGTCTGACCTCACACATGATCACAGATTGTGAGCCTGTCCTCTCCCCATCATAGGTGTCTGACCTCACACATGATGAGAGATTGTGAGCCTCGCCTCTCCCCCATCATTGGTGTCTGACCTCACACATGATCAGAGATTGTGAGCTTGGCCTCTCCCCCATCATTGGTGTCAGACCTCACACATGATCAGAGATTGTGAGCCTGGCCTCTCCCCCATCATTGGTGTCTGACCTCACACATGATCAGAGATTGTGAGCCTGTCCTCTCCCCCACCATTGGTGTCTGACCTCACACATGATGAGAGATTGTGAGCCTGGCCTCTCCCCCATCATTGGTGTCTGACCTCACACATGATCAGAGATTGTGAGCCTGTCCTCTCCCCATCATTAGTGTCTGACCTCACACATGATCAGAGATTGTAAGCCTGGCCTCTCCCCCATCATTGGTGTCTGACCTCATATATGATCAGAGATTGTGAGCCTGGCCTCTCCCCCATCATTAGTGTCTGACCTCACACATGCTCTTCTCAAAGAATGGGCAAAAATTCACACAGATACTTCAAAAATCTTAGAGAAGCATGGATACTGTTATAGCTGCAAATGAATCAACTCCATATTAGTAGCCAGTGGAGTAACTTGAAGCTCATGGGCCTCGATGCAAAACCTCCAACAGGGCCCCCAATTATCGCAATTTTTTAATAAACTTGGTCAGGAGGAGATATGTATATGAGTGGTAATAAAATAATATATGTTATTTTACTTCTGTGTTATATGATATTTGAGGTTGTAGGATCAGAAACAATAGGAAATTGTTACAGTTAATTATTTTAAAGAAGAATATTTTGAGCACCCTCCTACCTCTCCATCCTGCTCGTACACGGCCGTCTGTCCATCTAGATCTCTGGTGTCACTCAAGGACCAGCCTTGAGCCTGTGGGTAGAGGATGTTACTACATCACTCAGTGGATAAAAGATCCACAAAAATCTTATACATTTCACTTCATGATCTTCAAACCTGGATGAGACTCTTCAAGTCCAATCGGAAGTTAAAATCTCCAAATAAGAAAAATGGCGCGTTATTGTCATCTTTTAACCTGGGAACAAAAAACAACAACATAAAGCCATAAAGAAGTTAAAGATATGACAAAAGTCAAGTCTACAAAACAGAATTAAGATGACCCTCCATATTACTCGTGTCTTACTATCGAGCATCTAGTTATACTTGTGGTCAAAAATCATTTTTAGGAAACTTACTAAATTTTGTTTTATTAAATTGGGGATTAATGATACCTTGTTAGAACATGGTATAAGGCTCTTCTACGGTTGGCGCTGTACACGGAGGGGGAACAGTCTCCAGACACCAGGTTTGATGCATCATGGAAGAGGTGAAGGTTCACGAGATCAAACATCCTTACATAATGAAGACAATTGAGTGTTAATCGTTTAAAAAATGAAAAAAATATAAATTGTGAAAATCATGGGAAAATATCAAAGCTTATTGACAAGGTTGAAAGAAAATAGGCAGTGCATTGGTTTGCAGATGTGACGACCATCCGCTGCGAGGCTGAGCTGCTGGTAAGACAGCACCCCGAGAAACCCCCGAGACCCTTTACCCCTATACAGGGATCTGGAATTACAGCAGAGCCCAGGGGGTGGCTGCCTATGATGAGCAGCGGACCGGAGCAGGAAGGTCGCCAGGAAGGAAACATTATATCAGGACCCGAAAGCGTAGTCAGGAGTCAGGGTCAAAACCAGGAGGGCAGCAAAGGTACAAAATCGTCAGGCAGTAGAGGGGTCAATAATACGGGCAAAGGTCAGAGTCAAAATACAAACACACACTAGATAGCTGGGGAAACCAAGACTATATCTGGCGGCCAGCAGGACAGGCTCCAAGGTATTTGAAGGGCGTAGTTTCCTCCCATAGGCTGGAGCTCACAGTCTGATGACCTCAACCGGACTGCATCTAGAACCAGGCCAGTTTGTGATGCACAACTGGTACCAACCACCCCACATCTGATAGAAGACGGAAGCCTGCGCCTACCAGACGCTCCTGCAGGAACCTCTCTTCTGGTACCAACATCACCCGCAGGAGAAACACGGCGGCGTTCAGCGACAGAGGCAGGTGTCAAAGGAGCAAGTCCATATGAGGAACCGGCCCTCCTATCTCCGGCACCACCAGCCGAAGGAACCTGGCGCCTCCCAGCGGCCGGGGCAGGAACACCACCAACCGAATCCAACGGCGACGTTACAGAAGCGTGCACAGTGTCAGAATAACTTGTAGGATGTAGGAGTTGTTCAGGATTAATAAGCATGGCGTCTTCCTTCTAGATACAGTACATCGGCAGCACCAGGTATGATGCTATTTTTGGTAGAAGGACAACGTGTTGTTCCAGTGTTGAAGAATCCCTTTATATCTGGGATATTAAAGTGTGTTTTTTTCCAGAACTGACACGTATAAAGTAAGTGGGGGGTCTGACAGATGAGGTTCCCACTGTTCTTGCTAATAGCAAGTCTCAAGTCAATAATATCAAATAGAGGCAGGAGTGGTCATATCATAAGTGCAACTTGCACAGCTGTAAAGGGGCCCAAGAGGTAAGGTGGTCCATTCCCACCCCCAAAGCAGGTGTAATTGTGCATCATGACGAGCTATTGGACTGCGAATGGTCCATTTACTGCTCTTGTACAGGGACCCACTATCATCTGCATCTGCTAGTACATAAAGTGTTCACACGGAAAGACTATCATCACCATAGAAAATTAATAGAAGGTAAAATACTTTAATGAAATTAATTTTAAAATTTGATGAGTGATTAGATGTTAATTAGGTGTGTTCGGCTAATCAGGACCCTCTGCACCAGAGCAGACACAATGATTATACAGAGGGTCTCTTGCTCTGGAGGACCCTGCATTATATATACAGCTAATTGAGTTGAATTGAAAAACTTGTATAATACCTACTCTCTCCTGAGGGGGCGCTGCAGAGAGATTCAACACCTGCTACCGCTTGCGCGCTGGGTGGCTGAGAAGCATGATAAAATATAATTTTCAGATTGTCAGGGACCCTTCTGGGATAAGACAGTATACAGTATATACCCTGTTTCTTCAAAAATAAACCCTACGGCATAGGTTCTTTGGGCTTTTTGGAGTACGCTTAAAATATAAACCCTACTCCAATAATAAGCCCTAGTTAAGGACTCACAGCTGCATAGAAATACACAGTGAAGTGTCAGCCTCAGCTGATGAGCACCGGTCGATTGCAGAGTGATGCAATAGTCGCTAGTGAAGCAGGAATACAGTGTGAGTTGTATAATGTATTCATTCCCTTTGCTCCCCCTTATTCCCATTGTGCGCCCCTGTCATTAACAATAAAGCTTTATACTCCCCTCAGGCTCCAGTTCTGGCAGATCCAGGGCTATCAAGACCTGCAGTCACGGAACCCACGTGACCCACGACTAATCAGCACCCGGAGTCAATATGTCCCGCATTTTGACTCCCGATGCTGCTTGGTCGCGGGTCACATTTGCTCCGTAACGTCAGGTCCAGAGTGAGATTGAACAATATATCCTGAGTGCTGCTGCCTCCCACTTATTTTTATGGGTAAGTATTGGACTATATAAGTACCATATCTGAGGAGGGAAGAGGGGCAACACTGCCTTTGGTTATTATGCAATTCAAAAAGTGCAAATGCACATAGAAATTCCAATCTGTGCTTAAATGTAAAATAAGATTTTCAGCAAATGATTGATCAATAATTTGAGCCACCCTGCCAGCATCACGGCAAATCTCAATAGGGCGGTCCTACTCTATGTTTTTTAATATACATTATGCCTAGTGGCCATCTAAATACATTAAAAGCAGAATCACTTAAGTGCAACACATACCTGGAATTTATCAGAACCGCAGAAATGGTGCCGTAAAGATATGGCGCGGTTCTGATATATCACAGGTATGTGTTGAAATTATGTGGGTCTGCTTTTAATGTATTTAGGAGGCTGCTAGGCAAAATAGAGTAGGCCCGCCCTATTTAGATTTGCCGTGACTTTGGCAGGGTGGCTCAAATTATTGATCAATCATTCGACAAAAATCTCATTTTACATTTAAGCACAATTTGGAATTTATATGTGCATTTGCACTTTTTGAATTGCATGTTAACCTCAGGCAGTGATGGCTTCTCCCCTTTTTTAAGTATACTGTACCAGTAGTAGGGTAGCTGTTCCCCCGTTCCTGACTCCTGTCTACCAAATCCGCATGTCCACCTCCAAAGTCTGCCTCCTGCAGATTTGCTCATCTTCAGCAAGCAGTGTACTGTACCCCCACAGCATGAGCTCCAAAGAAAAAGCTACTCTGTGGAGTAAAAGAAGAATAGTGGAGGACTCACACGGCAAAAGCTTACTGCTTTTTGCAAGGAAAAGATGGTGATTTTTTGCTCAGGTATAAATGTCCGATTGCTTATTCTTGGTCAAATATAGCCCCCTACCCCAAATATCAGACCTAGCCCTTTTTTTGGAGGTGAAAAAAATATAAGACATTGTCTTCTTGGATGACAACATATATACATACACACACACTATACACATTATTTACACACATATATATACCTTATTAGTTATGAGCACAGACTCGTACTTTGCAGCAAGCCACAAGTCTGCAGTCGATTAAGCTCGGAGAAGTATTGGGATCAAGGGTTGCTCATTATTGGAGATATGAGTCTAATGCAAACAAATTTATCACTGTGATTGTCAAACTACAGAACAATTGCCGTGCGCTCACCCTTCGTGCGCTCACCCTTCGACCAAGGAAGACTTGGCTGCTATCACCTGCACGTGTAACCCCAGCATGTGCCACAGTCATCAGCACATAGTTATTTGTAGACTAAGGTGTACTCACTGGTCATTCACTAGCCATCTTGTCCTCATGAAGCCCTTGCGAGTCCATGCAAACTGTGGAAAAACAAGATCAGAGTTGACTTGTACAAAGATCCCATTTTCCTATGGCTTATTTTTTAAGGTAGTAGTGGTCCACCATTATGGACACTTAGCAGCTACCACTGGAGGACTTAACTCATTTATTCAGTAAACAATATGTAATACTTCGTTTCTCCTGCAGAGGTGCTGCAGGGGATTTGAATACTTGATGTTGGATTAAGATTTACAAGTCTGATATTTACGGTCATAGTAAAGACCACAATGTCTGGACCAACTGTGAATCTACTAATCCAACTCCACAGGGCTCAAAGATGTCTAATGGAGGTAACCACCCTATAAGTCAATGTCCAACCCTTTAACAAGCCTAAGGATATTAGAGAAGCCAGAATATATTCCAAAAAGGAAAGATGGACACTAATCTATAGGGCATCTATCTCCTATAGGTGGCACTACAGAGAGTCATCTTCTTTCTGGAGGAGAGCTAATTTGCATATTGAAATATATGAGCATAATGTACCAAAACAGCAAAAGAGAATCCGGGGTAATGCTGGTGTGTCATATACCCTAGGGGGATGCCAAAAAGCCACTCTAATTTACACAGGGTGTTTTAACACAGAGCTAGGGCAATGAATTGATTTTTTGCCCCGGGTAAAGCATATAGCTGTCAGGCTCAAATATTTTTGGGATGCGAACGTTGGCACATTAATTGATCTTCAAAATCTAAGAGATTATGATTTCCAAAATGCAAATGTGTAATACATTCTTCTACAGCCCCATCCCCTTAAAATATGCAAAATAATAAAATTACTAGTATGAAACTTAGATAACAAACACTTGTACAGTGAAAACTATTAAAGAATGAGTCATCTGACTCCTGGTCCTTCACAATCGAGCAATCCCATCACAAGTGTTTACCTAAAAGAGAGCAAAGTCACATAGAGCAAGCTTCAGCCCTCGCGGGGGAAATCCTGCCGCCCCATAATAAAAACAGCTTAGCTATTAACATAGATTTAATCATCGTGGGACTGTGAACCCAGCAGCTCAGCGACGGGATATTAAAGGGGCTATCTGGGATTAGGAAAACATGGCAGCTTTGTTCCAAAAACAGCGCCGGTCCACAGATTGCATTTGGTTTTGAAGCTCGGCTCCACTGAAGTGAACCGGGCTGAGCAGCAGATACTACAACCGATGCAAAGGTCTGACACTGCTTATGGAAGAAGGCAGCCATGTTTTCCTGATCCCAATGAACTCCCAGGAACTTACTTAGAATTTGGCCACTTGTGATGAACGTACCTCCAGCCAGAAGTCTTGGGGAATCTCTCCTTGTGAACAGTGGGACAATCCTCAAGTGACCCCATCCACATCGTATGGCCCGAGACGGATACAAAATTCTTTTCTGAGGGATAAGAGGAGACCATTACTGAGTAGATATCCATGGATGAACTCCAATATGTCAGCGCTCAAATGTTTGCAGATTAGGTGATCTACCGGGGAGTGGTGATGGACACTAATGCTCCTGCACATTTCTAGGTTGAGGTCAGGATTCTGGGCCATTGCATTATCTTGATTTTTTTCTTTTTTAGCCCTTCTAATATAGATTTGCTGCTGTAATTGGGAATGTTGTCCTGTTGCCCGACCCAATTTGATGCCAAGATTTAGCTTTTCAATAAATGCCTTCCTACAATACATTGGTATACAGAAGAATTCATGGCCAAACCAATGGCTTCAATCCAGTTGAAGTTGTTCAGTTGTTTTCTAATTTTAATGTCATTAACTTTAATATGCTGCTTGAGGCCTTTAGAGTCTGAGCTGTAGCTCTTGATTTTTTTTTGCAATTTCTTGTATTATTAGCGAATCCTGCTTTGAACAGGTGGTTGAATACGATGACCCAGGAGGGCCTTTCCAAAGCTATCATTCTATGATTCTGAGCATTGCATGGTCTGACTTTGGGATGAATTTGCTGGGACTAGTGTGTGGTGTGTTTTTTTGTTTAGGGGTCTGTTGGGTTGTGTGTATTGGTTCAGAGGGACTTATTAGTTCAGGGGATTTGGTTTGTGTAAGTCCAGGAGGTCTGGTCTGTCGTGTATATTAGCTTAGGAGACCTAGTGTGTGGTGTATATTAGTCTAGGAGGTGTGTGATGTGTGGTGTGCATTAGTTTAAGAGACCTGGTTTGTGGTGTGCATTAGTCCAGGGGTGTATTGTATCTATTAGTCCAGGCGATCTGGCGTGTGGTGTAGTCCAGTAGGGTGTTTAGTAGTCCAGTAGTGTTTGGGCTGTATTAGTTTAGTAGACCTGGTGTGTGGTGTGCATTAGTCCAGGGGGTCTGGTGTATTGTATTTACATTAGTCCAGGGGGTCTGGTGTATTGTATTTATATTAGTACAGGGGGTCTGGTGTATTGTATTTACATTAGTCCAGGGGGTCTGGTGTATTGTATTTATATTAGTACAGGGGGTCTGGTGTATTGTATTTACATTAGTCCAGGGGGTCTGGTGTATTGTATTTATATTAGTCCAGGGAATCTGGTGTGTGGTTTGTATTAGTCAAGTGGGATTGATTTGTGGTGTTTATTAGTCCAGTGAGTCTGGTGTGTGTTGTTTATTAGTCCAGGTGTCTGGTGTGTGTTGTTTATTAGTCCAGGTGTGTGTTGTTTTATTCCGGTGGTGTGTGATGTATATTAGTTCAGGGGGTCTATTGTGTGGTCTATATGAGTACAGCAGGCCTGGTGTGTTCATTTGTAATAAAGGCTCAATGATAGAGCAGTCTCTCTAGGATAGTCTGACATGATCTGTGAAGGCAGTGGATATGCCAGGGATTGTATTTCCTCCATGACTGTGCCGTCCTTTGCTTCCGCCACACTCTAGAAAAGTTACAGTCCCGTTCTATAAATCCAACTTTCTTACCTTGAAAATCATAGATCCGAACGTTTTGCTGACAGTTGTGTATGAAGTAGATGGATGCCAGCGCCTGCCAAAGAGAGAAATAGATGATACGGTAATAGTGAAGGTAGGGGTTAATAACGTGAGCATCCATAGGTTCCTAGCAGGCTTTGCTATGGTCAAGTGCATAGGTGAACTCATCAACCCCCAACCGGCCCTAGGGGGCACCCTGGACCCTCCCACCATCACGACTCCACTCGGCTGATTAATTGGGAGCTAGCGATCAATAGGAGGCAGAAAATTAAAACTATTTTTAAGAGATTAAGTCGTTTAACAGCTGTCTGGAGCGATGTCAGAGAGGGATACCACAGAGACACGGCGGGGAGGGCGAGGCGGCGGAGGAGGAGGGGGCGAAGGACCAGAGGTGGCACACAGAATGTGAATTTAAGGAAGGGAAGTAGAGCTGATGCCAGCCCATCCAATCTGCCCCATTCTTACCATCTATAGGACTTCATTCACATGTAGCAGAACTGAACTGGTGTCTTTATATCAGCCTGCATTAAATGTGCCTGAAGCTCGTAGGTTTACCTGGAGTCCTATGTAAAATCGTATATTGTGACATATGATGACAGACTTCAGTTTGTCATGAAGTCTAAGCTCCTCTATGGTGGCAGGGTAGGATAGATGACATATCCCATGGTCCCAGGGTCAGTGATGACCTAGAATGACAGGAGTATATAGGACCGGCCTCTTACTGGCAACTGATGGGTTAACAGAGTGGTGCTATTGGAGGGGGGCGAGATACACAGACATGTTCATAAATCAGAGTCTCGCACGAGAGAGTCGCAAAAATATAGAGTACCAAATAATAGCCTATCAAAAGAGCGTTAATAACCGGGAGTGAGAAGAAAGAGACAGCTCTGCCTGGGGAGAGAAAGGGAGCAGACTAGTGATGGAGAGACTGGTGACTGCGGACACAATAAGAGCAGTCTAGAATAGGAGAGACAGCTAAGTGGAAGGAGTGAGAGCAGTCTACTATGGAAGAGACAGCTGAGTGGAAGGAGTGAGAGCAGTCTACTATGGAAGAGACAGCTGAGTGGAAAGAGAGAGTGAGGTATAGAATAAAAGTGACAGCTAAGTGGAATGAGTAAAAGCAGTCTACCATAGAAGAGACAGCTGAGGGAAGGAGTGAGGGTAGTCTACTATAGAAGAGACAGCTAAGTGGAAGGAGTGAGAAACAGTCTACTATAGAAGAGACAGCTGAGGGAAGGAGTGAGAGCAGTCTACTATAGAAGAGACAGCTGAGTGGAATGAGAGAAAGAAGTCTACTAAAGAAGAGACAGCTAAGTGGAATGAGTGAGATCAGTCTACTATAGAAGAGACAGCTGAGTGGAGAGAGAGTGAGGTCTACAATAAAAGACAGGTAAGTGGAATGAGTAAGAGCAGTCTACCATAGAAGAGACAGCTGAGTGGAAGTAGTGAGAGCAGTCTACTATAGAAGAGACAGCTGAGTGGAATGAGTAAGAGCAGTCTACCATAGAAGAGACAGCTGAGTGGAAGGAGTGAGAGCAGTCTACTATGGAAGAGACAGCTGAGTGGAAGGAGTGAGAGCAGTCTACTATGGAAAAGACAGCTGAGTGGAAGGAGTGAGAGCAGTCTACTATAGAAGAGACAGCTGAGTGGAAGGAGTGAGAGCAGTCTACTATAGAAGAGACAGCTAAGTGGAAGGAGTGAGAGCAGTCTACTATAGAAGAGACAGCTGAGTGGAAAGAGAGAGCAGTCTAATATAGAAGACACAGCTGAATTGAAAGAGTGCACTCTACTATATCACAGACAGCTGACTGGAAAGTCTACTATGCAAGAGACAGCCAAGTGGAAAGAGAGAGTGAGGTCTAGAATAGGAATCACAGCTGTGTGGAAAGAGAACGAGAGCTGAATGGTAAGAGTGCAGTCTACTAAATAAGAGACAGCTGACTGGAATGAGTGAGAGCAGTCTACAATAGAAGAGACAGCTGAGTGAAAAGAGTGAGAACAGACTACAATAGAAGAGACAGCTGAGTGGAAAGTGAGAGCAGTCTAGAACAGGAGAGATAGCTAAGTGGAAGGAGTGAGAGCAGTCTACTATAGAAGAGACAGCTGAGTGGAAAGAGAGTGGTTTAGAATAGGAGAGACAGCTGAGTTGAAAGAGTAAGAGCAGTCTACCATAGAAGAGACAGCTGAGTGGAAGGAATGAGAGCAGTCTATTATAGAAGAGACAGCTGACTTGTAGGAATGAGAGCAGTCTACTATAGAAGAGACAGCTGAGTGAAAAGAGAGAGAGAGCAGTATACTATAGAAGAGACAGCTGAGTGGAAAGAGAGAGAGAGCAGTATACTATAGAAGAGACAGCTGAGTGTTAAGAGTGCAGTCTACTATAGAAGAGACAGCTGACTGGAAAGAGTGGTTTGGAATAGGAGAGACAGCTGAGTGGAAAGAGAACGAGAGCTGAATGGTAAGAGTGCAGTCTACTATATAAGAGACAGCTGACTGGAAAGAGTGAGAGCAGTCTACAATAGAAGAGACCGCTGAGTGGAAAGAGTGAGAGCAGACTACAATAGAAGAGACAGCTGAGTGGAAAGAGTGAGAGCAGTCTAGAACAGGAGAGATAGCTAAGTGGAAGGAGTGAGAGCAGTGTACTATAGAAGAGACAGCTGAGTGGAAAGAGAGTGGTTTAGAATAGGAGAGACAGCTGAGTGGAAAGAGTAAGAGCAGTCTACCATAGAAGAGACAGCTGAGTGGAAGGAATGAGAGCAGTCTACTATAGAAGAGACAGCTGAGTGGAAAGAGAGAGAGCAGTATACTTTAGAAGAGACAGCTGAGTGTTAAGGGTGCAGTCTACTATAGAAGAGATAGCTGACTGGAAAGAGTGGTTTAGAATAGGAGAGACAGCTGAGTGGAAAGAGAACGAGAGCAGTCTACTAGAGAAGAAACAGATGAATGGAAAGAGTGAGAGCAGTCAACAATAGAAAAGACAGCTGAGTGAAATGAATGAGAGCAGTCTACTATAGAACAAACAGCTGAGTGGAAGGAGTGAGAGCAGTCTACTATAGAAGAAACAGCTGACTGAAAGGAATGATAGAGCAGTGTACTATGGAAGAGACAGCTGAGTGGAAAGAGAGTGCAATCTAGAATAGGAGAAAAAGCTGACTGGAAAGAGTGAGTGCAGACTACTAAAGAAAAGAAAGTTGTGTAGGGAATGAGAGCAGCCTAATTTAGAAAAGACAGCCGACTGGAAAGAGACTGGGAGCAGCAGTCTACTATAGAAAAAAAACTGCTGAATGTAGAGCGGATGAGAGCTGTCCAAAGAAGAAACAACTGAATAAAGTTTGCGCACACCATACTAGAAGAGGCAGATGAATTTGCATGGAATCAGAGCACTCTAATGCATTCTATGATACATTTATACCACATGCTTTTCTATATAGTAAGCTAGAGCGTGTATACAGATATAGATATACGTACACACTCAGGCAAAGTAATGTCAGGAGCTTTACTGACGCGAGTTCTCTGACCTATATCACATAACAGCCCAGCACATGACACCATCACTCCTTGATGTCTTACTTCCATCTTGTGACAAGTAAGAGCTCCAGAAGAGGCGAGCTCTCTACTATATATACAGGTTCATCTCAATTAATTAGAAACACTAAACGAAATCAAGATAAAAAATGTGCTAGTCAGTAAGGATACCTTTTTTCAGACCAAGCAGAGGGAAACAATTATGGAATCACCCTGTAAATTTTCCTTTCCAAAACTAACACCTGCATCAAATAAGATCTGCTCGTTAGTCTGTATCTAAAAGGAGTGATCACACCTTGGAGAGCTGTTGCACCAAGTGGACTGACATGAACCATGGCTCCAACACGAGAGATGTCAATTGAAACAAAGGAGAGAATTATCAAACTCTTAAAAGAGGGTAAATCAACATGCAACGTTGCCAAAGATGTTGGTTGTTTACAGTCGACTGTGTCTAAAATCTGGCCCAAATACAAACAACATGGGAAGGTTGTTAAAGGGCAACATACTGGTAAACAAAGGAAGACATCAAAGCATCAAGGCCGGAAACTTAAAGCAATATGTCTCCAAAACAGGAAATGCACAGCAAAACAAATGAGGAACGAATGGGAGGAAACTGGAGTCAATGTCTGTGACCGAACTGTAAGAAATCACCTAAAGGAAATGGGATTTACATACAGAAAAGCTAAACAAAAGCCATCATTGACACCTAAACAGAAAAAAACAAGGTTACAATGGGCTAAGGAAAAGCAATCGTGGACTGTGGATGACTGGATGAAAGTCATATTCAGTGATGAAACGCAAATCTGCATTGGGCAAGTGATGATGCTGGAACTTTTGTTTGGTGTCGTTCCAATGAGACTTATAAAGATGACTGCATGAAGACAACATGCAAATCTCCACAGTCAATGATGATATGGGGCTGCCTGTCAGGTAAAGGCACTGGGGAGATGGCTGTCATTACATCTTTAATAAATGCCCAAGTTTACATTGATATTCTAGACAGTTTTCTTTTCCCATCAATTGAAAGGATGTTTGGGGATGATGAAATAATTTTTCAAGATGATAATGCATGCTGCCATAGAGCAAAAACTGTGAAAACATTCCTTGAAAGAAGATACATAAGGTCAATGTCATGGCCTGAAAATATCCGGATCTCAATCCAATTGAAAATCTTTGGTGGAAGTTGAAGAAAATGGTCCATGACAAGGCTCCAACCTGCAAAGCTGATCTGGCAACAGCAATCAGAGAAAGTTGGAGCCAGACTGATGAGCACTGTTTGTCACTCATTAAGTCCATGCCTCAGAGACTGCAAGCTGTTATAAAGCCAGGGATGGTGCAAGAAAATACTAGTGATGTATTGGAGTGTTCTTTTGTATGTTTTATCATGATTCCATAATTTTGTCCTCATAATTGAGTGATTCCATATTTTTTCCTTCTGCTTGGTATGAAAAAAAATTACCCTTACTGACTACCACATTATTATCTTGATTTCTTTTAGTGTTTCTTAAAGCCATAAAGTTGTCATTTGAAATGACTTTAGTTTTATGCCATGTCTGTGATCTGCTTTTTATCTACAACATTAAACAACTGAATGAACATCCTCCGAGCACAGTGATTCCATCATTTTTGCCAGGGGTTGTATTGATTTATTAGTCAACGTGTTTCAGGGCTCCCTGACCCCTTATTCAAAACAAATCAATATCATATTGCCATATTTCAGGGAGCCCTGAAACGCATTGACAAATAAATCAATATTATATTCACCCTTTGATGTCTCGTGGAATACGGCAGCGCAGTGTTTAACCCTTCATCCTCCCTACTCCATATGCACCACGCTGAGGACTGCAGCGTCCGTGAATATGCTTTTATAGTGGTTGTGACTCTCACAACCACACAAGGTGACGCCTCAGATACCTATTTAGGTCATATTTTATCTCTAAGACCCTTTATCCTCCCTACTTTAATTTTCTGAGATAATGATCTTTGGGTTTTCATTGGATGTAATCATCAACATTAACAGAAATAAACACTTGCAATAGATCCCCCTGTGTGTAATGACTCTTTATAATATATGTGTTTCACTTTATGCATTGAATTACTGAAACAAATGAACCTTTTGATGATCTTCTAATTCATTGCGATGCACCTGTATGTAGGTATACTTCGAGGTCCAGCAGAAGACAGCACCACATAAAGATATTACTAAAGAATAAAATTTATCCTCAAAGAGATTACCAAACTGGCATAGGGAGACTTATGTTGCAGCCTTCTGATTGGACAAAGCCTAATTTGGAGTGGATTCCATCAGGATCCACTGCAAAGAAGTGACCTGCACTCTCTTTTTTCCCCATCAGGCTAAGTTTTGTATTTGAGGGTATGTGGGGCTCATGCTGTACCTTGGAGGCTATATGGGGCCCATGTATATACGAGGCTACGTGAGGGCTCATGCTGTGTTGTGGGGGCCTTTGCTGTATTTATAATGCTGTGTGGGGGCTCATACTGTATATAGAGGGGTTGTGTGGGGGCTCATACAGAATATAGGCTTCTATGTGGGGGCTTGTACTGTACATGTGGAGTTATATGGAGGCTCACACTGTATGTAGTCTGCTCTGTGTGGGGCTCATACAGTATGTACGGGGGTTATGCGACTGCTCACCCTGTATATAGGTGGCTGTGTGACTGCCTATCTTGTATATAGAGGCTATGTAAGGGTTCATACTTTATATATGGGCTATGTGAGGTCTCATCATGTATATAGGGAGCTATATGGAGGCTCATACTGTAGAAGGGGGGGTTGTGAAATACATATTGTATATAGGGAGCTATGTGGGGGCTCATACTGTATATAGAGGCTATGTGAAATATTGTATACAGGGTCATGTAAGCATCTTTAATTCTGCTTAAAATTAAATAAAATCAGTATTAATATAAAATAATTATAATTAATATGTTAATATTAATTTTGATCAGAATTAATATCAGTCTATTGGTTTGCCCATCCAGAAAAGTTGTTAAAGGGAGAGTTTGCTTCAAAAAGGTGGGGAGGGGGCATAACTTTAGAACGGAAGGGCACAGAAAGAAAAACCTGCTCCAAAAAACTGTGAAACGGCAACAACTGGAGGAGGTACTAAGTCTAAATGAAAAAAATCCAGTGAAAGGTGTACCTTAAGGAGCGTTTCTACATGAATTAAGATAAACGCCAAAACCAGAATCTTCATTTGCACACAGCTGTCTTGGGCTTCGTGTAACAGCTGTCTGCTGATATCACTGCACATACAGAACATAGCTGCACCATTTGCAAAGATTACAATGCAATTAATAATGGCGGGTGAAATAAGTATCAAACACATCACCAAAATATATTTCTAAAGGTGCTGTCGATGTCGGTAACTAGACAAGTTAAGAAAGGAGGAACACCGCGGAGCTCTGAAACCATACCGGTCATTGCTGGGACCCCCCGGTCCGTTACCCGTTGACTGTTACCCTGTATCATCTACCGGATACAGTAAAAGACCCGTTACAGAGAGCACTGGTGTCTGTGTTTCTTCCGAACTGTTAATCTTTGCATGTTGACACTGAGCTGCTACACACCATCAGATGCAGTTCCAGGCCCCGAGGACTCTCGCTCATTCTGTGTGGAGTGCCCTAGCTGCCGTCCATCCCCCAGAGGCCCAAGCAGCACCAGTGAAATAACCGGAATTTCCGCAGCTGGCGTCACGACAAGAATATTAACCTTTATCTGTTCAGCCAACCCTTATTGATCTAGACCACCGGGCCTACACAGCCTCAGGCCCGGAACCGTGACAGGGAGCAGCGACAGCCCGAGACGTGTACACCCCGGCTACAGTGAGTCAACTGCAACCTGCTGTGTCTGTGAACTTTCTTGACACATCGTGAGCACCAGAAACATAACTACCAACTCACTCAGGTGCCGTCTGCTGCCCCAGGGGTTAGCCCTACCCGTAGAGGGCTTAACAACACTGCTGCCTCCCTACCTTTGGCCCCGAGAGGAACTGTCGTGCAGCGGCGGCCATCTATGGCCGCAAGTTGCAGGTGGCATGTAAAAACAAGTATCCCCAAGTCCGGTCATCCCTTCCCAAATGAACCCTCCTCGCCATATGAACTTCCCTAAGAGAGAGAGCCACCCGTACCAAACCTTTAATGACACCACCAGGATCACAGTGCCGGGTCTCCACCCTTGTGACTCCCATAAAGAAGCCTCAAAGCCCGTTTCCGAGTATCCAGAGGCCCTGGAGGGGCGTGTCATTTAACACGTTACTGAAATTTATTCAGAACTTTGTACAAAAGCCTTTCTTGGTGTTGAAGCTGCAGACTCCTCCAGTATGGAGACACTAGTGTCCTACATTGCTTAGATGTGATTTTGGCCTATTCTTCCACACAAACACTAGTCGCCTCCTGCAGGTCCCGTGTTCTCCTTCTATGATCTCTGAGCTTTAGTTCAATAAATTTTACAGGATTCAGCTCTGGTGATCGGCTCGGCCATTCTAGCAACTTTATTTTCTTTTCTCTGAAACCAATTGAGAGTTTCCTTGGCTGTGTGTTTGGAATCACTGTCTTGGTGAAATGTCCACCCTCCTCTCCTGGCAGATAGCAGCAGATTTTTATCAAGAATATTTCCAGATATTTGTCCATTTATCCTTCGAATATATGAAATTTGCCAATGCCATATGCTGAAAAACAGCACCACACCATGATGGTCTCAACTCCAAACTTTACTGTTGTATAGTGCTTTTAGGGTGATATGCAGTGCCTTTTGGCTTCTAAACATTGTGTGTGTTATGGCATCCAAACAGTTCAATTGTGGTCTCATTTCCCAGTATTTCACAGGCTTCTATACATGTTGGTAAGCAAACTTTAAACATGCTTGAACATGCTTTTTGTTCAGCAATGGACTCTTGCCAGATAAGTGTGCATACAGGCCATGGAGCCCAAGTGCATTACTTATTGCTCTCCACAGATGGTCCTTGGCTCTTGGACAACTCTTCTGATAATTACTTTCCCTCCTGTCTGAAATCTTGTGAGGAGAACATGGTCATTGCCGGATTATGGAGAAATGATGTTCTTTACACTTCTAGATTCTGGCCCCAACATTGCTCACTGGAACCTTCAGTAGTCTTGAGACAGCTCACTCGTTTTACCCACCATGAGATGTTTCTTGTGTAGCACCTTGGAAATGAGACACCTTCTTATAGGCCATCAGTTGAACCAGCTGACAATAATTTTCACTATGTGGCAGGATTGATTTCTAATTACTGATAGATATCAGCTGGTGTCATAACTTTCCATGGAAGTTTGTACCTCTTTTTCTGTGTGTGTTCAATAATTTTCCCCTGTGTCATTTATCATTATTGCACACTAGATGGGTGGTGATGTCACAATGGAGGCGGACTCTATGGCACTGGGGGTGGGCTTATCTGGCAGTGACGTCCTTTATTTGGAGGGCAGAGACAGGGCCGGCTCCAGGTTTTTGTAGGCACCAGGTGAAAGAGTCACAGTGGGCCCCTTTAACACAATATATGTGTATATATTGTATACATATGTAATCCTCCTGTGCGCTCTCTCTACATATTGTGTGCTCTAACCCCTTGTGCTCTGTCTTCTACCCTTTGGGATGTTTGTTCCATAGGCTGTTCTCTGCTCTTGTACGCTTTCTCTCTCTCCTTGTGTTCTGTTCCCACTTAAAGGCGATAAAGGCATGCTGGTTGTATACTAGGATGAGAGTTCCTTCTTACCTTTGTACTTCCAATAAGAGGGGCAGACAGGACCCGGAGCAGCGTCTCAGATAAGCGTACACACGTTAGGATGAAAACAATGCTGGTTTATTCCATAGATGAATGATCCAAAACATGGCATTGAAATCTTGCATGAAGCTTGTCTCTGCAGTCGCTACTTGTGGGTCAAAAAACTTTGCTTCTCCAGCTCTATGAGAATGGAACTCTCTGCAGTAAAGATGTCTCCTAATGACTGGGCAAAACAGGAAGAGACAACAGCACGTGCAGGAGCCACACCCCCATAGGCTGGACAAGGGAAGGCAGAAAGAATTGAGAGGTCTGGCCAGCAGGTGGCAGCAGAGACAAGCATCAATATAACAGATTAGACTGTAAAACAGGATTGAAACAGCACACTCCCCGTCTGGAATTCACTTTGGGGATTCCACTATTAGTCCATAACAATACCTAAACGAAGGGCATGTTAAATACAACAATTCAAATTCAAAACCAAAATGAGAAGAAAACGGCTAAAGTTCAGGTCCGGAAGCGTTCATCCCGTAGTGGCGCTCTCTACGGGCAACAGCAGAATGAGTTCGTGGATCGGCCTTGCAAAGGTCTTCGTCTCACCTTTCCTGAAGACCCTTAGCTCCACCTTCCGCACATTGCCGTCCTGGCTAGGTAGTGTCTTAGTAACAAGTCCCAGAGGCCAGTCAGTTCTTTGGGTGGTCTGATCTTTCATAAGGACCAGGTCCCCTTCCTTGATATTTGGCTTGGGATGTCGCCACTTCCTTCTTCCTTGAAGAACGGTGAGGTATTCCTTTCTCCATCGATTCCAGAAGTAGTCGGCCAAATATTGGACTCGTTTCCAGTGTCTTTGGTAGGTGTTGGCGTGAGTGAAGTCTCCGCTGGGAATTACCGCGTTGTCAATTTTTTGAGTAAGAAGGATGGTGGGAGTCAGCATGGTTGGTACCTCTGGATCCATTGTCACGGGCACGAGGGGTCTCGAATTGATGATGGCTGAGACTTCGGCTAAAAGAGTGACTAGAGTCTCGTGCGTGAGTCTTGAGGAGTTAACGTCCTTTAGCATGGAGTTCAGGATGTTGCGTGAGATCCCTATCATCCTCTCCCAGGAGCCCCCCATGTGAGAACTGTGAGGAGAATTGAAGATCCAGGTGCAACCCTTGTCTGCTAGCTGGTCTTGGATTGGCTTGGTGTCGATGTTCAGCTCTCTACATGCACCGACGAAGTTGCTGCCACGGTCGGACCTCAGCTGCTTTACTGGTCCTCTAATGGCAAAGAACCTCCTTAAGGCATTGATCAGGCAGGAAGTATCCATGGATTCTAACACCTCAATGTGAACGGCTCGAACACTCATGCAGGTGAATAGCACAGCCCACCGCTTATTGTCTGCTCGGCTGCTACGAGTTCTGCGTGAAGATACCATCCATGGTCCGAACACGTCTAGGCCCACGTAGGTGAAAGGTGGTTCCATAGAAAGTCTGTCTGCAGGCAGATCAGCCATTTGTTGGCACAGTTGCCTTCCTCTCGTTTTGCGACAATGCACACAATCATGGAGTATTTGTGCTACACGTCTCTTCATTCCAATGATCCAAAGGCCTGCCGACCGTACGGCGCCCTCTGTGATCTGTCTGCCTTGGTGTTCAGTCCTTTCATGGTGATGTCGGATCAGCAAGACTGTAACGTGGTGTTTGTTGGGAATGATGAGAGGATTTTGTTCTGCGACTCCGAAACGAGCCTGATTTAAACGACCGCCGACTCTAAGTAAGCCAAAACTGTCCATAATCGGGTTTAGATTGGCTAGAGGGCTTCTTAGTGGAATCTGCTGTTTGTTGTGTAAACAGTTCCATTCGGTGGCGAATTCGCTCTGTTGGAGGTGGCGTATTATGAGGGACTCACCATGGGAGATGTCCTCAGCAGAAAGGGGTTTGTGGCACGCATGCCAGCGATGACAGTCTCTGTTTTTTAGGTCTGTACGATAGCATCTGGCGATGTGCACTAACCTGGCGACAGTCCGGACGAGTCTTGTCCAGCTGGAGAAACGTTCAAAACGTTGGCAGCCGAGGTTGGAAGCTTCCTCTGCACTGGTGGCCAGGGTGTTGACTTCAGTTCGGACGTCTGGATCGTTATCTGGATCTAGGATGCTGAAGTTTTCCTGGACACCTTCCTCCGACTGTCTCAGCAGGAACTCTGGACCTTGGGTCCTTTTGAGCAAATCAATGGCTGCTTCCTCGGTGGGTAGTGATTTGAGCCCGTCATCTACGTAAAAGTCTTTTTCAACAAAGTCTCTTGCGTCTGTGCCATACCCGGACTCTCCCTCTGACGCGGTTCTTCGGAGACCATAGGTTGCGTGAAAGACTGATCTTCCTAAGTTGTCGGTACGCAGGGAAGAAGCGACGTCGGGTAGCTGTATTGAGTCTGGGGGCTTCTCCTTCACTTCATGGTGATGAGGAAATGGTCTTAGGCAGGTTGTGCACCCATCTCCGTGCACGTAGGTCCTGAAGGAGTCGATTTCTGATCGATCAACACACACATTTCCTATGACTACCCATCCCAAGTCCAGTCTCTGGGCGTATGGTGCATAGTCAGGTCCGTTGCACTGTTGTCGCACCTTGTGTACCCTCAGGTTGTCTCTGCCGAGCAGGAGTAGAATCTCCGCGTTGTTGTCTATAGGTGGGATAACGCTTGCGAGGTGTTTCAGTGTGGTTGATGAAGTGCAGCTTCTGGGGTAGGAATTTCACTCCTGTGGCTGGGTATTTGGTCACATTCAACGAGCGTTGGTAGAGGTATTTCAGTCTTCCCATTGATAGGAGAAGCAATGAATCCCCGGGCTCTTCTGCCGTTAGTCTCTATGCGGCCTGAGCAGGTGTTCAAGGTGTAGGGTTCTGATGGTCCACTAATTCCGAAGGCTTCAAAGAATTTGGTTCCTGCCAGGGACCGGTTGCTTTGGTCGTCTATGATGGCATACACCTTCATCGCCTTTTCTGGGCGTCCCTCGGGATAAACCTTGATGAGGCATATTCGGGCACAACATTTCTCCATTCGGCCCTCTCCACATACCTCTGAGCATGAGCAGGAAACAGTTGTGGCGGTGTCAGTCTGATTCTGTGGCTCCCCGCCATAACTTGGAGCGGGAGCGGTGGCGACTGTAGCCGGTGTGTCTCTAGCTAGCCGAGTAGGATGCATGGCTGAAATGTGCTTTTCGCTGTGGCACTCCCCACACTTGACTGTGGATTTACAGTCCTTGGCCATGTGCTCAAGTGATGCGCAGCATTTGAAGCAAATTCCAAGCTCAGTGAGGATCTTCTTGCGCTCCTGTAAGGTTTTGGATCTAAACCCCTTGCACTTGGTCAGTGAGTGTGGTTTTTTGTGGATGGGACATTCACGATTGAAAGACTTATCTCGTGGTGAGACAGTGTTCTGTTCGTCTGTGGGCGTTGCAGGTGATGGTAGTTCGGTCTTTCTAACACTCACAGCTCTCTTAGTGTCTCTGCGTTTTTGTATAGCACTTTCATACTTTGATGCTGGAGTTGCTGCAGCTGCCGAAGTGTTGGATTCTAGGAAGTCGAGGCTGGGGTCATTCCTCATCTGGGCCTGCTCGTCAATGAATCTGCAGAAGTGGATAAATGGGGGAAAGGTGACGTCGTTCACTCTTTTGTACCTTGAGACTGACGTTGCCCATTTCTCCTGCAGACTGTATGGCAGCTTCACCACGATTGGATTTACTCCGTGGGCTGAATCCAGATAGCACAGCCCGGACAGACGAGGGTCTCTTTTGGCGAGCTCCAGCTCCATGAGCAGATCACTTAGGTCTTGGAGCTTGTGGACTTCTTTAAGGTTGATCTTTGAGAAATCCTGCAGTCTCTTGAATAGGGCTTTCTCTATTGCTTCCGCGCTGCCAAAGGTGCGTTCCAGCCTTTGCCATGCGGCGGCGAGACCTGCTTCTGCTTGTCCTACATAGACGGTTCTGAGGCTCTTGATACGGCTTGAAGAGCCTGGGCCCAACCACTTGATCAGGAGGTCGAGTTCCTGTTCTTCGGTTAGGTTGAGATTGGCGATGGCTGCCTTGAAGGTTGCTTTCCAGGCCCTGTAGTTCTCTGCACGATCATCGAAATTCACAAGACTAGTACTGATTAGCTCTCTGCTCACCATGAACCTGGCAAACTCGGACATGTCCGACTTCTCACCACTTGTTGCCACGACGACTCGTGATGCCCCTGGGGTGTATGGGCCGCCTGGCGTGAATGGATGAGCTGTTTCCGGGTAGAATGATGCTGCTGCAGGGTTGAGCTGTGGTTTAGCCCTTGAAGAATCTGACGAATACCGCTTGAGCTGTGAAGGTGGGCCAGGAAACGCTGGGTTGCCATCTTGTGGTGGTGACTGTGTTTGAGAGGGTATCTCTCGGCGACTGTCGTTAATTAGCTCGGGCGCCTTCGAGGGTACTGGCACCTTTTGAAGTATGTTGGGGGTTTTGGCGTCGTTGACTTGGACGGTACTGTAAACCGGGGTCGCTACAGGTACCCGGTTTAGCACATAGTCTCTGGTGCGATCGACTGGATCATCCGTTTCCAGTGGTGGCGAGTTAGCTGGATCAAGACCTTGGATCAATGCCTGCTCGAGTAGTCTTACTTTAGCTAGCGCAACCTCCTCTTCCATCTGTGACCGAAGGATCTGTATTCGAGCCTCCGCTTCTGCCCTTGCTTCTGCTTCTGCCCTTTTAGCCTCTGCTTCTGCCCTTTTAGCCTCTGCTTCTGCTTCTGCCCTTTTTTCCTCTGCCCTTGCTTCTGCCTCTGCCCTTTTTTCCTCTGCCCTTGCTTCTGCCTTTGCTTCTGCCCTTTTTTCTTCTGCTTCTCTCTCAGTGAAAGAACATCTCACCCTGGATTCTTCTGCTATTATGCGGGCCTCTAGTATCCTGTCGCTCATGGTTGAACTTCTTGAGGATGATGACCTGGATGCCCGAGAGGAACGCTTAGATGAGGTCGATCGGTGTGATCTGGTTTCTTGCAGGTGAGAGATGCGGTGTTCGGCCTTGTTTATGGCGTGTCGGACCTTGGCATCTCTCCCTTCGTCCGTCTCTAGCGCCTTACTGAGGTCTGAAAGGGATTCATCAGAATTAAAGTCTCTTAGAAGGGTAATGTACCTTGTTGACAGTCTCTTGTATCCTTCATGGGCGGCGTTCAGCCGTTCCATAACAGATTGTAAGCTTGCGGCGTCGCCTGACGAGGGTTCAAGTCTCGACATGTAAGAGGCGACGCGTTCCCACTGTTCTTCCAGGCGTTCACTTAGCTCATCTTTCATAGCCTGATAGTTTTCAATTGCCTTTACCGTTGGTTTGTAAGAACGTTTTGGTCGGGTAACTTGGTCTGCTTGAGACGTGGGGTCTGCCTCCTGGGCTTCATCGTGGACAGTATCAGGTTGTATTTGCTCTGTTTCAGCAGTGGGAGCCTGTCCGAGGTCCTTTTCGGCCATTTTGAATAAAGGTGTACTGTCTCTTTAAAAAACTCAACTTTTGAATAGGGGTCCGAAAATCGCTGTGCGGCTCTGCGGGAACTCCCGGATGGGATCCCCAAGGTGGCTTTGACGAAACTTGGGGTTCGCAGTTCGCCGATGTGCAGTAATGAGGTATAGTGTACTGCAGGCTTATGGAGGCGATGTGGCCAGAAGGAAACCGCTGGTGCATAAAAACAGTTCTTTATAACAGTACAGGCAGAGCTAATACAAGATGTGCAGGTGGGAGAGCTTCCCTCAAGCTTGTCCAGACGTGCACTGCTGCAGGCAGACAGATACACAAGGCTTGTTGCTGGGCAGATTAATGCACAGAGGGACAGGGCACATGGAGATCTATAGCTGGATGTTGGGCTGTAAGGCAGTTTTCTAGCTGATAGGAGCTTTTAGGCATAGTTTTTTGACTGTTCTGTTCCCACTTAAAGGCGATAAAGGCATGCTGGTTGTATACTAGGATGAGAGTTCCTTCTTACCTTTGTACTTCCAATAAGAGGGGCAGACAGGACCCGGAGCAGCGTCTCAGATAAGCGTACACACGTTAGGATGAAAACAATGCTGGTTTATTCCATAGATGAATGATCCAAAACATGGCATTGAAATCTTGCATGAAGCTTGTCTCTGCAGTCGCTACTTGTGGGTCAAAAAACTTTGCTTCTCCAGCTCTATGAGAATGGAACTCTCTGCAGTAAAGATGTCTCCTAATGACTGGGCAAAACAGGAAGAGACAACAGCACGTGCAGGAGCCACACCCCCATAGGCTGGACAAGGGAAGGCAGAAAGAATTGAGAGGTCTGGCCAGCAGGTGGCAGCAGAGACAAGCATCAATATAACAGATTAGACTGTAAAACAGGATTGAAACAGCACACCTTGTGCTCTTCTCTGCCCTTGTGCACTGTCTCTCATCCCCTGTGCTTTTCTCTGCCCTTGTTTGCTGCCTCTCCCCTCTGTGATGTCTTCTCCACTCAAGTGCTCTCACCTTTGAGATGACTCCCCAGCTCTGTTTCCCCCCATGTTGTCTTCTCCTCTTGTGTGCTCTCTCCTTTGAGTCATCTCCCACCTGTGTGCCATCTCTCTCCCCCTGTGATGTTCTCTCCCCTGGTGTGCTCTCTCCTTTAGGCTGTTTCCCCCTGTGTGCTACCCCCCGTGTGGTCTCTGGGCTGGTGTGCTGTGTCATGCCGCCACCATCTTTATGTACCCAAATGTCCAAAAATGGCGGGATCGTGAATAAGTGCGCATGTGCGCGCCAGGTCATGCTGCCAACATCTTTGTGCACCCAGGTGTCCAAAGAACGCGACAGCCAGAGTAAGTGAGCATGTGCACTTATTTAGGCAATGATGAACCAGGCAGCGGTGTGTAGGGTGGCCATTACGGGCGGCGGAAGACGACCCTGGGCTGAGGAGAAAACAACCATGTAGTACTGCTGGCGGTACTGTGCAATGTGCCAGTACCGCCAATGGGAGCCATATTTGCACATCCATCATTTGGGTGTGCAAATATGGCTGCTGCAACTTGTGTGCTTGCCAATTGGAGGCTGTTTAGGAGGGGGGCCCATCATAGGAAGACAATGGATTGCCGGATGCAATGACAGACGCGACTGGGCAATTATGTAGTAGATCACTTAATTTATGAGCATCTATGGTTTCATTTGTTTGCCTGGGTAGATTGGATGAGTTGTTACTGACATCTGGTGACAAATTAATGTCAAGGGCACCTTTATAAATATAATTACTTAGAAAATTGACAATGTATTCATAATTCATCTGCATGTGTTCTCTAGATGGAAGGGTGCTTGCTACAATGTTTTGGTTTGGTGGGCCCATGGAAAGCCAGTCTGATATTGCTATCTTCGCTTTGTACCTATACCCCAATCTCACATGTACCATTCCTACATGTACAGCTTTAGGATTGCACTATAATTACCAGCATTATCAGTGTATGTATAACCATATACGTCACCTGTTTTATAACTTACATTCTTTGCAATCCACACCATAAATACGGCCTATCTGTCCATATCTCGCTCACAGTGTTTACACACGCACCTCGTACTCCGCACACCTCTTTTTATTTCCCTCCCTCACAGTATTTATCACGTCGCTGACACGATCAATACTTTTAATCTAGAGCTAAATTTATTAACTATGGAAGACAGGAGGGGAGATAAATGTGACCCCTGCCTCACGCTCTGAGATACCACAACTTCACTAACTTAAAGGGGTCACTAAGTTTCTATGACAGGTCAATAACTGCCATAGCTTACTGCTTTGTACAGAAGGAACATAGCATCATTTTTGTTTCTACTTTTCCAGAAATACACAAATTTAGATAAAATTTCCAAGTATAAATCCTGATACAGTCTGATACAGTCCCCAGTGCTCATCTTGGTTGCCTCAGATTTGGCCATACAAGGCATAAGCAAACTACCATGCCCATGGAATGCACCTAACATCCATGGCCTGTATGTACGCTCACCAAGCAAAACTCTATTGTTGAACAAAAAGCAGGTTCAAGAGCATTTAGGGTATGTCCTCAAGGTCCGGAGGAGCTGCGTGTTGGACGTAGCTCCTCCGGACCTGAGGGAAGCCGTGGGTGGCCGCAGCCGCCCTGTACTTACCGTGTGCGGCTTCTCCCTGCAGTCACCCGATGGGAGCCGCTTCCGACTCCGCAGCATGAAATAAACATGCTGCGGAGGAGCGGACTCCCGGCAACCCGCACCGCAGCTCCAAAGACGCTGCGGGCGGGTTACGCATAGTGAGGATGGGATTTCTTGATATCCCATCTACTATGCTACTACTGTACTACGCAGCGTTTTGGACGCAGCGCAAAGACGCTGCGTCCAAAACGCTGCGTCTCCTGATCGTGAGGATGCACCCTTAAAGTTTGCTCAATAAGATTTAGACAAGTCTGTGAAATACTGGGAGAATACAATCTGGTCAGATGAATCTAAAATTGAACTCTTTGGATGCCATAATACACAGTGTTTGGAGGCCAAAAGGCAAATCACCCCCAAAACACCGCACCAACAGTGAAGTTTGGAGGTGGGAACATCACAGTCTGGCGGGGCTGTCTTTAAGCATACGGCACTGGCAAACTTTATATAGTTGAAGGAGGGATGAATGGACAATTGTACCGAGGCATTCTTGATAAAAATCTGCCACCAGCTATCAGGATAAAGAAGATGAAACGAGGGTGGACATTGGGTTGTTATAATACGGCCCAAGGCAGATTACCATTACTTTCTGCCGCTGGCCGTTTAATTTTTGTGGGGAGAATTGTGCGATCTTATGCAGCATTCTGTAATGAACGCTGCATCCCACAGAAGATCAGGTTAAGTCCAACACTAGCCAGTGCCAGCATTGGGATGTTCTTTGTGGGCAGAGGTGTCCCACTCCCATTATCACTGCTCTATAGCTCTGAAGCTTTTCATGAACAAGGTTTGCATTGTTTCCTATGATGCATACAGCAGTATCACGACTCTTGTGCGATGTGTATGTAGCTGTCTCATGTCTCTTATGCTAGAGATGGATCGTTTACCCTGTAGCAAGCCATGTACCTGTGTTCATTGAAGATCATGTCCGCTAAGTACTCTTCACTGAGAACAAAAGGATCACTAGTCCAAAATTCAAAATGTCAAATCTATATCTACTCCAACATCATATGTATTCAGGGAGTTGACTGTTGGCTAAGCCCGCTAACATCGCAGGTTTCAATCTAATATGTATGGAGGGCCATAGTTTGTTTAACAAAACAATGACAGTGCAAGGAGGAACAAATTAGGGTTTGAGCACAGGCCCAGATAACGGCATTGCTGTAGGTGCAGGACCAACAGCCAAACTAGGGTCCCCGCGTCTGAGGAGGAAAGACAGTCCCTCAGCAGGCTACGTGATGCTTGCATATAAGTCGGATCATTACAGGATAAATAAAATGACCTTTTTTTATTTTACAAGTTTTTTCCCCTCGAGAACTGAAGTACGAAATCATAAAGAGGGATTGACGGTCTGGGCACCGGGCCTTGAAGACCTGAATGAACATTGAGACAGAGATGGATCCTGGTTTAGTAAAGACACCAGTGTCTTTCTTTCAGGGCATGGAGGGATCAGACTCTGTCTGTGCCAGAAAGGCCAGTTCACATTTATCAGCTTCAAATGGTTCAGTTGCTGCAGTTTTTACTCCATGTGCTTAATGTCCGATTTCTTTGCTGCAGTGCTGCGGTATGATGGAGCAATAAGTGCTGGAAACAATACGGTATGGTGGAGCAATACGGTATGGTGGAGCAATATGGTGGTGGAGAAATACGGTATGGTGGAGCAATATGTGGTGGAGCAATATGGTATGGTGGAGCAATATGGTATGGTGGAGCAATATGTGGAGGAGCAATACGGTATGGTGGAGCAATATGTGATGGAGAAATACGGTATGGTGGAGCAATATGGTATGGTGGAGCAATATGGTATGGTGGAGCAATATGTGGTGGAGAAATACGGTATGGTGGAGCAATATGTGGTGGAGCAATATGGTATGGTGGAGCAATATGGTATGGTGGAGCAATAGTGGAGGAGCAATACGGTATGGTGGAGCAATATGTGGTGGAGCAATACGGTATGGTAGAGCAATATGTGGTGGAGCAATATGGTATGGTTGGAGCAATATGTGGTGGAGCAGAACAGTATGGTGGGAGCAATACGGTATGGTGGAGCAATATGTGGTGGAGCAATACGGTATGGTGGAGCAATACGGTATGGTGGAGCAATATGTGGTGGAGCAATACGGTATGGTGGAGCAATATGGTATGGTGGAGCAATATGTGGAGGAGCAATACGGTATGGTGGAGCAATATGTGGTGGAGAAATAGTGTGTGGAGCAATACGGTATGGTGGAGCAATATGTGGTGGAGCAGAACATGTATGGTGGAGCAATACGTATGGTGGAGCAATATGGGGTGGAGCAATACGGTATGGTGGAGCAATATGTGGTGGAGCAATACGGTATGGTGGACAATAGGTATGGTGGAGCAATAGTGAGGAGCAATACGGTATGGTGGAGCAATATGTGTGGAGCAATATGTGGTGGAGCAATACGGTATGGTAGAGCAATATGTGGTGGAGCAATATGGTATGGTGGAGCAATATGTGGTGGAGCAATATGTATGGTGGAGCAATATGTGATGGAGCAATATGGTATGGTAGGAGCAATATGTCGTGGAGAAATACGGTATTGGTGGAGCAATATGTGGTGGAGCAATATGGTATGGTGGAGCAATACGTGGTGGAGCAATATGGTATGGTGGAGCAATATGTGGTGGAGAAATATGTGGTGGAGCAATACGGTATGGTGGAGCAATATGTGGTGGAGCAGAACAGTATGGTGGAGCAATACGGTATGGTGGAGCAATATGTGGTAGTGAGTGCAATACGGTATGGTGGAGCAATATGTGGTGGAGCAATACGGTATGGTGGAGCAATATGTGGTGGAGCAATACGGTATGGTGGAGCAATACGTGGTGGAGCAATACGGTATGGTGGAGCAATATGGTATGGTGGAGCAATAGTGGTGGAGCAATACGGTATGGTGGAGCAATATGGTATGGTGGAGCAATATGGTATGGTGGAGCAATATGTGCTGGAGCAATACGGTATGGTGGAGCAATATGTGTGTGGAGCAATACGGTATGGTGGAGCAAATAGTGGTGGAGCAATACGGTATGGTGGAGCAATATGTGGTGGAGCAATACGGTATGGTGGAGCAATATGTGGTGGAGCAATACGGTATGGTGGAGCAATAGACTAGTAGGTGGAGCAATACGGTATGGTGGAGCAATATGTGGTGGAGCAATACGGTATGGTGGAGCAATACGGTATGGTGGAGCAATATGTGGTGGAGCAATACGTATGGTGGAGCAATACGGTATGGTGGAGCAATATGGGGTTGGAGCAATACAATATGGTGGAGCAATATGGTATGGTGGGCAATATGGTATGGTGGAGCAATACGGTATGGTGGAGCAATATGTGGTGGAGCAATACGGTATGGTGGAGCAATATGTGGTGGAGCAATACGGTATGGTGGAGCAATATGTGTGGAGCAATACGGTATGGTGGAGCAATATGTGGTGGAGCAATACGGTATGGTGGAGCAATACGGTATGGTGGAGCAAATTGTGGTGGAGCAATACGGTATGGTGGAGCAATACGTATGGTGGAGCAATATGTTGGTGGAGCAATACGGTATGGTGGAGCAATATGTGGTGGAGCAATACGGTATGGTGGAGAAAGTACAGTATGGTGGAGCAATATGTGGTGGAGCAATATTGGTGGAGCAATACGGTATGGTGGAGCAATACGGTATGGTGGAGCAATATGAGGTGGAGCAATATGTGGTGGAGCAATACAGTATGTGAGCAATACGGTATGGTGGAGCAATATGTGGTGGAGCAATACGGTATGGTGGAGCAATATGTGGTGGAGCAATACGGTATGGTGGAGCAGTACAGTATGGTGGAGCAATATGTGGTGGAGCAATACAGTATGGTGGAGCAATACGGTATGGTGGAGCAATATATGGTGGAGATAGTATGGTGGAGCAATACGGTATGGTGGAGCAATATGTGGTGGAGCAATAGTATGGTGGAGCAATACATATGGTGGAGCAATATGTTGGTGGAGCAATACGTAGGTGGAGCAATACGTTGGTGGAGCAAATTGGTGAGCAATACGGTATGGTGGAGCAATACGTATGGTGGAGCAATATGTGGTGGAGCAATACGGTATGGTGGAGCAATACGGATGGTGGAGCAATATTGGTGGAGCAATATGTGGTGAGCAATACAGTATGGTGGAGCAATACGGTATGGTGGAGCAATATGTGGTGGAGCAATACGGTATGGTGAGCAATACGGTATGGTGGAGCAATATGTGGTGGAGCAATACAGTATGGTGGAGCAATACGTATGGTGGAGCAATATATGGGTGGAGCAATACGTATGGTGGAGCAATACGGTATGGTGGAGCAATACGGTATGGTGGAGCAATATGTGGTGGAGCAATAAGTAGGTGGAGCAATACGGTATGGTGGAGCAATATGTGGTGGAGCAATACGGTATGGTGGAGCAATATGTGGTGGAGCAATATGTGGAGGAGCAATACGGTATGGTGGAGCAGTACAGTATGGTGGAGCAAACGGCCGCTCGGCTTTTTCAAAAACACAAAAACGATAAAGCTAGATATGAATACTGGCATAAAATTGCTATTAAGAGGGCAGCAAATCCAAAGATATATAATATTACTTAAGGTGTCTGGGGTCTCCTTTAAACTCTTAGTAACCCGCACATATGAAGCGGATTTAGGACCGGAGGCTGCTTCGCAACAGGCAGATACTGGCTACCGCCAGTACCAGGTACAGAACAATTTGGATGCTGCTGTCAATCTCTGCCTATTGCCCAAGCCCTCTGTGCAATGCACTCACGGGGGCTGATGTGTAACCATTGCAGCTGATGACTTCTGAAGACTTTGTACATGAGGGCTGGGCTTCAAGGAGATCGTTATTAGGACTATATACTGCACTTCTAGGGCGGACATATCATTGGTGCAACCTCTGTACAGGGCAACAGAATGCATTGGGTCCCACTTCTACCTCCAAACAAGGTGGAATTGTGCATTTTGATGAGTTATTGGGCTGCAAAGGGCCCTTATACTCTTCTTGCCTAGGGTTCTTCCTCTATTTGGGTCCACCAGTACACTAAGTATTACATGATACAGTATAAACGATCAACTGATCACAGGTTCAGGTCATCCAGGGTGACCAAAAAGAGTCAACCAAATGTGAAAAAAATGTTTTTATAAATATTACCAAAAAATAGAAATTTCAAACCACCCCACATTTCTCCACCTAATAATGAAAAAAAATAAAAAAAAATAAGCTAAACTAAAATATGAAAATATAAAATGAATTAACCAATCAATGATCAACAGCGTATAAAAAAAAAAAATTGAATAGCAAGAATTGCCGTTTTTCCAGGACCACACCTCACAAAAAAAGAAAGATAATACCACCATATGTACCAAAAAATGGTGTCCAAACCCTCAAAACGGTCCTTAGGTGAGAAAAAAATCTAAAAGGATCTAAGAAAATTGCATTAGTCATTAAGATAACCAGAACCATTAAAATAAAAATAAAAACAAACAAAAAAAACAAAACACATGTATACAAGTTTGGTAATGAGGCGCCCCTGCGGATCGGTCGCCACTAGATGGCGTGTGGCGCCCCACCATGTAGGTGCCACAAAAGGGGTACTGCACCCAGAAAAGCGGTGTAGTCACCCCACTGCAATTGGAACTATGGTCACTAGGTGGAACCCTAGAGCGAACACCCACACAATAGAATAGTAGGTGGGAGGGACCCCGGGAGGAGATATAGTGACCTCTAGGGGGAGCCAGTAAGCCCAGTTGGAGAAAGAGTTGAAGGAGTGAGAGACGGAGTCAGGCAGCCAGCCTGGGGAGCAAGTAGGGCCTCCTCGGCTGAGGGGCCCAGAGAACTAAAGGACAGATCCCAGAGAGAAAGAAAGAGAGAAAGGTAGCTCAGCAGCGAGCTCACTCTAAGTAGGGGATTGAGTAACAGGAGAGTTTGCCCCTAAATGGAGAAACCGGGTACTGGAGCCCGCACCTGTGAGTTCCTACACGGCTCACAGAAAATCCGAAGAACGGGGATATTATAGATACAGCCCCAACTCCCAAAGAGCCCACAAGAGGGGAATCAGTCCTGCAGTTGGATCCTGCGAAGGACAAGTAAATGGTTTACCCGACGGGTACAAGGGAGAGGAAAAGGAAAGAAAGGAACCAGAAAGGTACATAAGGAGGGATCCATCTACAGCCAGAAATTCCAACTGCAGCATCCAGAGCATTTGCCATTGTACCATCTACTGCACTGCTGAACTGTATGACTTTGGAGAAGTTTCAGTAAAGTTACCCGGTGAAGTGAAGTCCTGACTCTGCTGCATCCTTTCCCACACAAACTGTTTCTTACAGCATCGCTGCCCCGGCGGTCCAGTCCCGCCTGCGGGGGACTAATCCATCTAAGCCGCAATACCATCGACCACTGCAGGTGGCGTCACGACAAAAACTTTGTACATAATCCCTGTAAATAATACCCCCTTATTTAGCCACCCGTGACATCCAAGAGACTGAAACCGCCTGAGAGCTGAGTACCCGAGTCCTGGGTGCGCGTCATGGCGCAGCAGCCGGGATCAGTAAATCGGTCTCCCCGCTCACACACCCAACAGACTCCCAATCCCAAGTCTAGGTACTCTATGTCCAGCAATGGGATAGTGGGAGGTGGTGGGTGTAAAGTTAGTGAAGAACCGAGTTAGGGGTGGGAACAACATAACAAAAACGACACACAACACCAATTTCTAAGGTTTAGTCAGTGGAAGAGTAGCAGAGTGATGGAGTAGTAAGGGCCACGTCACATCTGGCGACAGCGCCGAAGATGTCGGCGCCGCGGCGATGTGCGGGAGCGCGCACGTTTTTGGCGCCCCGCCAGCGTCGCCGTCCCCCATTTACATGGGGCGACACCTCCAGCGATGCACCGATGATCTGACAGGCGGCATCACCGCTGGGGTGTGTCAAAACCCAAGCGGCGATGCAGTACAATGGGAGCCTATGGCTCCCATCGCCTGTCAGATCGCCGTCGGCTGTTTACATGGGGAGATGTATACACATCACCCCAGAGTGGCCGCCTGGTTTCACAGCACTGCTGTGAAACCAGGCGACCACTTGAATGCGTCGCCCTCGCCTAGGCACATTAGGCGACGCATTGGCGACGATAGGCCACGCCCTAGCGTCGCCTAAAAAATCACCGCTGACGTCGCCAGGTGTGACGTGGCCCTAAGAGACAAGATAAGACCAGACCAACCCAGACAAAGCCAAAGCAGTCAGAAGGAGAGGCGAGACTATCAGAAAGGACTGAGAGAATATGAACCCGGTGGCCTGTGCCACTATGAGGCTAGCCTGGGTCCAAGGCTGCAGACCGTGAGGGTCACTGGTGAACCGGGCCAGAACCAGAGTGCTCGCTCTGCTAAAGTGGCAGGGAAGTTTTATACCCCAACCACAAACTCTGGCGAGCTGAGGGGTCTTTATGTTCTGAGACCCAACCCCCAATGCAGTGAAAGAAAGGCCGTCGTATTAGGGCTAGGGTACCTGAAAAGTCACCCATTGAAAGCTCGTGACTGCTGGACTATAGCTAGCAAGCGGAATAGACCGAAAAGGCCCGAAAGAGACACGAAAGAGGGAATCACAGATAAACCATTCCGGCTGCTGAACTGTTGTAAGCTGTACCATCTGCCGAGCTGGAAAGTAAAAACCAGTTAAAGCTTGATACTAGTTGAGACTGTGTTTCTTGTGCCTGATAGGAGATAGACTGATTTGAGTCTCGGCACGGCTGACCTGGGGACAATCCCTGCCCGAGGAGGGCTCAACATCCTTGCTGCTACCCCCATGATCCCCAGAGGTCCCGACTGCAGCGGCGGCTACCCATAGCCGCGCACCACGGGTGGCGTCACGTAAAATCCATATAACTGTTTCTAAACCCCTTTTATTGACAGCCTGGGACCACAGAGCCGGGTCACAACACCGTGACATCCTGCGGCCCCCAGACGACAATGAGAGGGCCCGGTTCAGAGTACCCCACGGCCCCGGTGGGCGGATCAGTAATACTAATAATAATAGTGATCTGGATTATCATATTAACTGGTATCATTGTGGGTGCATCGGATTTAACCCTGGTCTGGTACCAGTGATGTAATTTAAAGCTCATGGGCCCCAATGCAAAAGCCCCAATGGGGCCCCCAATTACTGCAAATCTTTAATAGCATTAGTCTTTCTCTATAGACCAAAGGGACTTTTGGGCCCCCTGGGCTTCAGGGTCCGAGAGCGATTGCAACCCCTGCACCTGTTGTAGTTACCCCCCTTTATGATACTATGGGTTCAATGTGACCCCATGTAGATGGCATATGCATTTCATGGTACAAGACAAGGGGACATTTTTATGTCATTTTCAGATACTCTTTTTTTTCGTTTTTTACTGATATCAGTGGGAAAATTTAAAGTACGTGTCTGTGTTTCACATTGTATTCATAAATAATATAAAAGCAAACGGTTACTAAAATACCTTAAAATTAGTTGCCCTTCCCATAACAATTAATTTCATATGATCAGACACTTATTTTCCAACGGGTAAGGACAAGTAACAGGAATTTGAACAGTCCGTGGCTTTTTAAAAGAATAAAAAATAAGTCCTATTTTTTACCTAATCACACAATGACTGATGAAAAAAACTATTATCAGAATTGCATTTTTTTAAAATTCTTTTCACAATTTTATAGCACATTGTATAGTTAAAGGGAATCTGTCTGCGGGTTTTTGTTATGTAAGCCAAGGACAACATGCTGTAGGAGTTAAAAAAACAAAAATCACCTGTGCCTCTCTTATCAGGCTGTGTGCTATTGTTTATGTAAACTAAAGGCTTTATCATCTGTTCATTACCATTATTGGACTACTTGGTCATGCACATGGCAGTCCGACACGCCCCCTGTGGTGATTGACACCTCACTGTCAATGCACAATTTGTAGAGAGACCCTGGTTTGGGCGGGGGGGGGCAGCTCTCCCAGCTCTTCTGCAAGCCTAAAACGAAATGCTTTGATTGTATAAGAATGGCTGCAGCCATGTGATACCACATTGGACTCAGGGTTTCTTTGTCTACATTATGTCAGATGAGGTAGCAAAAACCTGCTGACAGATTCCTTTTAAATAAATGTAGCATTTAAATCTACAATTTTGCCTACAAAAAATAAGACTTTTTATGTCTGTCGTCATAAAAATAAACAAACTTATGGCACTCCAACACAAGTTGTAATGAAAAAGTTTATGGCTTTAGTGATCCATATGTGACAACGTTTCGGTGGATTTCTCCACGTGTCTCAAGCTTGCCACACATGGATCACTAAAGTCACAAACGTTTTCATTACAACTTGTGTTGGAGTGGTGCCTTTTTTTTCCTTTGACTGTTGATAACGTTTGGACATCACCTTGCATCCGGATTGCTTTGGTAGTGCTGCCAGATTAGTTTTTCTTTGATTGATATATATAGGGCTAGTAGGGGAGAGGAGCCAAAGCAGAGGATATGATCCTATCATCTAAACAAGAGAAATACTGTGGCAGTCCATTATACGCAATGTGTACAGATGCAAAGCTGAATGTAACATATTGTAACAAACCCACTAGCCTTAGATGCTATTATTCTCTGTTAGCAGGTTCCTACTCGCCCATTCAAATTGAGGTTTCTAACCCCAGAGAGAGGCAGTGACTCAGAGTGTAGGTTCCCAGTAAAGAGACACGCCTCAGCTTGGCTACTGGGTGGATATGGACATGGCCATCTTTATATGCTAAGACTCATTATTTTTATATATCTCCTTAGCTATAATGCTAGTCTATATTCTGATATGTTCATGATTGCATAGCTTAGAATTCAGAGTGCCTTGGTATTTTGTGACACAGGACACAATAATAAGGCACAACTCATGCAGTATAGTGAATGGTGTGTGGCCATGCGGATAGATGGAGAAGTGCTGATAGTGAGTGAGATCCGGAGGGGAGGCGTCCCCCGACACAGCGCACTTTTACTAATTTATGAGGGGGCTCTGTGTCTTTCCAGAGCAACACATTGATTTTTCTTATAACTTAAACAATGATCTCATTTATATCTCCGATCGCTCGTCTTCTTTACAATGCCGGCCGCACACATTGTAATGATTCCTGATCCATTACATGGAGCCTCATACAGTAAAACAAACTATTGATTTGCATTTATAATCAAATGGGTCAATTCATTTATCTAATTCTCATTAATCCCACCTCACGATGTCTGAGGACGCTGACGTATGGAGCTGAAATGGGAGAAAAAGGCTTAACGTATTATACCCCAATGACAACGAGTTAAAGGGATTGTGGAGGATTACAAAACACATTCACAATTTCTTTCAAAAACAGCAGCCCCCCCCACCCCCCGGCCCATGGATGGCCTCTGTTATCAAAGCTCAGCTCCAATTATGTGAACGAGCCGGAACCGCAACGATACACAAAGAAGCCAAGACACATACATAGATATTCATATTTACCAAACATAGTGGATATGAACAAAAAATTCATATTTACTGAACAGTCTTTCTTAATACAGGGGCAGGGCTAGTAATGGCAGCAACTTTTTTATTAAAATGTTTTTCCTGCTTTTCATGTATTTATTTGCTTTATGTTAATTTCACACATTCTGCTAACCTTAAGACCTTTGGGGCCATTTCAAAGTTTAAATATTTTTTTGTCCAATTCCCCTGTGACTGAGGCTGGTAAATTAGCCCAAGTTGCAGGGGAAGTTTAGAGTCCTGTCTTAGTAACAGAGCTTATTGGGTCTCCTACAACCAAGCAGATTGTGTTCCCTCCCTACACTCAGTGATCACACAATCACTGTGTGTGGAGTGAGACACGCCATCAGCACTTACTATTCTGTATAAACAGCGATTGGGAAGGCAGAGACAGTACTAAACCACCACTACATTATCTATAGGTATGAAAACCTATAGAATATGAGTGCAGACATACCCGTTAGGTAAACGTAACCCCACTGGAGTCGGCACATGTGCTCAATGCAATAAAGTGTCCTTTATTAATTACACTAGTAAAAAGGCCCGATGCAATTGCATCGGGAGCGCGGTGAAATGAAATGTGTGTATACAGGCGGGTGAGTGGCTAGCAGAGTATATATGGGGCTCTGTGGGTAGCAGACTATACAGGCGGGTCTGTGGGTAGCAGAGTATACAGACTGCTCTGAGGGTAGCAGATTATACAGGCAGCTCTCTGGGTAGAAAAGTATACAGGCGGCTCTGTGGGTAGCAGAGTATACAGGCGGGTTTGTGGTTAGCAGATTATACAGGCGGCTCTGTGTGTAGCAGAGTATAGAGAAGGCTCTGTGGGTAGCAGAATATAGAAACGGCTCTGTGGGTAGCAGAGAACACAGGCGGGTCTGTGGGTAGGAGAGTATACAGGCGGCTCTGTGGGTAGCAGAGTATAGAGGCGGCTCTGTGGGTAGCAGAGTATAGAGGCAGCTCTGTGGGTAGCAGAGTATATGTGGCGCCCCGCAACGAGTGCGTCACAAGGGAGTATTGCAGCCGCAATATTCTCTAGACAAAGCAGTGAAATAGTTAACTCAGAGATCCAACCCAACATACAACACCTAGAACAGGGGACCAATCATAGGTCCTGGTGGGTGGAGTGTTAGGGTAGTGAAGAGAAACTAAGGAGGTAGAGAGGAGGTACACTGCGGATCTCTGAGGAGCACTATCACTGCTGAGTCCACCCGGTCTTCTACTCAACCACTGTAAGCCATGTACTGCCTGCTGGTTACAGTAAAGAACCGTTGCAGAGACTATCTGTGTCCGTGTCTCCTTATGAACTGTCCGTCATGAACTTAAGGTAACCGCAGCTGCCGCACAACATCTTGAGCAGCTCCAGCCCCCGGGGATCACCGCTCAGCCTGTGGGGAGCGTAACATCTTGCTGCTGTCCATCACCCCGGGAGGTTCCGCAGCGTCGGTAGCCCTTACCGAATCTACTCATAGGTGGCGTCACGAAGAAAACAAATTAAAACCCCTTTTTAATCTGTTCCCGTAAGACGACCTCAATTTTGATCTGCACTACACCGGGCCCCACTACCGGCAGGCGCGGTCCACCCGTGACAAGGAAGGAGAAGAATCGCCTGTCTAAACCGGGAGTAACCCTGGCCCCTGGTGTGCGTCAGAAAATGGCGTCACGAACAGGATACGAGCAGGCCCGTTACCAACGGGTATGTTGTGCTTAAACTGGACTTTATTGTCTACAATTGGACTTTGTTCGTCCCTAAAAGAACTTTCCCGCCTTTACACCATTGGGTCAAGATGGCGCCCAAGATGGCGTTCCCGCCACAAGAAGCCGCCACGTGAAGCCCAAGAGTGAGTCAACCCCCCCCCTCACTGTGGGAGGGCTAAGGACGAAAGGCGCCAAACTCTTTGTCCGCCCTGATTGCTCGAATCAACCATGGGGGCGGATCCCAAAGACTTTTCCCACGATTGGACTACAAAAGCCCAGAGGAGATGGGAGTGTCATACCTAGACACACCGACAGAGAGAGAAGACATCTTCACCAGCTCAACCAGAACGTCTTACCGGTTGATCGGGTGTGGTTTCCCTCCAAAGAAGAATGGCCAGCATGAGACTCCAAGACCTGATGCGGGAGGTCGAGGCGGAGGCCAGAGCAGCCATCAGCCAACCGGGTCCGGATCCTGCCCTTACTATAGACGGCAGCCCCGACTTCTGGCTAGAGGCTCTACAAGACCTCCGGGTGCGGTTACTAGAGACAGTGGAATGGACGATCCGTAGCTGGAGCGCGACCCTAGGCAGACGACTACACCATGCGATGCAGCAGAGCCGACCGGGTGCAGCTTCTCCAAGCCCAGACGACGTCACCAGCTTCTCGACCGCCTCACCCTCGCCTACCACCTGTCCTGCTCCGTCACCTGAGCCAATAGACTGTGTCATTCCGGTGGAGGCCGCAACTCGACCCGTTCCAGCGACCAACATCGCAACCGATTCCGTTCTTGAGCCGGAGCTCATAACACGCTCCATGGAAGAACTCGATCTCTACCAGGTTCCCACTGAGGAACCCGCGACATGTTTCACCACTACAGAGACAGTCGCCTGTTTTGTCCCCGTACCGGAGGCTTCCCTTGCCATTGCCGAGGCCTACCGGGTAACCGGGATTGAAACACCTTTACCTGCGGAAACAGATGAAGAGGCAGGCAGCCTGGAAGCCCTGCAGGACGTCCCTACGGAAGGATCCGCAGCACCACCGCCCCGTTGTACAACGGAACAAGCTTTAACGTCTTTCATCAACGAGCAGCCTGATGTGATCATCGAGGAAGAGGTCGGAGAGGATGACGACGAGAGGAGTGGCAAGCCAGAGAACGCGCCAACATGGAGGCCCGTGCCGAGGCTCGCCGCCAGCCGCCGCTGCCTGATGAACTCCGCCGTGAAGGTAGAATTTCCACCTTTAACTTACATACCGGGTGGGGGTTCGCTTGGGAGGTGGGATTGAATGAGGAGGTGTTTGTGGGGCGCCGGGACGTTGAGTCAAACTTGCCAAGAGGACATCCCGATCGCGACCTATACCGGGGCGATATTATCACCTACGAGCGCTATGCTTGTGCAGATGGGTGGTTTGCTATCCGGGTACGCCATCACCCTCAGAGCCAGTGACTTTAAAAACTTGAACTTTCACCAATGACTCTGTTTACCGTTAATCATTGACTGTGTGATCTCGCGGCTACAGCCTGGACTCTAGTTAAAGTACAGTCGACCGCCCGCCGGGTCCGCACAAAGTGATTACCTGTTTCTTTGCTTATAACATCAAAGCATTTCTTTACCTGTTTTTCTACTTTAATAAAAGTGTGTCATATATGTATAAAAATGTAAAAACCTCTGTAATGTGAGTAGTTTGACGCTTGGGGACAAGCTGATTTAACCAAGGGGGAGTGTGGCGCCCCGCAACGAGTGCGTCACAAGGGAGTATTGCAGCCGCAATATTCTCTAGACAAAGCAGTGAAATAGTTAACTCAGAGATCCAACCCAACATACAACACCTAGAACAGGGGACCAATCATAGGTCCTGGTGGGTGGAGTGTTAGGGTAGTGAAGAGAAACTAAGGAGGTAGAGAGGAGGTACACTGCGGATCTCTGAGGAGCACTATCACTGCTGAGTCCACCCGGTCTTCTACTCAACCACTGTAAGCCATGTACTGCCTGCTGGTTACAGTAAAGAACCGTTGCAGAGACTATCTGTGTCCGTGTCTCCTTATGAACTGTCCGTCATGAACTTAAGGTAACCGCAGCTGCCGCACAACATCTTGAGCAGCTCCAGCCCCCGGGGATCACCGCTCAGCCTGTGGGGAGCGTAACATCTTGCTGCTGTCCATCACCCCGGGAGGTTCCGCAGCGTCGGTAGCCCTTACCGAATCTACTCATAGGTGGCGTCACGAAGAAAACAAATTAAAACCCCTTTTTAATCTGTTCCCGTAAGACGACCTCAATTTTGATCTGCACTACACCGGGCCCCACTACCGGCAGGCGCGGTCCACCCGTGACAAGGAAGGAGAAGAATCGCCTGTCTAAACCGGGAGTAACCCTGGCCCCTGGTGTGCGTCATATACAGGCGGCTGTGTGGGTAGGAGAGTATACAGGCGGCTCTGTGGGTGTCAGAGTATAGAGGGGGCTCTGTGGATAGCAGAGTATGATGTGGCGGGAGGCTGGAGGAGTGAGGGGAGCAGAGGCTGGAGGGGTGAGGAGAGCAGAGGCTGGAGTGGTGAAGAGAGGTCCAGATGGAGGGGTGAGGAGAGGTCTGGCTGGAGGGGTGAGGAGAGATGCGGCTGGAGGGGTGACATCACCGCTCGGCGGCAGGACGTGGCTGCGTGCTGGGGCTGATCGCAGCCCCAGTCACACGGCATTGTCCTCTGCGGCGGGTTGGGTGATGCAGAGAGGGATCAGTTCTTGCCCTCAGGTCACACATGTGACCTGAGCGGAAGGAGCGGATTGGGCGGTGTGTGGTAAAGACAGGACGGTCATCCGATTGGTCTAGGACGCCAAGTCCTGGGCAATGGGATGGGCGTCCTGTGTGTACAACACAGCACCCAATCCGCTTGCAGGGGCAGGCAATGGGAGTGAGCGGGGCGTGTCAGGCTTTGCAGGCTGACACGGTCCGCTCACTCCCATTGGCTGTTGGCGGGCACAGGACGACGTCCCTGGCTCCCGGCACCCGGCCACAGCCCGTAGACCGCTACTCCACCAGCATGGCGACATTGAGAGCCCAGCGGTGAGAGAGTGGCGAGGGGCGGAAGGCTTCGGCGGCATCCGGGCAGCATGGACCTCGCGGAGGGCGCGAGGGCGGTGGCGATGGTGCGGGGCCGACGGTTGGCAGCGGTGTCAGGTAGTGCGGCTGAGGATGGAGGAGGGTGAGAGGCTGGAGGAGGCTGTGAGGCTGGAGGAGGCTGTGAGGATGGGAGGCTGGAGGAGGGTGTGAGGCTGGAAGAGGATGTGAGGCTGGGGGAGGCTGTGAGGCTGGAGGAGGCTGTGAGGATGGGGAGGCTGTGAGGCTGGAGGAGGGCTGTGAGGCTGGAGGAGGCTGTGAGGCTGGAGGAGGCTGTGAGGATGGGAGGCTGTGAGGTGGAGGAGGCTGTGAGGTGGGAGGCTGGTGAGGAGGGAGGCTGGAGGCTGGAGGAGGCATGGAGGCTGGGGAGAGCTGTGAGGCTGGAGGAGGCAGTGAGGATGGGGGGGCTGTGAGGCTGGAGGAGCTGTGAGGCTGGAGGAGGCTGAGTGGGGAGGATGAGCTGGGAGGCTGTGAGGCTGGAGGAGGCAGTGAGGCTGGATGAGGAGCTGAGGAGGAGGCTGTGAGGCTGGAGGAGGCTGTGAGTGGGGAGGATGTGAGGCTGGAGAGGCTGTGAGGATGGGAGGCTGTGAGGCTGGAGGCTGTGAGGCTGGAGGAGGATGTGAGGCTGGAGGAGGCTGTGAGGATGGGGAGGCTGTGAGGCTGGAGGAGGCTGTGAGGCTGGAGGAGATGTGAGGCTGGAGGAGGCTAGTGAGGATGGGGAGGCTGTGAGGCTGGAGGAGGCTGTGAGGCTGGAGGAGGCATGTGAGGCTGGAGGAGGCTGTGAGGCTGGAGGAGGCTGTGAGGCTGGAGGAGGCTGTGAGGCTGGAGGAGGCTGTGAGGCTGGGAGGAGGCTAAGTGAGGATGGGGAGGCTGTGAGGCTGGAGAGGCTGTGAGGCTGGAGGAGGCTGTGAGGCTGGAGAAGGCTGTGAGGATGGGGAGGCTGTGAGGCTGAGGAGGCTGTGAGGATGGAGAGTGAGGCTGGAGGAGACTGTGAGGCTGGAGGAGGCTGTGAGATGGGAGGCTGTGAGGCTGGAGGAGGCTGTGAGGGAGGGCTGTGAGGCTGGAGGAGACAGTGAGGCTGGAGGAGGCGTGAGGTGGGAGCTGTGGGCTGGAGAGGCTGTGAGCTGGAGGAGGTGTGAGGTGGAGGAGGCTGTGAGAGTGGAGGCTGTGAGGGCTGTGAGGCTGGAGGAGGCTGTGAGGATGGGGAGGCTGTGAGGCTGAGAGGCTGTGAGGCTGGAGGAGAGGTGAGGCTGGAGGAGGCTGTGAGGATGGGGAGGCTGTGAGGCTGGAGGAGGCTGTGAGGCTGGAGGAGGCTGGAGCTGAGGAGGCTGTGAGTGGAGGGAGGCTGTGAGGCTGGAGGAGGCTGTGAGGCTGGAGGAGGCTGTGAGGCTGGAGGAGCGTGAGGCTGGAGGAGACAGTGAGGCTGGAGGAGGCTGTGAGGATGGGGAGGCTGTGAGGCTGGAGGAGGCTGTGAGGCTGGAGGAGGGTGTGAGGCTGGAGGAGGCTGTGAGGATGGGGAGGCTGTGAGGCTGGAGGCTGTGGAGGCTGTGAGGAGGAGGCGTGAGGCTGGAGGAGGTGTGAGGCTGAGGAGGCTGTGAGGATGGGCTGGAGGCTGAGTGGAGGCTGGAGGAGGCTGTGAGATGAGGCTGTGAGGCTGGGGAGGTGTGAGGCTGGAGGAGGATGAGGCTGGGGGAGGCTGTGAGGTGGGAGGCTGTGAGGCTGTAGGAGGCTGTGAGGCTGTAGGAGCTGTGAGCTGAGGAGGCTGTGAGGCTGGAGGAGGCTGTGAGGATGGGAGGCTGTGAGGATGGAGAGCTGTGAGGTAGGAGGAGGCTGTGAGGATGGGGAAGCTTGAGGCTGGAGGAGGATGTGAGGCTGGAGGAGACTGTGAGGCTGGAGGAGCTGAGGATGGGAGGCTGTGAGGCTGGAGGAGGCTGTGAGGATGGGGAGGCTGTGAGGCTGGAGGAGGCTGTGAGCTGGAGGCTGGAGGCTGGAGCGGAGGATGAGGCTGGAGGAGGCTGTGAGGATGGGGAGGCTGTGAGGCTGGAGAAGGCATGAGGCTGGAGGAGGCAGTGAGTGAGGAGGCTGGGCTGGAGGAGGATGTGAGGATGGGGAGGCTGTGAGCTGTGAGGCTGTGAGCTGAAGGAGGCTGTGAGGCTGGAGGAGGCAGTGAGGCTGGAGGAGGCATGAGGCTGGAGGAGGCTGTGAGTCTGGAGGAGGCTGTAGGATGGGAGGCTGTGAGGCTGGAGGAGGCGTGAGCTGAGAGCTGTGAGGATGGGGAGGCTGTGAGGATGGGAGCTGTGAGGCTGGAGAGCTGTGAGGCTGGAGGAGGATGTGAGGCTGGAGGAGGCTGTGAGGATGGGGAGGCTGTGAGGCGGGAGGAGGCAGTGAGGCTGGAGGCGTGAGGCTGGAGGAGGTGTGTGAGGCTGGAGGAGGCTGTGAGGCTGGAGGAGGAGTGAGGCTGGAGGAGGCTGTGAGGATGGGGAGGCTGTGAGGCTGGAGGAGGCTGTGAGGCTGGAGGAGGCTGTGAGGATGGGGAGCTGTGAGCTGGAGGATTAGGCTGGAGGAGGCTGTGAGGATGGGGAGGCTGTGAGGCTGAAGGAGGCTGTGAGGCTGGAGGAGTGTGTGAGCTGGAGGAGGATGGGAGCTGTGAGCTGGAGAGGCTGTGAGTGTGAGGCTGGGAGGCTGTGAGGATGGGAGGCTGTGAGGCTGGAGGGGATGTGAGCTGGAGGAGGTGTGAGGCTGGAGGAGGCAGTGAGGATGGGGAGGCTGTGAGGCTGGAGGAGGGTGAGCTGGAGGAGGGTGTGAGCTGGAGGAGGCTGTGAGGATGGGAGGCTGTGAGGCTGGAGGAGACTGTGAGGATGGGGAGGCTGTGAGGCTGGAGGAGGGTGTGAGGCTGTAGGAGCTGTGAGGATGGGGAGGCTGTGAGGCTGGAGGAGGCTGTAGGAGGCTGTGAGGATGGGGAGGCTGTGAGGATGGGGAGGCTGTGAGGCTGGAGGAGGCTGTGAGGCTGGAGGAGGGTGTGAGGCTGGAGGAGGCTGTGAGGATGGGAGGCTGTGAGGCTGAAGGAGGCTGTGAGGCTGGAGGAGGGGTGAGGCTGAGGAGGCTGTGAGGATGGAGGCTGTGAGGCTGGAGGAGGCTGTGAGGCTGGAGGAGGCTGTGAGGATGGGGAGCTGTGAGGCTGGAGGAGGATGTGAGGCTGGAGGAGACAGTGAGGCTGGAGGAGGCAGTGAGGATGGGGAGGCTGTGAGGCTGGAGGAGGCTGTGAGGCTGGAGGAGGGTGTGAGGCTGGAGGAGGCTGTGAGGATGGGGAGGCTGTGAGGATGGGGAGGCTGTGAGGCTGGAGGAGTCTGTGAGGCTGTGAGGCTGTGAGGCTGGAGGAGGCTGTGAGGATGGGGAGGCTGTGAGGCTGGAGGAGGGTGTGAGGCTGTAGGAGGCTGTGAGGATGGGGAGGCTGTGAGGCTGGAGGAGGCTGTAGGAGGCTGTGAGGATGGGGAGGCTGTGAGGATGGGGAGGCTGTGAGGCTGGAGGAGACTGTGATGCTGGAGGAAACTGAGGCTGGAGGAGGCAGTGAGGATGGGGAGGCTGAGAGGCTGGAGGAGACATTTACTGTACTGAGCATGCTCAGTACAGTAAAAGGTCTCCAAACAGGAAGGCAGGGGTTAGAAAAAAAAAAAAAAGTTAATGCTCACCTCTCCCCGAGCCCCCGCCGTCTCCTGTTGTCTTCCTCCAAGCTTCCGGTGGCTGCCGCAGGCTCCCAGCGTGTACAGAGCTGTTCTAGTGCAGTTCAGGACCTGCGGTGATGTCACAGTCACGTGACACCAGGTTACCATGGAGTAACCTGGTGTCACGTGACTGTGACATCACCACAGGTCCTTGAACTGCAGTAGAAGAGCTCTGCAGACACTCGGAGCCTGCGGCAGCCACCGGAAGCTTGGAGGAAGACGGCAGGAGACGGCGGGGGCTCGGGGAGAGGTGAGCATTAACTTTTTTTTTGTTTGTTTTACAGTAGTGCGGGTCTGCGGCTCGTGATGACGCTGCGCGTCATCACTCGCAGTCCCGCAAAGCATGTTGCGATTCGGCTACAGTGCCCGAATTCCCAACTGCGGATTATATAAGTAGATGTGGACTACAAGTTTTATGGTGAGTTTACACGTCGCGATATCGGCGTCCAACTCCGACCAAAAGTCACGTGGTTCGTGCGTTGGCCCCGATATCGTTCGTTCGTTGTATAGTTTAAACGTCCAATATGACGTGCTCTCCAACGGCCCGATATTGGATGGAGGTTGGAGCCAGATCGTGCTGTATAAACACCCAACTACGATGTGCAGTACAACGTCCCCTATTCTCTCCCATGTTAAATGGTCGTTCCTGGGTCGGCCGTACAAGGAGGGTGTAGACATCGCTGGTGCGTTGTACGCAGATATCGCGCTGTGTAAATCTCCGATGCAACCTTGAAATCTGGCCCGAAAAAGCGCGCTCCCGCGGCATCGGATCCAATATCGGACCGACGTTGGGACGTGTAAAGTGGCCATTACTGAAGTGTGTGATCGCTGAGTGTAGGGAGGGGGCCCCTCATCAGTGCAGTGTGTTGGAATTCTGATCTGGCTGTATGAGAGGCTAAGACGAGGTCTGGGGGAATAGCTATTCTCCTTGTGGAGAGCATTCTGCCAGCCGGCAGCACGGAGACTTAAGCCACTGTCACACATAACGAGATCTTTAGCGAGATTGTTGTAACGTCACAGGTTTTGTGACGTAACAGCGATCTCGCTAACGATCTCGCTACGTGTGACACTTAGCAGCGATCAGGCCCCTGCTGTGAGATCGCTGATCGTTACAAAGTGCTCTGGGTAATTTTTTGATTGTTGCGCTCCAGCTGGTTAGCACACATCGCTGCGTGTGACAGCGAGAGAACAAAGATCAGCGACCTCACAGGCTGGTAACCATGGTAAACACCGGGTATCTAGGCAGCGCGCGCTGCCTAGATACCCGCTGTTTATCATAGTTACCAGTGTCCTCCCGCTTCCAGCGATTTGGAGGTGGCTCGCTGGTCCCTGATCGCTGAGGAGATCTGCCTGTTTGACAGCTCCCCAGCGACCAGGTAACGACGCACCAACAATCCCTACAGGATCGTTATCGTTGTTGGGATCGCTGTTGCGTCGTTGTGTGTGACGGGAGCTTTACTGTATAGCTGCAATGCTCCTCTGGGAAACTGCATATGCAAATTGTCACTTCAGTGAGGAAGTAGACAAACTCTAATGTCACCTAATAAAGGTAGCAATCCTAAAAGTCATAATTGACTCTTTAACAAGCCTTATAACATGATTTAGGATTTGCGCCAGATCAGAAGACCAAACTGCAGATGCTGCAGATCAGAATTTCCACACACTGCACTGATGAGGGGCAATCACCCTGAAACTGAGTGAGTGTTGAAGTGAACAGGAGATCAACTCCCATTCACTTCAACACACTCCAACGTCTGTGTTTTTAGCTTGATTCAGGGAGTACCTGGAGGGGTGAGAGATGCAGCAGTTCTGCATTTTCCCTTGCATTAAAGGGGTGGCTCCAACTTATTATGTTTTTATCAATCCTGAGGATACGTGATAATTTGCTAATCACTGGAATTCCAAATACTGGTACTATCATTGTTTCCCAGACCAGAGTTCTAAATTCTGCAGACGGGTGATACATTACTGCGACGACACCTTTAAGGCCATGTACCAATGCTGAGTATTTGCTTGTGGAATTTTCTGTACCAAATTTGCACCTTAAAAAACACCAAAACGCGTAGTGGAATTGTGCCTGAGGATTTCTTAATAAATTTAATGGATGGGAGGGCTGGAAAAATACTGACAAATCCGCTGCAAGAATGGACATATTGCAGATTTTTCTGCTGCAAAATCCACACCTTTTCTGCTGTAGAAAAAAACGCTATTTCAAGTGTTTATTTCTGTTAATGTTGATGATTATGGTTTACAGCCAATAAAAACCTAAAGTAAGGAGGATGAAGGGTCTGAGAGATAAAATGTTACTTAAGATATTACCTAAATAGGTATCAGAGGCTTCAGGGCTGCCGATAGGGCCTGCATAGTGTCAGGGGCCCGGCAGTGATAGACAGGAGAGGGGGCCAGGATGAAAAAGTGAGGGAGTGGGCCCCAATCTCCTCCAGGTCTTATCCCTCACATTTTGTAGGGCCCCCTCTCCTGTCAATCACCACCGGGTCACGCCCCCTCACCTTTTGAGTGAGCCCTGTCTCCTGTCCATCATCACCGCAGCCCGCAAACCAGAAGTCACGCGGGCCCAGAGGAGAGGTGAGGGGGCGGGCCCTGATCTCCTCCAGGCCCCATCCTCTCACCTTCTGAGTGGCCAAGTCTCCTGTCCATCACCGCTGCTGTCTGCAAAAAGGAAGTCACGCGGGCACTGGCACACCAGAATACAATGGAGTCAGGAGAGAGCTGCTGATGCTAGTGGTACTGGTGAGTATGCTCAGCTGTCTGTATGAATGTGATGCATCCCAGGGCCGTGGGGTACTCGGAACCGGGCTGCTGTGTTTTTGGGGAGTCACAGGGGTCAAGACCTGTCTCTGTGACCCCTGGTTCAGTGTAAAAGATTGTTTTGGGGGGAAATTAATAAGATGATGTGTGACACCACCGCTGCTGCAGAACCTCTGGAGACGATGGATGGGCAGCTAGAATGGAGCGGCTCCCCAGGGCAGTGAATGTTGAAGGGTGTAGGGTGCAGGATGGAGGGTGCACATTAACAGACAGACTCACATTTTGTTGGTTCCTCAAATCCTTTACTGTCAATACCGATTCAACCACAGTTGCCGTTGCTATGAGTCCGTGTAACCTGGGAGCAACTCGGGGTTTTCCTCACCCAGCAAGTTCTGAGGCCTCCCTGCTGCGCTTTCTCTTGGCGACTCCCTGCTGCTTAAAGCTGAGCTGCGGCCCTCTCTATCCTGCGTGTGGCAGTATGACAGGCAGTTTGAGTCCTTCTTTAGCCCCATTTCACGGGCGGCTACTCCTGGGCTCTGCTTTGCCTCAAGGCACTTTGGTGTGGATGGGGAACTTGAAATTCCCCACCCTCCAGTATTAGCTGCCAGGTTGTAAGGCCCTGCACAGCCTCGGACTCCGGTGTCTGTTTCTTGGGGCTTACTCCTCTGGGGTGAGCTTGACACTGCCCTGCTCCCCAGGCTCTCCTCTCCTTCCTCAGACACTTACCTTAGGTCCCTCAGCTAGGCTTACCTATTCTGGGGCGAGCGTGGCACTCCTCTAGCCCACAGGATGTCTTCCTCAGTACTGCTCTGTACTGAATTGACTAACTCCACCCCAGACCAGAATTTATTGGGGAGCTGCCCTTTACCCGGGTTTTAGATGTCCCTTCCCCTTCAGGCCTGGAGGCAGAAAGATTTTGTGTACTTTTGGTTTTGCCTGGTGTGAATACCCTCTGTTGCTCTCAGGTATGACACTATCCCCCGAGGGAAATAATGACATTGTGGCATCCAAACTCTGGGGTGCCACAAATGTATGTCTGTCTGTCTGTCTCTCTGTGTGTCTGTCTCTACACAGCACTATACTCTATATACAGGAAAACACACTACATGCTGTATTAGTTTATCTATATACTTTACGTATAAAGTGTGGACCTGTATATACAGTAGATGCTGTGTATACATAATATACAACCGGCAGTCTCTGCATACGTCCGGCCGTTTCTATCTATATGTCCAACATCTGTCTCTAATGTGTATACGTCACACAGCAGTTGCTAATCTCCATACGCCCCGCAGCAGTCTCTTATGTGCATATGTCCTGCAGCGGTCTCTAATGTGGATAGATCCCACTGCAGTCTCTTATGTGCATACGTCCCACAGCAGTCTCTTATGTGCATATGTCTCGCAGCAGTCTCTAATGTGCATACACCACACAGCAGTCTCCATTATTCATTCGCCCCGCAGCAGTCTCTATTGTGCATTCGTCCTGCAGCAGCCTCCATTGTGCATTCGTCCCACAGCCGTCTTCATTGTGTATTTGTCCCGCATCGGTCTCCATTATGTATACGGCCAGCAGAAGTCTCTATTGTGTATGCTCTATTTTGTACAGACAGCAGCAGTCTTTATTGTGTATTCTCTGACGCGAACAGCCAGCAGCAGTCTCTATTGTGTATTCTTTATTGTGTGTGTAGCTAGCAGCAGTCTCCACTTTCTATGCGGCCCGCAGCTGTCTCCACTGTCTATACGGCCCGCAGCCATCTCCATTGTCTATAAGGCTCACAGCCATTTCTATTGTGTACACAGTCAGCAGCATTCTCTATTGTATATTCTCTATTGTGTGTATAGCCAGCAGCAGTCTGTATTGTGTATTCTCTATTGTGTGTATAGCCAGCAGCAGTCTCCATTGTGTATACGGCCTGCAATCGTCTCTATTGTCTATACGGCCCGCAGCCTTCTCCATTGTCTATACGGCCCGCAGCCGTTTCCATTCTATATATGGTCAGGAGCAGTCTCTATTGTCTATATGGCCCGAAGCACTCTCCATTGTCTATGCAGCCTGCAGCCGTCTCTATTGTGTAATCTCTATTGTGTATGGCCAGCTGCAGTCTCTATTGTGTGTATAGCCAACAGCAGTCTTCATTGTGTATATTATCCGCAGCCATCTCTATTGTGTATACATACAGCTGCTGTCTCTATTGTGCATTCTCTATTGTATATACAGCTGTTGTGTATTCAGCCCAAAGTGGTCTCAAGTGTGTGTGAGTGCATGTATGTAGGCATGTGTGCGTATACAGTGTATATATATATATATATATATTGTGTGTATATATATATATATATATATATATATATATATATATATATATATATATATATATATATATACACACATCTTGAATGTTTGGAGGTGGAGCCTGGGTGGAGGTGGAGCTGGGGGTGGAGGCTGGGCAGTTTCTGGGGGCCCCAAAATTTTGCCAGTTATGGGCCTTGAAATTCCTAGTGTTAGCCTAAGGATGCTTTACATTGTGTGAGAGAGAGTCACAACCACTATAAAAGCAGATCATGGCTGCTGCAGTCCCCAGCGTAGTGCATATAGAGTAGGGAGGATGAAGGGTTAAAAACTGTGCTGCCGAATTCCGCAGGACATCAAAGGGTGAATATAACATTGATGTATTAGTCAATGCATTTCACAGCTCCCAAGCCCCTTCCTCAGGACAAATAAATATCATGTTGCCATGTTTTTGGGAACCCTGAAAAATCATATTATAATCACCCTTTGATGTCTTGTGGAATACGGCAGTGTGGTTTTTAACCCTTCATCCTCCCTCCTCTATATGCACCACGCTGGGGACTGCAGGAGCCGTGATCTGCTTTTATAGTGGTTGTGACTCTCACAACCACACAAGGCGAAGCCTCTGATACCTATTTAGGTCATATTTTATCCCTCAGACCCTTCATCCTCTCTACTTTAATTTTCTGAGAAAATGACCTTTGGGTTTTCTTTGGCTGTAAGCCATAATCATCAACATTAACAGAAATAAACACATGAAATAGATCCCTCTGTGTGTAATGACTCTATATAATATATGTGTTTCACTTTATGTATTGAATTACTGAAATAAATGAACTTTTTGTTGATATTCTAATTCATTGAGATGCCCCTGTAGTAAGTAGGGTCTGTCACCAATTCTACAGGAGCGTTACATTTAGCTCGGTCTCCCTTCACTCGTGACACAATAATGCTCTTACAGGTGACATTTGTACCAGATTTTATCTTACCACTAACCTAATCTGTGCTATGTGCAATATTCTCATTATACTGTAGATAAGGGTCCTGAGGGCAGATTTGCTTATCAGGCTAGTAATGATAATACTTGCAGCTGATAAGGACACTATGAACAGCACTGCCTCATATCACTCAGGTGGAGCTGTATATCCTCATTACTGTCACATTCCAGTTCAGAATGTCACTTTCACACCTAATAGTCAGATTGACTGATCAGGGTTTTATTCTGGGAGGAGCATGTTAAAGGCTATGTACACAGATTTATCATTGTTCATTTGCTTTCAAAAATGTAACATTCAGTACCTTCTGAATAGTCTTCATTGGAAATGTTCCATAATTCAGTTGTTATGGGCTTTGTTCACATGTTGTATTTTTGCTGCTTTTTTTTCATGAATTTTAAGCAACGTGAAGGCTCACGAGCCACGAGATGTCAGAATTCTCCTTAACTGATGGAAATGGAAAATTGCTGCGTTTTTGAAAGACACAGCGTGGCAATTTTATTCATCATTGAAAGCAATGAGAAAGTGCGCTTTTTGCTGCTTTGTGATGAATAAAACTAACTTTATTTAAACACGTACTGCAGACAAATGACACACCAAAAACTCAGCTAAGGTTGCATACTCACGATCAGTATGTGCAGCGTTTTGGACGCCGCACATGGTGAGTACAGGGCGACCTGCGGGTTCACTCAGGTCTGGAGGAGCTGCGTCCAACACGGAGCTCCTCCGGACCGTGTGCACATACCCTACAAACTGCAACAATATCTGCTCTTTGGAAGCAATTTTATTTTTAAGCTGGCTTCTCACCACGGCAAGGTCCGGTCTGGGGCTGTCCGGTGTAAACCAGACAGCCCCGGACCGGTTTTTGGCCCCATAGTAGCCTATGGGGCCGGATGGAGCCGGATGGTAGCTCTCTGCCATCAGGTTTCATCTCTCCAGATGAATCCGGGAGAATTCGGATTATTCTCACCGGACACAAAAATGTTGCTTGCAACGTTTTTGTGTCCGGGGAGAAAAATCACCCCAAAAAGCCGGATCCCGAATTTGCCCGGATGTCCCGGATTCTCCTGGATCCGGGGCAATCCGGGTCTCCCTATCATAGGAGCCTTTGGGGCCAGATTGCCCCGGTCTGGGCGAATCCGGGAACCGGATACCGGCGGCTGCACGCCGCTGTTGTTTCAGGACCGCGGCTAGCTCCATGCTAGCCTCAGTCTTGAAAAATGCCTGACAGCCCTGGACTGGACTGTGCTGTGGTGTGAAACCAGCCTTACTGTCAAGAGAGTAGGTGTTGCTTCCAAAAAAACAAAAAAAAAAGCAACGTGTGAACATACTCAGAGTCGTATGGCGGGTTTACACGTCGCGATATCGTATTACGATTTCAATGAAAAGTCACGTGGTTCAATCGTCGGAGGCGAAATCGTTCCTGCGTTGTATGGTGTGAACGTCCAATACGATGCAGGAACGATGTCAATGCGATATCGGGGATTGAATGAGCGTGCTATTCAATGCCCCGATATTGCATAGCGATTGAAGCCGGATCGTGCTGTGTAAACGCCCAATTACGATGCGATTTCATACGTCACCCATTCACTCCCATGTTAACTATGCGATCCTGGGTTGGGAGGCGGAGACATCGCACGGACGTTGTATTCCGATATCGCAGCGTGTAAACATTCAATGCGATGCGGGAGGAACGTGCACTAATTGCGCGCTCCCGCGCCATTGAGTTGCGATATCGAAACGATATTGCAGCGTGTAAACCACCAGTAGAGTCTGTGCAGCTCCGTCACATAGTTGATTGTGATGCTGCTTTTAACAAGGATGCTGACAACTGGTGAGACAGATCATAGACAATGTTATTTCTGATGATTTAAATGTTAACCCAAACCAGCAGATTGCAGGTAGGGGAGGAGGTTATACTCAGCAGGGCGTTCGGTGTTGGAGGGAGTGAAATATCTGGTGCAGAGTCTGGAGGGGAGAGATCACACCTGTAGAGTCAGTACAGGGAGGAAAGAGAGCATCCACATTAGAATCCCAAAGTGGGAAGGTGGTGGGGGAACAACGCATAGTCAGGACTGTATAAGTGTTAATACAGAGAGGGGTAAATGACACAGGGGCTGTATTCAAGCAACGCTACAGTAGAAGTTTTTTAGCTCTGGAGTAGTGCTTTAAAGGTGTGTGCTCATGATCAGGAATCGCAACGTTTTGGACGCAGTATATTGCTGCTTCGTCCAAAACGCTGCGTTGTACAGTAGCAGCATAGTGGATGGGATTTCTAATAATCCGATGCTCACTGTGCTTCACCCGAACGCAGCATGTTAATTTCATGCCGCGGAGTTGGAAGTAGAAGCCGCCCTGCACCCACCGCAGATGGTGAGTCAGGGCGGCTGTGGTCTGCCTGCGTGCACCAGCCGGTTCATTCACTTTCAAGAATTGTCCAGCGAGTTAAGGAAAATTGCACCTTGAGCTCTTAATAAAATTGCCATTTATTGGTATCCAGGTAAAAACTGCTCTTTTTGCACGTAAAAACACAAAGATCAGTTTATCAGGTCTTCAGGCGACATGTTTGGGTGAGCTGGTAGCCTTACTCATGCTCTGACTTCAAAGCAGAAATAGAAAATTTAAATAATCCTTCAGGAAAACCTGCCAGATCATCATTAATTACAGACAGCTGATTCAATCCATACAGAATCCTGTGACAATAAATGGAAATTTTATTAAGAACTCAAGGTGCAATTTTCCTTAAGTCGCTGGACAATTCTTGGAAGTGATTTGGATGCAGCTACAGGCCCGCTGGAGTCCGTGCTGAGAAGGAGGAGAACTGGAGCCGGCCTTTTTCCTTCTTATAATGTAAGACTGGCTTCACACTTGCGTTTGTGTCTGCATGCGCAGGGCATGCAGACGCAAACGCAGTGCAACGCAGCACATATTTATGTGAACGCAGCGGAGAATCTCCGGGTAGCCGTTTCGGGGTCGGCCGGGAGGAGGAGATCAGCGACAGTGATCTCCTCCTCCCAGCCACAGCTGATCTCCCGCCGGTGTCAGCGCGGTAAATTGGAAGATACAGCTGATCTGACAGCTGTTTAAATCTCCCGCGCCGACACCGAATAGGTGATGTCTGTGCAGGAGATAAGAAACAGCTGATCGCTGCTTCAAATCTCCCGCGTCGACCTCACCTATTCAGTGTCAGGGCGAGAGATTTAAACAGCTGTCAGATCAGCTGTTTCTCCTCGCTCTCTCCGCTGACATCGGCAGGAGAGCAGCTGCGGCTGTAGCTGATCTCCCGGTGGCCACAGCGTTCTCCTGTGCTGTCATGCGGAGGACACTGCGAATCCATTGACTTTCATGCATTTTTTGTGCGCTTGCGGGTGCTTGCAGACACAAGCGCCCGCGAACACACAAAAAATGCAACAGGGCTGCGTTCTGAGTGCGGAGGAGGACGCACAAACTATGCGCAACCATACGCAAATGCAACCGAACGCAGCCAAAATGCAGGCACATGCATTCCCATGTTAAACATAGGAACGCATGTGCGCAAGCGTTTGGCTGCGTTCAGTGCACTGCGTAACAAACGCAAATGAGAAGGCACCCTAAGTAAGTCGCCCGGGGCAGTGGGGAACTCAGGTACCCTGGTCCCTTTCCACTGTGGTTGGGGATGTCACTGGTGGCCTGCCCGGACCTGTGGCCCCGGAGACCGAACTTATAAAAAGGGGAATATATACAGGGGATAGAGTTTATAATGTAGTTTTCGTGACGCCACCCGCAGCTTCTGGTGATTGAGCACCAGCGCCGCTTCAGTCCTCTGGAGGATGGTGGTATAGCGGCCTTGATGGTACAGCTCCCTGCAGGTGGCGTTAACCCCCCGGGGCAGGGATGCACTGGTGATGATAGGGGTGCTGGTGATGGATGGACGGAGCAGGGATTTGGCCGGGATGGTAAATAATAGGACAGTCTCTGTAGCTGGCAGGGGAGCGGGGAAGGAACTGACACACACACCGCTGTTTGCTCTTTACCTTTTTACTGGTGTTGAAGCAGGTAAATCATCCAGAGTACCACCGGGTGTTCAGGATGCACTTCTGGGTCTCTACAGCGAGTGGGTATAAGGCCTCCTCGTTGCTTTCCCTGTGTGTGTGAAGCCCCTGCCTGTGTAGAACTCGGCTGGCCTCCTCTGCTCTCGTTCTCCACCTGTGCTGTCGTCGGGTTACCCTCTCTTGACTACCGCTGATTCTCTCCCCGCGGTACCTGGCTCCCTGGTATGTGACTGCGCAGGATTCCGGGAGACTGAAGTCTCCACGGTGTTCCGGTTTTCCTACTGGGCCTGGTGCACTCCAGGAGACACGGACTCCGGTGTCCGGTGGGTTGCTCAGGGTGAACCTAATGCTGGCTCCACAGTCCACACTGTTCTGCCTCTTCTCCTTGCCTCTCGACCCCACTCTTGGGCCTTGCAGGGCTACCAGAGACTGGTCAGGGTGACTGGCTCAGGCCTAACGTGACACCGAACACCAGCACTTCTTGGCAGCTCTTGTAGCGTCTGCACACACTCTGTCTAACTCCGCCCCCAGCACCAGTACTTATAGGGGATCCTGCCTAAAAGCAGCAGGTTGAGCTCCCCCTACTGTGCTGGGGTGGAAGGTGTTGCGTGTAGCTGTCTACCCGCTGTGGAAACCCATCTATGCTGCGGGCGAGTCTGTGGGCACCTGTGGCTAGCAGGACACCACATAAGCCCTCTGCCCCTAGTTTAAAGGCTCGGTACATGGTACAATATCGTGAACGATATCACTGAAACATCACGGGTTTGGAGTTGTTCAAACGACATCGTTAGGACGTCGTTGCGTGTAACAATGTGATACGACTACGATAAAGCGTTGGTTCGTTGATTGCAGATTTGAGAACATGTTCTCAAATCAAACGATTCTCGATCAGCCAACCTGCAGCATCATTCTGTTTGACACTGCGATAACGATGTTGATAACGACTTCGCATATTCACAACAGTGAACAAGTATCATTGGCTGGGTTGTGCGAATGATAGCTGCTCGCTACATCATTGGTGTGTCGTCCACGATATCTAGACGTGTGACATCTCACCAACGATGTCAAAACGATGTCCTAATGACCGCGCTCCCGTGAGATCGTTAGTGATATCTTTAACTACATTGAAGCGTGTAACGGTGCTTTTATACTCTTCCTCCAGCATTTCCATCCTTTTCAGCACTGCTTTGATACCGCTACGCCAACTTATGCCAGAAACTTCTGACTGGTCAGAATTCAGAACATACATTACAATGCATTCTATGAGGCCAGGACAAGGCTCTCATAGAGAGGTATTGAGTTGTGATCTCTGGAGAGCTCAACAAAACACTGGAGCTGCCAACAGGTCACTTTTTACCGCTAGAAAGGGATGATGGAGCCAGATGCAGTGGTTCTTTAAAGGGAACCAACCTCTAGAATTTAACCCCCTGTAAATCAGTGCAGCAGGTGATTGATGGGTGCAGCATGACATCTGATGCTCCCCAGGGCCGTGGGGTACTCTGAATCGGGCTGCGGTGTTTCTGGGGAGTCACGGGGGTCGAGACCCAGCTCCGTGACCCTGGGTTCAGGTGTTAAAGAGTTCTTGGGAGGAAAATATAAAGATTATTCTTGATGCCACCTGTGGTTTGTGGCTATGAGTGGCCACCACTGCTGCAGAACCTCTGGGGATGTAGTGGCTCCCCACAGGTGGAGCGGATCCCCAGTGCAGTGGATGTTGAAAGGTGTAGGATGGAGGGTGCTCATTAACAGACAGACTCACAGTTTATTAGTTCCTCAAGTCCTTTACTGGCAATACTGGTTCAATCACAGGTGATGTTGCTATGAGTCCGTGTAACTTGGGAGCAACTCGGGGTTTCCTCACGCAGCAAGTTCTGAGGTCTCCCTATGGCGCTTACTCTTGCGGGTCCCTGCTGCTGTTAGAAGTTGAGCTGTGGCCCTCTCTCTCCCTCTTTCTCTCCTGCGTGTGCCAGTATGACAGGCAGCTCGAGTCCTTCTTTAGCCCCACTTCACAGGCGACTGCTCTTGGGCTCTTCACGCTGCTTTGCCTTCAGGCACTTGGTATGGATGGAGAACTTGGAATTCCCCACCCTCTGGTACTGGCTGCCGGGTCATTAGGCCCTGCACAGCCTCGGACTCCAATGTCTGTTTTCCTGGCGCTTACTCCTCAGGGGTGAGCTCGACACCGCTCCTCTCCCAAGGCTCTCCTCTCCTTCCTCAGACCCTTGCCTGTGGGTCCCTCAAGCTAGGCTTTAGCTTTCCTGGGACGAGCTTAGCACTGCTCCAGTCAACAGGATCTCTTCCTCAGTACTGCTCTGTATTGAACTGACTAACTCCGCCCCAGACCAGATTTTATGGGGAGCTGCCCTGAAACCGGGTTTTAGATTTCCCCTTCAGGCCAGGAGGCAGAAAGGTGTTGTGTGCTTGGCTCACCTGGTGTGAATACCCTCTATGACACTACCCCCTGAGGGAGATGATGACATTGTGGCATCTGAACTCTAGGGTGCCACACATCACTATTGTTTTTTTTTTGTTATTCCTCCCCTGTGGGCTTGTCTTTCTGCTGTAATCCAATCCCACCCCCTGCCCCCGGATGAGTCTATATGAGAGGGAGGTGGGAGGGGGTTCGGTTTACAGCACAGGAATAAAGATGAAGGATGAAGATATACAGACGACTTTAGTGCCACTTTATTATAAAAAATGTTTTCCATGTCAAGGGTGTCCATAACTAGTAAAAAAAAAAACAAAAAAAAAACTATTTACTATCATAGACTACTGTACTGCTCACAGAACCAGAAAGATAAAAATGCTTCGTTGTCTTTCCATGTAACTTTTAAAGAACATATAGGGCAATTTTCTCTGTAAATCAAGCCACAATTAATAAAATATAGTAACACAACACCTATCATATTATCCTAATATTTACCACATAAAGTAAAGGAGGAGACAGGTTCATTCTAACTAAATGGTCCCTATGCATCACCGTGTGGTCATCACTGGTATTGCACTGCTTCAGCTGTAGAGTTGATGGGAATCTGTCAGCAGGTGTTCGCTCCCTCATTTCAGAGCAGCATGATGTAGGCAGAGACTCTGAATCCAATCATATGTCTCTTAGTTTACGGGGTGTAACGTGTCCAACATGATCAACATTTTTAGATTTAGCGATGCAGCTAACCACATCCAGACTAAGCTCTGTATGTGTAATGTTTATCAGGGCCACCATCAAGGGTTTACTGCCATTAGTGGTGTATGGTGCCTGGTGAGAAAAAGCAAAGAAGGGGGGCCCATTCTGGGTGAGACACGCCACACAGCCGAGCCACTGTATAAACGGCATGGCGTGGCACGCTAGGACCTGGGGTAATTACCAGCAGCTGGGTTAAACACGCGTGTCCACTATTAAAGAGAATTAATACTTACTGCTCAACACGCCCAGCTCTCAGCACTGAAGCCTGTGCCAAGAGGAGGGCGGGATTATGGGAGTGGGGAGCAATGAATATTCATTTTTGATTAGCCAGTAGTCGCCGTCTGATTGTGACGGGTGACGCATGTCAGTGACATCATGCACTGCCCATCACTTCCATGCTGAAGTCATTTGTAAGATACAGCAAGGGATATAAAGATATCGATAAAAATATATCATCGTCAGCTGCCAGCATCAGCAGAGGACACCATGCACCAGGTGAATGGAGGGAAAGTGAGCAAGAATTGTTTATTGTTTTCGTGTGTTAACAAAGCGGCATATAGGATGGCATATGTACCAGGATGGGGAACATGTATACCAGGATGGGGATCATATATACCAGGATGGGGAAATATATACCAGGATAGGGGATCATATATACCAGGATGGGGGATCATGTATACCAGGATGGGGGATCATATATACCAGGATGGGGGATCATATATACCAGTATGGGGGATTATATATACCAGGATGGGGAACATGTATACCAGGATGGGGGATCATACATACCAGGATGGGGACATATATACCAGGATGGGGAACATGTATACCAGGATAGGGGATCATATATACCAGGATGGGGGATCATATATACCAGGATGGGGGATCATATATACCAGTATGGGGGATTATATATACCAGGATGGGGAACATGTATACCAGGATGGGGGATCATACATACCAGGATGGGGACATATATACCAGGATGGGGAACATGTATACCAGGATAGGGGATCATATATACCAGGATGGGGGATCATATATACCAGGATGGGGGATCATATATACCAGTATGGGGGATTATATATATCAGGATGGGGAACATGTATACCAGGATGGGGGATCATACATACCAGGATGGGGACATATATACCAGGATGGGGAACATGTATACCAGGATCGGGATCATATATACCAGGATGGGGAATCATACATACCAGGATGGGGGATCATATATACAAGGATGGGGAACATGTATACCAGGATGGGAGACGTGTACCAGGATGGGAGACATGTGTACCAGGATGGGAGACATATATACCAGGATGGCACAAGGATGATGAACATATATACCAGGATTGGGGAAGTACGGTATATACTAGGATGGGGACATATGCCAGGATATGGCCCAGGATGAGAACGTATATACCAGGATGGGTAAATATATACCTGGATGGGAGACATACCATGATGGGGATATATATAACAGTATGGGAAACATACAAGGATGGGGATCATATATACTAAAATTGGCCCAATATGAGCACATGTATATCAGGATGGGGACATATATACCAGGATGGGGATCATATATACCAGTTTGGAGGACATACATACCTGGATGGGCCATATATTTACACCAGGATGGGGGACAAATAGACCAGGATGAAGACATATATACCAGCATGGAAGACATACCAGGATGGGTATCATATACTGTATACCAGGATTTACCAACTATGAGTACAAGTATACCAGGATGGGGGACATATAGACCAGGATGGGGGACATATACATCAGGATGGGAGACATATACATCAGGATGGGAGACATATACATCAGGATGGGAGACATATATATCACGATGGACGATATATATACCAGGATAGAGCCCAGGATTTGGGGATATTACTCCCATAATATAATCAGCAGCAGCTCTCCCTCCATAACACTGCATCATGACCACATTTTTTTTGCTTCACAATTTTCTTTCCTATTTTCCATCTCTAAAACCTAGATGCATCTTATGGTGCATTTTATAGTCTGTAAAATACAGTATTTTACTTTATTTCGACCAAGGAACCCAGGCACCGCCACGGCTACTTACATTGTATGGCCACAGCAGATGGGGCCGACCGTGTCTGACATCAGTGACCTCAGACGCTGCCAGCCCACTCTCTATTCCTAAATTGCTGGTGCCCAATACAGAATACAATAATCTGCAATCAGAAATCCAGATTATAAAGAAGTAGCTCAATCTGGTTTCAATTAGTTAGAAAAATGTATGTGACATTCCCTTAAAGAAATACAAATAAAAATATACCTGTAAAGAGTTGTGGATGTTTTTTTTTTTTTTCCATTTTTTTAATAGGGTACAGTAGAGTTGGACCCGGCCAAAAGAGTCTACCTTGTTGTGGTGCAGACTTAAAAAATCTTTTGGCCAAAATAAAATCTGATAGCTGTTTGTATGTGGTCTGGTGTTTGATGTGTGATTGGTGAGGACGTGGTGCAGAAGTGGAGTTTTTCCAAGAGTGGGAGGTGGGACTGTGGAAGGTTCGAGGGGTGGGGACGGAGCTGGGGTTGAGCCTAGGTGATGTCTCATCGGGGCCAAAAAATTCTCCAGCATGGGGCCCTGAAATTCCCAGTGGCAGCGCAGACGTCTATAAACAGTGAGCAACTAATCAGGAGAGAGCGTGCCGGACTGCCCAGCTTGCAGGAATGTAGCCCAGCAATTGTAATCTCCTGGCACTAAAACAAACAATGCAGGTAAACAACAGCAGGGACCTTGATAAGAGAGGCATCACTGAAATCTGTGTTTTAACCCCTACAGCATGCTGTCTTCAGATTACATAGCAAAAACCTGCTGACAGATTCCCTTTATAAGTGGGTTCCTCAATTTGATGTTTATGGAATAGTGTAGAGAACAGGACCGCTTCTCATACTTTATGGGTTGCCAACCAGATTTCCCAGAAAAGGATATAACAAGTAAATGATTAAATATAATTTCTAACAACCTGCGTGATTGTCATGTGACTAGCTGCAGATCCACATATCACAAGACTAGAACCACAGTCTACAAACACAATTTGCATTGTTAGCATAGAAATGTATAAAATGAAATGAAGTGATACTGATGTATGTAAAGTGCTATGGAATTAATAGCGCTATATAAATGAATAAATATTATTATTATTCCTCATACACATTCCTCCCTCCATGTGTATGTCCAATGTCAGAGAAAAACTACAAAAAATGGAAATGTAATTATTGTGCGCCACCAAGTGGTCACATGCAGTATTACATAGATATTTTTTTCTAATTCCTACATTATTAATGTATTTTTTTTCCCGATTTTTTCAGATTAATTAACAGGGTCCTTATGCACTTAGAAAATAAGATGTCTACATCTAGATAACCTCACTGTTGCCCATAGGCAGAGTCTGGTATTGAACATGCTTGGCCTGATTTATTAATGTGTTTGTGCCGGTTTTTCGTTGCGCTTTTATTGATTTGCCCCTTTCTTCTGAGTTTTCCCTTATTCATCTTTCCATTTGTACAATTTTTGAAGTTTAATGTATATTTGTACGCTTTTTTTCTGTTTTCACCCTTACAGGGAGGAAGTTTGGGGCTTCCAGACGTTTTCCTCTGTGTTATCAATTGTGACTCTTCAATAAGATCTCAAACTTTGTCGCAAATGTGCCCAAGTTCCCCAATCCCCAGGAGTAAATTTATATGAGACAAATATTTTGGCATAAAAATGTTACTATTTTGCGAAATGTGCCAATTTTTGTGCTAAAAAGTCACAAAATAGGTAAAAAACAAAATAAAAATAAAGACCATTTCTTACTTAGTATTAGATTATTAATCGTATTTGCCAATTTGAAGAATTTGGCGTAAAAAAAAGAGAGAAAGATTCCCCTAGATAAAGGAAAGTAACTTAAAGGTGTATTCTTAAGTTATTAAATTGCTTTACTTAGTTATACAGCATGAAAATAAGCAAGTTTACAATTGACTTGCTTTTTCTAGCTCCTGTCAATTTTCTGCAATGGGAGTTTTTACTTTTTACAGTGTACAGCTCGGTTTCATAGAGTTCAACCAGTAGTGCCTGCCCTAACCATGGTCTCCAGTGCGGGGTTGCCGAATTCCAGGCCTCGAGAGTCAGAGGGGAGGTGAACAGATAACTACTGTATAGAAATCAGTGGGCAGGAGAGAGCGGACTCGAATGTTAAGAGTACACGTCTCTTCCGGAATGAAACTACTGCACACTCTAGACCAGAGGGCCTCAACTCCAGTCCTCAGGGCGGAAATCCTGAAAACCTGGACTGTTGGTGGGCCTGAGGACTGGAATTGAGGCCCTCTGGTCTAGAGTGTGCAGTAGTTACATTCCGGGAGAGAGGTGTAACCCTAAGGCTGGCTTCACACCACGGTTTTTGGCATCAGGTTCTGTCCAGTTTGAACCGGACGAATCTGATCGGGTTTTGCCTCCCATGTATCCCTATGGTGCTGTATTGGTCATAAAAGGCCATCAGTGTATTCTGTGCCTGATTCGTTTCTGTCCGAGTTTTCAACGTCCCCAAAAATGTAGCATGCAGCATTTTTTGGATCTGGTGAAAAAAATTGGACAAAACCTGACAGAAACAGATCCGGCGCACCTAACATGGGAGTATATGTGCGCCGACTCTGTGAGAAAATCGGATTGTTCGCTCAAAAGTCCTGCCGCCCAAACTTCAGCACCATGGACAGCAGTATTTCATGCACAGGCTGTGAATTCAGCATCAATGACAGTGGCAGAGCACATACAGGCAGACTTCAGAACCATGGACATCAGCAGAAAACAAATCCTGCAAAAAGCAGAATCCTGGACCATATTTGGCCACACATTCTACACATCCTGTCCTGTCAGGTTCTGTCAGCTTGATCCTGCAAAAAACAGGATCCAGCTTGACAGACAAAAATCGTGGAGTGAAGCTAGCCTAACAATCCGGACAGCTCTCTCCTGCCCATTGATTTCTATACAGCAGTTATCTGTTCACCTCCCTCCTTACTCCTCTCAGGCTGCTGTTATAAATCACCAGACCCCATCCCAGCAGCTTTCAGATCAGGTCTCCTAATCACAATTCTGGGAAAGTGAGCTTTCCCAGCTGTGTGTTTATTTAGATCCCTGTTATCTCTTTGTGTAAATAGTGATAGCAGTGTAGACACAGAACAAACCACTAATGGATGTGTTAAGGGCCTGTCACACGCATCAATATCGCCTGCACGATATCGGCTGCACGTGACGTTGCAGCGATATTGATGCGTGTGACATACTGAATCAACCAGCGATAAATCGCTGGTTGATGATCGCCAGGTTTTAGAATCTGTCCTAAAACCTGGCGATTGTCGCCCGGTGGACACGCAGCATCGCTGCGTGTGACACAGGGAGTAGCGATATTCCAGCTCCCAGCGCCTCTCACAAGCGCTGGGAGCTGGTAACTAAGGTAAACTGCGGGTATCTAGGCAGCGCGCGCTGCCTAGATACCCGACGTGTACCTTAGTTACCAGCCTCCTCTGCTCACCGGCTGGTATCTAAGGTACACAGCGGGTAACTAGGGTCCCTAGTTACCCACTGTGTACCTTAGATACCAGCCGGTGAGCGGAGGAGGCTGGTAACTAAGGTACACGTCGGTTATCTAGGCAGCGCGCGCTGCCTAGATACCCGCAGTTTACCTTGGAGACCAGCCTGCTCCCGCTTCCAGCAGGCTGGCAGCGGGAGCAAAACATCGTGGAAACGATATTTAAATCGTTTCCACGATGTTTCTGGTCAATTGATCGCTGGTGAGTCTGTCTGTGTGACAGCTCACCAGCGATCAGCCGTCAATGTCGTCAGCGATCAGATCGCTGACGACATTGACACGTGTGACAGGCCCTTTACAGCAGACCTTGTGCTAAGCTTTATGTTTCTACTAATACTACAGTTCTGCTCCTCAGCAGAACTATCACTCAAGGAGAAGAACCCACCCCCCAGAAACCATGAAGTAAGGAGACTGGATAGCTCCAAGCTGCTTAAGAAACTACTTGAGAAAATGACATTTTTCCCCAGGGCCATGGAGCACAGGAACCCAGGCAATAGTACTTCTGGGGAGACACAGGTGTCGAGACCCGACTCCGTGACCCTGGCGGTGTCAATAAAAGTTTGGATATTTTGGTTTTGGGGAATTGTTGTCGTGACGCCACCTACGGTACTTGGCCAGGTATGGCCGACGCTGTAATCCAGACCTCCGGGGCAGATGATGAGGCAGCAGGGTGTTGTTGCTCCCTGTACGAGGAGCGGGACCCCGGGGCAGGTGTAAAAGTCAATGTACAGATGTTCATAAGCTGCAGTGTAGGACGAGGGACGCCAAAATAAATCGAGGACACAGCTGATGCCGTTCCACACTATTATTCACTGTTTCCAGGTGGTAAGGTCCATCCATGCACTGTGTCCTATGAGCCAGGGGTCCAGCCACTCCCAGGTAGACTGGAAAACATCTAGCCGGCACCCTGTTGTGTGTACTTTTGCCGGGTTGTCTCACTTGTGCTGGCTCTCTGCCTCTTGCCCTGCACCTCACGCTCAATGTCCTGCACCAGTGGCCTCGGACGCTACCGGGCGACGTTCTCTCTCTGTCCCCTTTGGGCCTATATGGCCACCTTTGCAGTGACTGCCGTGGCTTTGGCTGCTGCTCCTGGAGCATTAGCAGCCTCCAGTTGGCTAGCTGAGGCCTCAAGTCTCCTCTACTAGTCTGGGCCCGGTGACCCTTTGGGAGCCCCACAGGTGGATTTCTCTCTTCCTGTGCCTCTGAGACCCCTTTCTCCTCTGGAGCTCCTGCCTAGCTCCCACTGTCTCTCTCTTGGGGACGAGCTCCTCCAGCTCCAGTCCCCTGGTCTCACTCTTCCCAGCTCCCTGACTGGAGCTGCTCAACCCTTCCCTCTGAACTCCTCTGCACTGACTAACTACTTCCTGTTGTTTTCCTTTCTATCTCGTCTCCTACATCCTATGCTCCTCCTTCCTACTGTTCCACCCACCTCCCTGTCTAAGCCCCATCTCCAGCCAGGGACGAGGGTGTTGTCCATCTCTCCATCATCCTGACCTGGAGTGGCTAGTGTTGGATCCAGGTGTGTGGGTACCGGGTAGTGTCCCCTCCTTACCTGGGGTGGTGGTACCACACCTCTGGCTAAGGTGCAGTACCCCTGTGGTGACTGGACCCTAAGGGGTGCCACAAATACACTTTAAAAAAAAAATTCAAATGAAGCAGGTCCATTTTTTCCTCATTTTTAAGCACAGTCTGCCTTCTTTGTGGTGTGCACTACTTAGGGTGTCAGCTTTGGAGCGGTGACCGGAGGCTGGAACAGGCTGCAGCCGATGATCATGTGGGCCCACTGTTTTAGTTACTGTAATATTCACCTCTCCCCCCGCCCATCACCGCTAAGGACCGAAGCCGGCGCGTAGAGCTGAGCAGGATATGGGTCCATATTCTAGGATGAGGGATCATATACCAGGATACGGGGGCACAAACCAGCATATGTGCACAAATATTAGGATTGGGGATCATATACAAGTATGGGAGATCATATACCAGGATATGGGTATTATAGGATGAAAGTTCATATACCTGGCTATGGGGCACATGCCAAGATATGAGCCATATGCTAGGATGGGAGTGATATACCAGGTTGGGGGATTATACATCAGGATGGGCGATCATATACCAGGATTGGGGGATCATATACCAGGATTGGGGGATCATATACCAGGATATAGGGGCACATAGCAAGATATGGGCCCATACACCAGGATGAAGGACAAATATACCAGGAAGGGGCCCAGGATGAAGACATTAGTACAGAATTTGGGGACTTACCACCAATAACAGTGTCAACAGCAGATCCCACCAACCATAACAGTTTGTCATGACCACATATTTTGCTTTAATTTTTTTCCTCTATTTTCCTCCTCTAAAACCTGGATGTGTCTTATAGTCCGAAAAATACGGTAAATGATGAAACACCCAGAACATGACAATCTTAGGCACATATCCTGAGATGAATATGGTTTTACTCACTGTGAACCTCTCCGCCTGGGTGAAGTCTTTGTCAATGAAACTCTGGATACAGTTATACTGGGACATCTCCTCACTCTGTATCAGCCTCCTGCAAAGGCAGCCACATTTAGTGCCCTCCGTACCTTCACAAACCATCTTGTAATCTGTATTACATGGTTGCTCACGTAACATTATAAAGTCTTTAGATTAGTCACATTTCCACCAATAAGCCAAGGATTCAAACAACGTCCTCATCGTGGTAATGCCAAAATGGTGCACAGAGTAAAGATGGATCTAAAGCTACATTTCAGGCCTTATTCACATCTACCTTGGGGGTTTCTTTAAGGTTTCAGTCACTTGTGATGGCAAAGATGCAAAAAACTGGAAGAGACCTTGGAGAAAGGCCAACATGGTCTATAAGGCACCATTGAAATACATTTTTAAAGCACAAAATTATAGTGTCTGTTATAAATTGACGCCATAGACCATTATACAGTTCTTATTCACAACCAACTTCTTAAAGATGTGGCCGGTTTTTATTTTACCCCCTATTCTTCCAAGAGCAATAACTTTATTTTTCTGTGGACATAGACTTATGAGGGCTTCTTTTGTTTTTGCAGGACAAGTTTTAGTTTTGAAATATATTAATATTACCCTATAATGTTTTATAGACTGTGAGCCCTCATGGGCAGGGTCCTCTCTCCTCACCTACTGTATCCTCACCCATCCCTTGTAGACTGTGAGCCCTCGTGGGCAGGGTCCTCTCTCCTCACCTACTGTATCCTCACCCATCCCTTGTAGACTGTGAGCCCTCGCGGGTCAGGGTCCTCTCTCCTCACTTACCGTATCCTCACCCATCCCTTGTAGACTGTGAGCCCTCATGTGCAGGGTCCTCTTTCCTCACCTACTGTATCCTCACCCATCCCTTGTAGACTGTGAGCCCTCATGGACAGGGTCCTCTCTCCTCACCTACTGTATCCTCACCCATCCCCTGTAGACTGTGAGCCCTCACAGGCAGGGTCCTCTCTCCTCACCTACTGTATCCTCACAAATCCTTTGCAGACTATGAGCCCTCGTGGGCAGAATCCTGTCTCCTCACCCATCCCTTTTAGACTGTAAGCCCTGGAGGGCAGGGTCCTCTCTCCTCACCTACTGTATCCTCACCCATCCCTTGTAGACTGTGAGCCCTCACAGGCAGGGTCCTCTCCTACTGTATCCTCACACATCCCTTGTAGACTATGAGCCCTCATGGGCAGGATCCTCTCTCCTCACCTACTATATCATCACCCATCTCTTGCAGACTATGAGCCCACGCGGGCAGGGTCCTCTCTCCTCACCTACTGTATCCTCACCCATCCCCTGTAGACTGTGAGCCCTCACAGGCAGGGTCCTCTCTCCTCACCTACTGTATCCTCACAAATCCTTTGCAGACTATGAGCCCTCGTGGGCAGAATCCTGTCTCCTCACCCATCCCTTTTAGACTGTAAGCCCTGGAGGGCAGGGTCCTCTCTCCTCACCTACTGTATCCTCACCCATCCCTTGTAGACTGTGAGCCCTCACAGGCAGGGTCCTCTCCTACTGTATCCTCACACATCCCTTGTAGACTATGAGCCCTCATGGGCAGGATCCTCTCTCCTCACCTACTATATCATCACCCATCTCTTGCAGACTATGAGCCCACGCGGGCAGGGTCCTCTCTCCTCACCTACTGTATCCTCACCCATCCCTTGTAGACTGTGAACCCTCGCAGGCAGGGTCCTCTTTCCTTCTGTACCAGGCCGTGACTTATATTGTTCATGATTATTGTACTTGTTTATGTATGGAAGAAGAAAGAAGAAGAAACAGAGGAAAAACTCCAAATAGGCTGAAATAGTGGAAAAAAAAAAACGCCGTTTCATTTGTTCCATGTTCGTGAAATGACCTGGCAACATGACTCTTCAGGTTTTGATTAAAAAATTCAGAACTTTTTAAATTAGTTAAATAGCAATAAACACATTTGGTTCATGTAATCATGTTATGAGACCGATGACACTATTTGACAAACCTGTGCTTTAGTTTTTAGTGATACAATTTCGAGGGTAATATTTGGGGAAATAAGGCAATTCTGGACTCCCAATATGGCGGTCACTACTAAAAACCCTGCAGCCCACCACACTGCACACCTTAGCCCGACACCTCCCGCTGCCCCGGCTTTGAGGCACCGGGTGCGGTGGCTGTCTCTCTCCTGTCCGCTGGTTTTCTCTTTTTTACCTCTCACTCTCCACCCCCTCTTTGTGCTGTCTTACTGCCCCATCCTGTGCACACTCTTGCGTCCACCCCTGTGGTCGCTCTCCACCTCCCACTTTGGTCCCTTTCTTTGCACACTTTCTGGCCCCCCTCTTGCAGGCTCTCTGGCCCCCTCCCTGCAAGCTTTTGGGCCCCTCCATGTGGTCGCTCTGGTGTCCACCCTGTGGTTGCTATCAGGCACACTTCCTCATGGCAGGCAGTCGGTGCGGGCCGAATGGTGAGCACGTTTGGGTGAGTGCAGACTGGGGGGGGGGGAGGAGCGAGTGCGGGCTGAGGGGGGTAAGTGAGTGCAGGCTGGGCTGAGAGGGTGTGAGTGCAAGCTGGGGGATAAGTGAGTGCAGGATGAGTGAGTGCGGGCTGTGGGGGGGAGAGTGCAGGCTGAGGGGGATAAGTGAGAGCAGGCTGTGGGGGTTGCGTGAGTGCAGGCTGTGGGGGGTGAGTGAGTGCAGGCTGTGGGGCGGCTGAGTGAGTGCAGGCTGTGGGGCGGCTGAGTGAGTGCAGGCTGTGGGGGGCTGAGAGTGAAGGCTGTGGGGGGCTGAGAGTGAAGGCTGTGGGGGGCTGAATGAGAGAAGGTTGTGAGGGTTGTAAATGAGTGAAGGTTGTGGGGGGTTTGAGTGAGTGTGGGTTGTGGGGGGGAGTGAGTACAGGCTGACTGGGGAGTGAGTGCTGGCTAAGGGGCGGAGTGAGTGCAGGCTGAGGGGGTAAGTGTGGGCTGAGGGGGATGAGTGTGAGCTGATGGGGGGGTGAGTGCAGGCTCTGGGACAGTGAGTGTGGGCTGTGGGGGAGGTGTGAGTGCAGGCTGTGGGGGAGTTGTGAGTGCAGGCTGTGGGGGGGCTGAGTGTAGGGGCTGAGTGCTGGGAGAGTACCTGGCTGCTCTGTGCTTACAGGACCTGTGGTGATGTCAGTCATGTGATCATTCACATGACTCTGACATCATTGCAGGCCCTGGCAGGTTGGTATCTGCAGTGGCGGTGTCCGGGGACCTGCTGGGGCGTCGTATGCAGCGGGGGGGCACCTTGGTGGCGGCGGTTGCTGGGATCTGTGAGCGTGCAGCGTTGGCTTTTGTTGTGGGTGCCACCGCCAGCCTGCGCCAGACGCCATATTGTTACACCCAGTACTTGGGTGATTGCCTTGTGGCTTCCAGTGGAAGTGACATACCGTTACAACCGGACGGAACCGGAAGCCACAAGGCAATTATGTGTATAGATTACACTAGACATTTAGCTGGGACATGAATGATTAGAGATGCAGTAGGAAGCCTCAGGGACAGTTAGTGATAGGTTAGTCAGTCTAAACTACCTGACAGGTTGCCTTTAAGGGTAGATTAATTTTAACAGTGAGAGATAGAATATCAAAAATAAAATCCAGAAAATCACATTTTCTAAGTTTTGAAAATGCAAATACATTTTTATGAGGGAAATAAGTATTTGATCCCCTACCACCCATTAGGAGTTCTGGCTCCTACAGACCAGTTAGACGCTCCTAATTAACTCGTTACCTGCATTACAGACAGCTGTCTTAAATTGTCATCTCAGTGTGTCGACTCCTGTCCACACACTCAATCAGTCAGACTCTACCCCCTACAACATGGGCAAGACCAAAGAGCTTTCTAAGGATGTCAGGGAAAAGATCCTAGACCTGCACAAGGCTGGAATAGGCTACAAAACCATAAGACGCTGGGTGAAAAGGAGACAAATGTAGGTGCAATAGTAAGAAAATGGAAGAAATACAAAATGATGTCAATCCGCATTGATCTGGGGTTACATGTAAATTTCACCTCGTGGAGTATCCAGGATCATAAGGAAGGTGAGAGATCAGCCTAAAACTACATGGGAGAACTTGTTAATGATCTCAAGGCAGCTGGGACCACTGTCACCAAGAAAACCATTGGTAACACACTATGCCGTAATGGATTATAATCCTGCAGTGCCCTCAAAGTCCCACTGCTCAGGAAGGCACATGTGCCGCCCGTCTGAAGTTTGCCAATGAACACCTTGATGATTCTGAAAGTGATTGGGAGGAGGCGCTATGGTCAGATGAGACAAAAATTGAGCTCTTTGGTATTAAAGGGATCCTGTCACCCCCAAACCACCTCTAAACCTATTAAAAGCTGTCCCTAGAGCATATTAACACTTTCCCTACACTCCTTTTAGCTCCTAAATGCCCTTAGTCAAAGTGAAGAAAAACGTTATAATAGTACCTCATTAGTGATGATAATGAGTGACTATGCTATTCATAGTCACTCATCCAGGCTGCCCCTCTTCTTCATATCACGCCTATTCAGGCGTGATCGTCATCCTAGATTCAAAATCGCGCCTCCCTGCGCGCCTCCCCACTCTCCCATAGCGTCCGTGCTTCATTGTGGGGCTGTATGACGCGATCCGCGTCATTCCCGGCGCCGGGTGACGTATTTGCAGCCGCGCCGCGCTGTCAGCTTCAAGTCCCGCACTGCGCATGCGCATGGGCATGCGCAGTGCGGGACTTGAAGCTGACAGCGCGGCGCGGCTGCAAATACGTCACCCGGCGCCGGGAATGACGCGGATCGCGTCATACAGCCCCACAATGAAGCACGGACGCTATGGGAGAGTGGGGAGGCGCGCAGGGAGGCGCGATTTTGAATCTAGGATGACGATCACGCCTGAATAGGCGTGATATGAAGAAGAGGGGCAGCCTGGATGAGTGACTATGAATAGCATAGTCACTCATTATCATCACTAATGAGGTACTATTATAACGTTTTTCTTCACTTTGACTAAGGGCATTTAGGAGCTAAAAGGAGTGTAGGGAAAGTGTTAATATGCTCTAGGGACAGCTTTTAATAGGTTTAGAGGTGGTTTGGGGGTGACAGGATCCCTTTAACTCAACTCGCCATGTTAGGAGGAAAAGAAATGCTGCCTATGACCCAAAGAACACCATCCCCACAGTAAAGCATGGCGGTGGAAACATTATGTTTTGGAGTGTTTCTCTGCTAAGGACACAGGACCACTTCACCGCATCTATGGGACAATGATTGGAGCCATGTACTGTAAAATCCTGAGTGACCACCTCCTTCCCTCCGCCAGGACATTACAAATGGGTCATGGCTGGTTCTTTTAGCATTACAATAACCCAAAACATAAAGCCAAGGCAATAAATGAGTAGCTTAAAAAGAAGCACATTAAGGTCATGGAGTGGCCCAGCCAGTCTCCAGACCTTAATCCCATTGAAAACATATGGAGGGAGCTGAAGCTTTGAGCTGCCAATCGACAGCCTCAAAATGTCAACGACTGAGATGATTTGCAAAGAGGAGTGGACTAAAATTACTCCTCATCATCAACTACAAGAAACATCTGACTGCTGTGCTGCCAACAAGGGTTTTGCCACTAAGTATTAAATCTTGTTTGCTAGAGGGATCAAATATTTATTTCTCTCTTCAAAATGCAAATAACTTTATATAATTTAGACAATGTGATGTTCTGGATTTTATTTTTGTTAAAATGAACCTACCTATAAAACTGTTCACGTCTTTGTCAGTGGGCAAACTTACAAAATCAGCAAGGGATCAAATACTTATTTCCTACACTGTACTGTACCTCACATTATCTGTGCTCAGATTGTTATCGGTGTTAGCTAGGGTATTACGTAAGACTGCAAAAAAAATGTACAATACTATCTGTACACATTATCATTGTGGTGTTACATAGGACTGCAGAAGATAGGTTAATGACTTTAAATTTGGATACTGTGACTTTAATTTTATAGGTGAGGAAATTACATAAATGGTGCTTGCTTGAAAAATTGGGGTGCTATGTGAAAAAGGAGCATGGCTTGACCCCAAAATATTGCTCTCTCTGGTAGCTGCAAAAGTACTACTCTGGACTTGCTGGGAGTATTAGTTCTACAACAGCCTTAGAGCCACAGGTTGTAGCCCAGTGCTCTATCATCAATGCAGACATGGATTCATTGATTTCTGGAGTCTAGGACTCACTGTAAGTTATTACCTGACAAAGCTTTCAGCGCATCCCATATTTTCCTGGTAATTTTTCCCCCCGAATTCCTGAAGATGAAGAGCAATGAACGAGGGCTGGTGATCCTGGACCGTCTGATAGAACGAGAGACAAGATGGTGATGATGGATGATGGAGCCGCCTATGGCTCGGTATGTTAGAGTTATGTTACCTTATAGAATTCTTGGAGCCAACTTTTCTCAATTTCTTCAGGCTGCTCGAAAAAAAAAAAAAAAAATAAACATTAAAATACAGGTTCAATCCCAGCCGGACCGGGCGATTTTCTGTATTTGCACCTTCATTTTTTCCTCCCCTTATTTCAAGAACCATAAGGTGAAAAAAGTGCAATTCCGACATTTTTTTTTTTTAATTTACAGCGTTCATTTTATTGTAAAACTGACCTGGGCAATATGATTCTTCCGGTGAGTGCGATTACGATGATGCCAAACATGTATAGTTTTCATATTATTTAAAGGAAAAATGTCAGGTCAAAAATCCACATGTAACTGCTATCATTTTCTAATTCCTCCCTCTAAACTATCTCTATTCATGTATTTCTTTTATTTATACTTCCCTCCTATCCTCTGTAAGCTTCAAATAAAGAGATTCATTCCATCTGTCAATCACAGCAAGTGATCCATTTGTTCTCTGCTGTTTACTCCCCATAATATGAATATGCATGTCACATACATCACTGCACAGGAGATCACTGTATCCTCCTCTCTGCGCTCTGTGTCTGCATCCAAGAAAGAGGTGAAATACAACACAGACACTGTCACAGCAGGGATTCCTGCTTTACAGAAACAAATGGAGTCTAGATAAGTCAGATCCATAATAGCTCTCTTCCTCTTTGTCCTTTTCAGAACAGAAGCTACCGAAACCTGAAAATGCACTGTTCGCAAAGGGAGGAGGAATTTGCTGAGAGGGAGTGCATAATTACATGACAGTTTATACAGCACAGGACTATTCCTGTTTGGTTATATTGGAGAGGACTAATCCCCTGCAGGGTCTGACAATGCTGATAACATGGATAATACAAACGGTACAATAATGATTTTGCATGTTTTTAAAAGGTCTGCCCATGCACTATTCAAGGGTAATATTAGCATCATACTGGAAAATGACCTGACAGTGTCCCTTTAATTGGTGAAAAAAGAATAGAAAAATTTGTAAAAAAAAAAAACAATTTTTGCTTGTGGTGCCATTTTCCAAGAGCCATAACATTTTCAATTCTTGGGTATGAACTTATATGATGGCTGTTTTACCCGAGTTGATGTTTTTCTTGAGATCACTTTGGGGGATATACCATGTTTTCATCACCTCTTATTACAATTTTCTGGATGTAAAAACCGCGATTCTGAAGTTTTGAATTTATTGTTATGCCCTTTACCAATTGGATTAATTTATATTTTTATAGATAACTTTTACAAAAGCAGCAATCCCAAATATGTAAGTTTTTAAAGTTTTATTTCTTAACTTTTAATGGGGGTATATGAAAGTGATTTGAACTTCATATTTTTAAAAGCTTTTTATTCTTTTGGCTTTATTTGTTACTCCCTTTGGGGGACGTGAACCTGCAATTATCTGTTTGCTTGTGCTATATACAACACAATACCAGCGCATTGCTGTATATACAGTAGCCAAATACATAGTCTCCTATGAATGCCAGCCATGGAGTACCCCCACAACAGGCACGGGGGTCTTCAGCAGACTCTTGGCTTTTATGGCAACCCGTTGGCGCTCCGTTGTCACAGCACAGGCGCGCCCCTCTGCTGCCGTGGCTGGCTACATAAGGCAGTCTCCTTTAATGTGCAGACAGGGTTAAGTAGCGTGCAGGGAGGTGGAGCAAAAACCACGGACAATGGCAACCGTTTCGCACGGAGAGCGCTTCTACGGGTCCTGATAACGGTTGCCATTATCCGTAGTTTATGCTCCCCCTCCCTGCACGCTATGTAACCCTGTCTGCACATGAAAGGAGCCTCTAATTCGTAGGATGGTGACTTTGCTGCTTTTTTCTTCTTTTATTGCTGGATGTTCATCTGGATTTTCATTTGAGCGAGCACCTCCAGTCTGAGTGTCCGTGTCCTGCAAACGTGGTCTGTCTGAAAATTTGGAGATATTGCTTATTTGGGCTTATGCGTGGTGCTAAGCCATTTCTTCTGCTAGTTTCTACATAAATCAGCCATCAGCTGCTGGGAAAAATGTGGTCCAGTTCGTCCAATGTAGGTAAGGGGTTAAGAGAACGTCTCAGCTCATTTTTACATATTGACGTAGTGAAAATCCTAAGGAGTGGTCATATAATTGGTGCAACTTGTGCAGCTGAACATGGGTGCAAAAGAGGAAGGGGGTAAAACTTAGAGGGGCCCAAGTACTGTTCTGGCATGGTACCTTTTTTGTAGAGATCAGATGTACGGTCATGAGAAATCTAGTGTAGAAGCTACAACATCTAGAAATGTACTGGATATATTTAAGCGCTTACGGTGCATTTCCAGCCATTTTGTTTTGCATATGGCTTCTACACTAGATTTCTCATGACCAGCACATTGGAGCTCTACAAAAAAGGTATCATTTTTCATTTTTATTGTGAGACAAGTGTTTATACAGCCATACCACTTCCACAGGTTCCCTTTCATTTAAACTAGATCCAATCCACACCAAATCACAAGCAATTAGGAGTGAACACTGATAGCCCCATTTATTCCTCCTCTATTCACCCACATGACATTCGAAGCAGAGCCGGCTGTCAGTCCATGCCGGGGTGTAGGTATAGCCACAGGGACTGCAGCCTATGACTGAAAGCAGGACAGATAAAGTTAATTTTCTTGTGAGTGGCCGGGTAGCTGTAAACGCTATAAACCTACAGATTAAACCCATAGCTGTAGGTTCATAGCATTTGGAAACATGACAGGTTCCCTTTAAAATGACGGCTACAAGTTCACACAAGAATGAAACTAGACTGTGTTTCAGATACCACAAACAGGGACACTTAAAGGGGTGTTTGAAACTTAACTTATCCTCCATCAGCTGTGGTCCCCAGCAATCCCGATGACGTATGCGCTGAAGTGGAGCCACAGTTGAATCGATCAGTGGTTAATCATTGACTGCCACTGAGCGCCTGAGATTGACGAGCAACCGTGAGAATGGTCAACCTCTGCTCCATTCAGCCGAAACTCATCAGAGCCATCATTCTCAGGATCTAGGGGCCACGGTGGTCGGATCCCCAAAGATTGAAAAGTTATGCACTTATCATTTGGATACGGAGATAACTTTGTGTCTTAAGAATACCTCCTTAAAGAAAGAATGCACAATATGAAAAGCAGAATGGAGATAATTTCCAAAAGGGACTAAACAAAAGGTCAAAGCAGAAATCTCTGATCCATGTGCAGATAATCTGAAAGGCCCCTTTATGGGAACAAATAATCAGACTTTACAAGATTGTCCCCTTGTCTCATTCCCTACATAAGGTCTACCCAAAATGATGCAAATCCCTTGTTTTTCAACCACGGCAGTAGTACAGAAATATTTGCATGACATTTACATGTCTGTTTATGCTTTATATGCAAATTTGCAAAACTCTGATTCTAAAATGTTCTATATTAAGGATATATAGATGTATCTCAGAGCTGGGAAAATGTCCTCCTAGCTTTTCTGTAAAATACCCGCTATGGCCTAAATACAGGATTGATGATGTGTAAAGGGGTTGTATATTAGGAGAAGTCTGCCCACTCTTCAGGATTGGACACAGATTGAACACAACTCCTGTGCAAGAACAACACTTGAACTATTAGACTGCAAAGGGCCCATCAGAATTGACCCCCTTACCTCATAAAAAGTTAAGATTGACTATAAAAATAATATAAAGGGTTGGACCCCTTGCAAAAGATTATTTCCCCTAAGCTGTTACCTTTAAAAAGGTAAGAAAAAAACTGAGGTCTACTTACCCTCACCAGGTCCAGGAATATGCCACCGCTGCCACAGTTGGTTGCAATGGTGATGTCATGCCAATCACTAAGCTCTGCGGCTTGTGCCATCTACATCATCAGAGCTGCTGAGCAGTGGTTGGCTGCAGCACTGTCCAAGTGACGTCACCGCTGAAGCCCAACAGAGACCATGGCAATGGCGGTGACACATCGCTGGACCTGGAAGGGTAAGCAAAGCTCGACTTGTTCTTATTAAAGGTCGCTGAGCCAAAGGGAAAAAGGATTTTTAAGTCAGACCACTAGCTACGGAATACTACTACATAAGGCTGAATTCATTTGTGCTCCGTTGTTATTGATCTGTTGTTGGTGCATTTTCTGCACCAAAAATAGATCCAGTTTTTGCAAAAAAGCATCACAAACCCATCATCCGTTTATGCTGCTTTTTTGCTCCATTTTTGGGGGACACAGACAGAGACACACACTTTCTTACCTTCCCTGGGGATCCCGCGGTGACCTCTGATGATGTCTTCCCTCCAAGAATCAGCAGGGTGGGTAGTCAAGTACGGCACTACAGGACCTGTGCCCCATGTGACTGAGTCACATGGTGCCAGTTCCTGGAAGTAACATGCAGACTACTCACATATCATGCGGTGCCCGGGAGGAAGACATCACCGGGGATCACTGTGGGATTGCCGGGGAGCGTAAGTAGTTGGATGTTAGTGGTGCAAGAACAAAGAGAAAAGTAACGTGCATAAATGATTGGGATCTACAGTAGGGTAAAATTAATAATCAAATCCATTTTATTAAGTACAAAAAACACACCAAATTCAAGACAGTACAATTGAAAACAATTAAATAGAGCTGAAAGATGTCTGGTAAAACTCACGCATAAGGCTGCCTTCACACTTGTGTTTGTGTCTGCATGCGGAGGGCATGCAGACGCAAACGCAGTGCAACACAGCACATACTTATGTGAACGAACGCAAGCGTTCACATAAGTATGGTGCCCGGGCAGCCAATCAGCTGTCTCTGGGAGCGGCCGGGAGAAGGAGATCAGCGGCAGAGATCTCCTCCTCCCGGCACAGCTGATCTCCCGCCGATGTCAGCGGGGAGAAACAGCTGATCTGACAGCTGTTTAAATCTCCCGCGGTGACACCGAATAGGGTGATATCAGTGCAGGAGATATGAAACAGCTGATCGCTGCTTCAAATCTCCCGCGTCGACATCACCTATTCGGTGTCAGCGTGGGAGATTTAAACAGCTGTCAGATCAGCTGTATCTCCCTGCTGACACCGGTGGGAGATCAGCTGTGGCTCTGCATGATCTCCCAGTGGCTGCTGGTGATGACCGGTGGCCACTGGGAGAGATTTCAATGAGATCTGCAGCGTTCTCCTGCGCTGTCATGCCGAGGACACTGCGGATCCATTGAGATCCATGCATTTTTTTGTGCGCTTGCAGGCTCTTGCAGATAAAACAAGCGCCCGCGAACGCACAAAAAACGCTGCATTCTGCGTTTGGAGTGCGGTCGGAGGGCGCATAAATTATGCGCATCCGTACCCAAATGCAGCCAAACGCAGCCATACGCAGGCACATGCGTTCCCATGTTAAACATAGGAACGCATGTGCGCAAGCGTTTGGCTGCATTTGGTGCGCTGTGCTCCAAACGCAAGTGTGAAGGCACCCTTATAGAGTTTACCAATCCACTGCTGCATTAATCCAAGGGGTCAGAAATATCATATAGAAGTAACAGCTTTGGGAGTTATAATAGATAAAATCTCAATATTGTATGACATCAAGAAATATGCAGCTGAAAAATTGATGCAAACAGAGACCTTTATATCCACATATCAAATGATTCAACAATGTTTCAACAACAAACTGCACTTAAATCAGGCTATACAAGCAAAAGAGATTCAAGGCATGCAAGATGTTATTGGTACAGAAAGTGCAGCAGAAAAACATACCGTAGCAATATTTGACACTCATTATTTTCTGGATGCGCTTTCTGCACCAACGCAGCAGTCAAACGTGCAGACATCTGAACAGCAAATTGAAAATCCCATTGACTTTGCTGCAGACGCAATGACTGATCCGTTTCTGGTGCAGTTTACATAAAAAAAAATGCAGCACCAAAAACGGATCAGAAACGTCCAGTGTGAACATGGCCTAGGCTATGTGCACACGCTGAGTAATTGGTGCATACATTTTTTGCCTGAAATCTGCATCCTCTGGTAGAAAAATGTGTTTTTCTTAATAAAGTCAATGGCTGAAAAACGTAGGAAATCCGCACCAAGAATTGACACTTTGCAGATTATTTTCTGCACCAAATCTGCAAGGGAAAATAAGCAACATGTGCACAACACTTCAGAATTCCCATTGACTTTGCTGGCATAAGGATAAGCATGCAGACCTGTCGCAAATGTACACCAAAGAACGCAGTGTGCGCACAAGGCCTAAAATGACACTTGTAGAGAGTGAATTCTTGGCGACACTCAGTTTAAAGTCGGGTCGGTGGTACGCCGCTAGCTTGGTAGTAACTCACCTCGTCACACACGGAGCCAATATTAGCCGTGATGAGCAGGACTCCCAGACTCTCCATGATGGAGCTCACAAACCCTGAGGCACAAGCGTCACCAAGACTATCAAACACAGGAACACAAAAAAAAACCTGAGAGATTTTAAATATATAGAATTCCGGAACTCAAGGATACAAAGTAGCAGCGAGAAGATCTGCAAATAAAAGGTCAAGAAGATTGCAAGGAGGGAGGAGAGAAATGAACAGAGCAAAGTCCTAGAAGAAGGAAGAGACTGGAGTAAAGGCGAAGAGACAAGCAGGTGTCAGGAGCAGGCGAGGAGATGGCTTTATAAGGCAGCACACAGGTAAATAGTATGCAAAGTGGCTCACGGAGGAACATCACTGGCTTCTATGGTATTAACTTGTCACGGGCCCCGGCCGGGCATCCTGTTAATCCAGATTTTGTCAGCTACAAGAATTTGGAAATCCCAGGATCTAAGATTTTAGATATACATGCCGGTTCTTGTTATTGCACTGATCACCCTCCTTCCTGGCTCGAGTGTGCAGATAGGCCCCTTCCCACCACCGGCCAGGTGTGGCTGCCTCTCTGCTCACATACCTGTTCCTCCCTCTCTCCAAACATATCTCATACAGTCTACTGTGTATCCTCAACCCTCTAGCTCTTCTTTTCTCTGTCCTTTCAGAGTCAGGTTACATGATGTAGACGAGTAAAGGCCTACTGAACAGGTTGTACTCACAGAACTAGTCTGCTATCATTATATAATAGACCTCTCCGCTGGAGACCGTCCGGCCTACAACCAAAACACCTGTCAGCCACTGTTTCTTGCAGTCATGTATTACACGCTTAATTTCAGCTCTTGCAAAATCTGACATTATCGTTCCTCCTGAGCTTGCAATATGTAGAAGTCACGAAGATAAAAACACCACTTCGGCTCTAACACTGAATGACCTCAAGGCATAGATCACCAAGACAAAAATGATGTATTGAGCACTATATCTTTTTATTCTCCACTACCAGTTCCAAGACTTCTCCTGAGCTGCACCAATCCTCTGGAATGCTCTGTCCCAAGAAATTAGGTCTATCCACAACTTACATAGTTTCAGGCGCACATCGTTTTAGGGCGGCCTATCATGGTCCCTAATCGAAGTCACTTACAGTAGAGGATATTCACTCCACCAGACCCAACAGAATGGCTGATGGCCACTCATACAGCTCTTATGTATTTCCCAATTCCCTAAAGTTGGCTGGACCATCATTGTAAATAAGCAGTTGAGTGAATAAATGCAAAACAGGCAGCTCGCCCTCGCCTCCAATGATCCGATCCCAGGTGTGCAGAGTGGTTGGTATTCACCAGATCCATAGGCAAATTTCAGAGAAAGTTCAGCACACTGGGTCCATATTTCTTCAAAATGGATATTCCTTTATTTAGTGCTCATATAAAATATTTAAAAGCAACATTTTGCGGGGACAACCCGGTCAGACGCGTTTCGATAAGACTTTATCAATGACCTCATTGTACATTGTAAGCTCTTACGAGCAGGGCCGTCATTATTTTGCTTTAATTGTTTGTATTTTTATAACGGTTACTTATGACGTTTTGTACATGAACGCCCGAATTGTAAAGCACTGTGGAATATGTTGGCGCTATATGAAGATTATTATAATTACTTATTGAAGTCTCAAAAAATACAACACATTTTAGGGCCATCAAAAGAGAAATGCCCATCAACAGCAACTCTGTCACCTAGATAATGGAACCCAACTGACATCACAAACAAGCTTAATTCCATTGTGTGATATCAGCGGTGGCTAGACACAAAGATTGCTGTGGAGTAGGTTGAACATACAACATAAAATGAACATCTAAGCGGTAGGACAATCCTTGGGGTGAAGATGGTTATGAAAGATGACTGCGGTTACACAACTCCTCAATTGTCAAAGTTGACTGGGTTGTCCATGCCTGTAGCAAAACACATCTTGAGCATCTATAAGATCATAGAAACTTCGCCCACCTCAAATCCACAGCCTCAACCAAGAAGTCAATCCAGAGATCATGTTCCATCATTGAAAAGAAAGGCAACATGTGCACAGGAAGACCTACCGCTTTGTAAGAAGACCAAGCTGACTTTAATCGTCCATGAGAAACTACAAGAACAGATGGGTAATAGCAGTTCAGATGATAACCTAAGGAGCACCCACTCTGGAACTGGAAATGATAGCAAGTCTAGAACTAATTTAGATTGCTTCTCAACTGGAATTCAATCACCAGGTACAAGTTTTCAATCACCAAAATCAAAGAAACGTGCAGAAGTCAGTAAAAGTAAGAAAAGTGCAGCCAGACGCAAGACTAAACGAGTGAAGAAGAAACTCAAGACTCCAGTGAGATCAAGCAACCGTAAAGCATGGAAGGACCAATCTACACAGACGGATGACATACCAGGAGTCCCAGATAGAGCTGCACTTCCAGGATGGTTAATGCATCTAAGCCGCTTCTTGGACATGGAAGTGATTTTGAAGGAGCCCAAAGATCCACCGAAGTTCTCAGGGAAGTTTGAGATGTCTCCCGGTGAGATACCAGCAACGCGCATTCTTCTTAAGGTGTTTGTGGTTAAAAAAAAATGAGCGCATCCAAGTGTCTGGTAACTGAATAAACAACAACAGCACAGAATTACTTTCTTTATTGTATTTCGGACATAAATGTTAATAAAAAAAATGTATGCACAGAAATAACGGTCACATGAAACATATGAATACATCCAATACCACCTAAACCCAAACCAATGAGTGCAAAAAAGTGTAACATAACAATAGGGGGCAGGTAGCACAATATCAATATGCAGAGAACAGTGTGACCTAAAAGTATGTGTTTACATCTATGCATATGCAACATGTAGTAAGATAGTCAATAGGTCATTACCTGGTAGCAGACAAGTGTGTGGTTTGATGAGGGTATCATGTGTCTCTCTAACTTCAACATGTTTCGTAGCCTTCTTCAGGGGCGCTGTTTTATTATTTTATGTATTAAGTAATAAAGAATGTATTATATATACATATACTAGAAGTGGGCCCGATCCTATCGCATCCAGAGGGCAGTGCCATCACAATGGGGTGGGCTCTTGGATGCTGGGAGCAATGCCATCGCTCCCCCATATCCACTTTCTCTTACCCCCTGTCTGCAGTCTCTCTCCCAGAGTATTTAAATACATGTATTTTTAGTTAAAAACCCGTTTGTGTTTTTTTTTAATAAAAGTGTGTTTAATTTCCTGGTAAAAAAAGTGTAGGGCTTCTCTGTATTTTTTCTTGCCAGCACAGTTAGACCAAGCAGCTACTGGCTGCTAACCTCCGCTGCCTGGGTGTACATTCAAATACAGGGGAGACCTTTTTTTTTTTTTTACTTATTTATTATCACAAATGTCCACCACCTGTAAATGCCTCACCTTGCACAAAAACCACTTCAAAAACACCCAGAATTCCCTATCAAGGGCTCTTAGGTGAAAAATGAGAACCAAATATATTTTTTAAGTGATCACTTTATTAGTATAAATTTTACAACTTATTCCATAAAAATCATATAAAATGTTTTTACTCTAAATAGGGGTGTCCTGATAACGGAAATAACTCATGTCTAGGTCTAGGACTCAGACCAAATACATCACTATTTATACAGGTTATATAGTAATCAGTGATACCAGGTATATATAGGGGTACTATTTCCTTATTAATTTATCACTTCAGGCATTCAGTAGTGTGTCTGGACATCTATGCACTCTCCCCTCTCTTTGACATAGGTCATAATACCATGCCACCTCGATACTTCAAATATGGGTGCCCACTGTCTTATGTCCAGATCATACACTCTGTGTGCACACCTATGATCTAATAGTGCCCTTTCGCTTCCTATTGGCACCTTGTGTGCTGCTGCCTTCTTAGTTCCTAGTGTCCCCTTACTTATGTCATACCTGGTCAGAAAGTAGTTATGTAGCCACGGTCCTGGGACCCCCACCGCCTACGGCCGTTTCGTCTCCTTCCTCAGGGCGTAGAGGAAGGAGACGAAACGGCCGTAGGCAGTGGGGGTCCCAGGACCGTGGCTACATAACTACTTTCTGACCAGGTATGACATAAGTAAGGGGACACTAGGAACTAAGAAGGCAGCAGCACACAAGGTGCCAATAGGAAGCGAAAGGGCACTATTAGATCATAGGTGTGCACACAGAGTGTATGATCTGGACATAAGACAGTGGGCACCCATATTTGAAGTATCGAGGTGGCATGGTATTATGACCTATGTCAAAGAGAGGGGAGAGTGCATAGATGTCCAGACACACTACTGAATGCCTGAAGTGATAAATTAATAAGGAAATAGTACCCCTATATATACCTGGTATCACTGATTACTATATAACCTGTATAAATAGTGATGTATTTGGTCTGAGTCCTAGACCTAGACATGAGTTATTTCCGTTATCAGGACACCCCTATTTAGAGTAAAAACATTTTATATGATTTTTATGGAATAAGTTGTAAAATTTATACTAATAAAGTGATCACTTAAAAAATATATTTGGTTCTCATTTTTCACCTAAGAGCCCTTGATAGGGAATTCTGGGTGTTTTTGAAGTGGTTATTTAAATAAATAACTAAAAAATAAACTGGCGAAGACTTTGGCATATTTTCTATTGCCAGCGAAGGTAAGCCAGGCAGCTGAGGGTTGGAATTCTCAGCGTGGTAAGGCCCAGAATTGCAGCCAGCAGCTATCCCAGAATTGGCGCCTCCATGAAAGACGCCAAAACTGGCGGTTACCCCGCCCTTCCGGCTGCTGTGTAGCAGTGGCCGAGTGGGTAATAAAGTGGTTGATGTCAGCTTTTTTTGGCAGCTGATGTCAAACCCTATTGCTAATGTCAGCCGACAGTATGACAGCCGTCCATTAGCAATAATTTCAGTAAAGAGAAAAAAAAAATCACAGAGAGAAATCTTTTATTACATGCAAAACAGACAGAGGCGCCTTGTTATCCACTTTATTAGCTCTCACCAAGTTCCCCTCTGACATAATCCTGTAATCTTGTGGTGGGGCGTTGTGATGCGTCATGCCGTTGCCATCTTTGTATACCCAAGTGCCTAAAGATGGTGGTCGCGTGTATATTTGTGTGTGTATGTATATGTGTGTGTGCATATGTGTGTGTACATGTATCCGTATCCATGTGTGTGCTGCCCGACTAATCCACCTCTCTCCTCCCCTCTGCATATCCCTCCACTGGCTCCCAATTCCCCAGCGTATCCAATTCAAACTAACACTGACTTACAAAGCCGTCTACAATCTGTCTTCCCCATAAATCTCTGAATTAATCTCCCGATACCATCCAACTCGTCATCTTCGTTCCTCCCAAGACCTCCTCCTTTCCTCCACACTTGTACGTTCCTCATCTAACCGCCTGCAAGACTTCGCCCGAGCATCCCCCATTCTCTGGAATTCTGCACCCCAAAATGTCCAACTGTCCCCTACAATCGGAACCTTAAAGTGGAACCTGAAAACCCATCTCTTCAGAACAGCCTACAACCTGCAATGACCTCACCACCACTGTACCTGACGCTCCACTACCATCGGACCCGGCGCTCCACCACCACCGGACCCAGGGCTCCACCACCACCAGAGCTGATCCATCCTACTGTCTCTCTCCCCATTGCCCTGTAGAATGTAAGACTGCAAGGGCAGGGTCCTCTCTCCCCTCTGTATCGGTCTGTCACTGTTAGTTTGTTCAATATATTTTTAACTTGTTTGTATGTTACCCATTCTCGTGTACAGCACCATGGAATCAATGGTGCTCTATAAATAAATAATAATAATAATGTATGTGTGTGCGTGTATGTGTGCATGTGTATGCATGTGTGTGCGAGCATGTCAGCGCGTGTATGTGTGTTTGCATGTGTATGTGCTCATGTGTATGCGTGTATGTGCATGTAGCGCTTGAGTATATGTATGCACATGTATGTGCACGTGTGGATGTATGTGTTCATGTATGTGTATGGAAATATGTATGTGGGTGTGGTATGTGTATATGTACCTGCACCCAAAGCGCTAGGAAACTTCGAGGCTCTGTCTGCGGCCTGTGTGTGCAAAAGCAGATGGGTTGTGGCACCGTCTGTAGCCACCAAAGGGTAACTGCACCCCATCTCCTCCTGGACACACAGGCCACAGACAGAGCCTCAGAGTTTCCTAGCGCGAAGGCCGGAGGTGGGTGCAGTGGTACGGCAAGGGTGTCGGGCAGCGGCGTTGGCGTGCGGCCTGGCCTGCTTAGTGCCTGCTTAGTGTGGTGGTCGGCATATAGAGACATCCATCACTTGGGAGTCCCAATATGGCTTCTGGTCGGCACAGTGGATTGTGGATGACAGACGCCACTAGGTGAGTGTACATATTTTTTATAATATATATATATATATATATATTATAAATTGTCCTGAAAGAGTAAATTATAATTTTTGTAAATGCGCATCATCTAGTATGGACCATGGAGCCCATATGGTGGGATATAAAGGCACTGTGGCTTCTTGGGAAAATGCTGTATACACCACATGTCCTGTCACATGATACCACTGTATGGACGTGTACTATGGACACACTTTTGCTCTGTGATACTGCATCCAAGGGAATGCACCTACGTGTAAAATCAGAGAGCAGAGGTACAGTAAAGCCCTATAGGCTGGTTCTTGTGCTGTACAATGGAGTAATATATACGGAAACATGATCCTTAACTATTGTATTAACCTAAAGGGTTATTTCCATTTTAAGCAATTATGGCATCAACACAGGATGCGCCTTAAATGCCTGATACTGAGAGCACTGGGACTCTCACTTCTCTAAAGAGGGGTCATCCACCTTTCATTCCACAGTCTTTGATTTTGATGGAGACGTGACCACACAATCTTTGAGAAAATCCTAGACTGAGCTCAGTACGGATCAGTAGCAGGACGCTCAATAAGGTTGGGTAAACATTCAATTTGTGGGCATTTTCAGGCACATACGCTCTGATGGTAAGCGCACGAGGGTGGCCACAGTCAGGGTGGATGACGAGGCCTCCGTCCACCATATGCACCCAATGTAAAGAAACGTAGAGTGCATAGTATATGTTTCTTTGACGTTGCCCTCTGTATATGAAAGCGTAGTCTGCTGCCCTTTTCTATTCAGTAAAGCAAACAGTATACAGATGCATATTTGCCATACGGAGGCCGAAAGAACACACTTTGTCTTTGTCTATGGGCATATTACAGCATGCGTCGGGAAAAGCTCCTGATGAATACTCCAGGCTAAGTACACAGATGCAGTCTAAGCAACGTCACAATGTTACGAATGTATAGAATCGAGCCTCAGAATAATTAGTATATAACTCGGAGGTTCCCTTTAACTATTTCAGTTAAACCTTGAGCAATTCAGCCATGGGTCAGAACATTGAGCCTCCATAACTAAATATGGCCATTTCCTCACAAGCTGTTAGGAGTACAATGCCAGCAGCCATCTCATCTTGGACTTCTATTTCCCGCCTCCCCATATCCTATACATAAGAATGTTATACATACCGAAATTTACCGTAACTTAGAGCAAAAGCATCCGGGTCTTTGCATGTTTTACACCATGACGAAGGCGCTGGGAGATCCACTTATACCAGAAAGTTTGTATTTCCTGTTCTTGAAGGAGCAGGAAGGAGTTAACCGGTGGGGGCCCGGTGTTCTCATCGGTCTGCGGAAACTGCAGAAACAGAGTCTTTGCACACTGGATTACAATTCTGTCAGAAGAACACATTGCAAAGATTACCAGTTGTTTACAATCAAAAAATACTCCAACGTATACTGCTGAAGAGTGCATCAACTCTTAAAACACATCTACACACCTCCGCATGCCCGACGATGGCCAAGAAAGTTTCCTTTTGGCCTCTGTCAGGTGACAAACACACTGTGGATATATTCGAGGTACACACCAAGTGCAGAAAGAATACAGCAGCACTCACCGGGTGGAGTATAAAATCTTCATATTTATTGATCCATTATAAGACAGGGCCTGTAGAAGCACTGTGATCGAGAGCGAAACGGCCGTCTTCCTTGACTGACCTCATCCTGCTGCCTGGTCTCACGTGGCTCTGTCTTTTAACGAAGATATCTGGCATATTTAGTAATAAAAAAAAAAAAATGTACCCAACACCAACAACTGGCACCTACCTGCCTGTTGTTGCCGGCACCAGTTTCCACGGTACACCCCGGCAGAGCGTTCACGGACCGCTTCTGCATGGGGACAGCATGGCGGCGTGAACAAAAAGGGGAGCATAGCTAACGTCACACGGATTCACAGTGGGCTCCCCCACTACCTGATTGGAGGAGCCAGCTGTCAATCAGCGCAATGTTGGATATGCGTCCATCTACTGAGGGGACACAATACCCCTCTCTGTAGAAGTGACGTCAGCAGACGCGCCAAAATCGCCGACTGGAATGGCCCTAGAACCTCCAGTTGGTGGTGAATGATGCCGAGCACAACAGGCAGGTAGGTACCAGCTACCTGCCTGTTACGTGTTTAGGCACAATTTTTTTTGAGTTATTCCGGATATCTCCTTTAATGGATCGATAAATATGAAGATTTTATATTCTTCCTGGCAAGTGCCGGTATATTCTTCTTTTTGGATTGTATTGTGGACTGGATCCCTGGAAGAACACTACAAGTGGGGCTGTGACTCAAAACACCTGTTTGACCAGCCAAGTACTTTGCTTGGTCATAATTGCATGAGCAGCTGTTTGTATTTGATGGTGCAAAACCTTTTCTCTTTTTTGCACACACCAAGAGTGTCCTGTTGCATATTATATATATGTTTTTTTACATTTATACACCATGCTTCCTTGCAGAACATTGCCTCATCATAGTGCCGCCTCAGCTTTCCCTTCTTTCTACAGCGTATCCTGGTGCCATCTCATCCCCAGGGAAGTGATGCACACACATCCGGTCATCCAACAGTAAAGATGGATATGATGAGCATAGGAGTCTACTGACCTGTCCTATGGAGACAGGATATAATGTAATAGCAAGCGGGAAATTGAGCAAAGCGTACCACCTTGAACACGGAGGCCATCCTGCCTAGAAATCTCATGCAAAAATGGATGGAGCATGGGTTCTCCACATGCTAACAAGACACTTTGGCTCCAAGAAGAAAGAACTTTCTGCTGGAAAGTAAAGCGCCACCCATCTAAGTGTTGAAGGCCAGTGCCGAAAAATTCTACGCTGCTATGACGTTAAATATGAATTTTCTCAATTGATCATCCAACCGAAAGGCTCCAAGGTGTCCCAGGAGATTTGGAGACTAAACAGATTCTTTTCTCTAAAGGCCACGTTACACACACACATATCTGTGACCAACATCTGAACAGATCACTGGTTGCAGTGAAATCATGGACACATTGTTCCATTTTGTGGCTGTGTACAAATGTAACAATGTGTCCATGATTTCACTGCAACCAGAGTGTAACGTGGCCTTAAATGGTACCTTCACCAAAAGTTTGTCGATATAAGTGATGATTGCCTCCCCTTTGGCATGTATGAAAACCATCAGGAGACGTGCACCTTGGTTAAGACCCTGTGAGCTATCACTAGTCAGAAGGAGTATAACAAATAGTAAAAGATCACATCAGTGAGGTAAAGAAATGTGTGGTGGGACTCATCAATAGGGATGTGAAGATATACAGTGGGTAGGGAAAGTATTCAGACCCCTTTACATTTTTCACTCTTTGTTTCATTGCAGCCATTTGGTAAATTCAAAAAAGTTAATTTTTTTCTCACTAATGTACACTCTGCACAGAAATGTAGAAATTTTTGAAAATGTATTAAAAAAGAAAAACTGAAATATCTCATGGTCATAAGTATTCAGACCTATGCTCAAGCACTCATATTTAAGTCACATGCTGTCCATTTCCTTGTGATCCTCCTTGACATGGTTTTACGCCTTCATTGAAGTCCAGCTGTGTTTAATTAACCTGATAGGACTTGATTTGTAAAGGCACACACCTGTCTATATAAGACCTCACAGCTCACAGTGCATGTCAGACCAAATGAGAATCATCAGGTCAAAGGAACTGCCCAAGAAGCTCAGAGACAGAATTGTGGCAAGACACAGATCTAGCCAAGGTTACAAAGGAATTTCTGCAGTACTCAAGGCACAGGGGCCTTCATAATCCTTAAATGCAAGAAGTTTGGGACCACCACAAGTCCTCCTAGACCTGGCCGTCCAGCCAAACTGAGCAATCGTGGGAGAAGAGCCTTGGTGACAGAGGTAAAAAAACGAACCTCAAGATCACTGTGGCTGAGCTCCAGGGATGCAGTAGGGAGATTGGAGAAAGTTATATAAAGTCAACTATCACTGCAGCCCACCAGTTAGGCCTTTATGGCAGAGTGGCCCGACGTAAGCCTCTCTCAGTGCAAAACATATGAAAGCCCGCATAGAGTTTGCAAAAAAACACATGAATGACTTCCAGACTATGAGAAATAAGATTCTCTGGTCTGATGAGATGAAGATATAACTTTTTGGTGATGATTCTAGGTGGTATGTGTGGTGAAAACGAGGCACTGCTCATCACCTGCCCAATACAATCCCAACAGTGAAACATGGTGGTGGCAGCATCATGCTATGGGGTGTTTTTCAGCTGCCAGGACAGGACGACTGATTCCAATTGAAGGAAACATAGTTGCGGCCAAATACAGAGATATCCTGGATGAAATCCTCTTCCAGAGTGCTCTGGATCTCAGATTTGGCCGAAGATTCACCTTCAAACAAGACAATGACCCTAAGCACACTGCTAAAATAACAAAGGAGCGGCTTCAGAACAACTCTGTGACCATTCCTGACTGGCTCAGCCAGAGCCCTGACCTAAACCCAATTGAGCATCTCTGGAGAGACCTGAAAATGGCTCCACCAACATTCACCATCCAACCTGACGGAACTGGAGAGGATCTGCAAGGAAGAATGGTAGAGGATCCCCAAATCCAGGGGTGAAAAGTTTGTTACATCATCCCCAAGACTCATGGCTGTACTAGCTCAAAAGGTGCAAATACTCAATACTGAACAAAGGGTCTGAATAGTTATGACCATGTGATATTTCAGTTTTTCTTTTTTAATACATTTATTTGCAAACATTTCTACATGTTTTTTTTTCAGTCAAGATGGGGTGCAGAGTGTACATTAATGAGAAAAAAATGTACTTTTTTGAATTTGTGAAATGGCTGCAATGAAACAAAGAGTGAAAAATGTAAAGGGGTCTGAATACTATCCGTACCCACTGTATTGTCGTGTATGTCCACCAGAAAAGGATTCCTCCTACCTCCAGTCACAGAACGCAGTTATTCCATCTTCATACTCAAATAAATCTGTTGAGTCTCTAAATCTGGAATGGACCAGGACATCCTTCTTGAGAACTGTGAACAAATTGAAGTATCATCCCTTGAAACTTAAAATATATGGAACAGGAGCAATAACTTCTTAGAGTTGAAGATCATTTATAGCTTGAAGGAAGGTGAGCATGCAAGGTTAATCTTTGGTAGGGAAGAAGGAAACAATATTTTTGGGAACAATACAAATTTGATCTTGTAATCTAAGACATATCAATGAGGGCTGCTTTGAGTTGAGCAAAGAGCTGAGGTCAAAGGGACTTTTTGTCACCTGTGGGAAGAGGAATCGCAAAAGGGGCAAAACATCTGGGAGTATCTAGATGGCTGAGTGTCTACGGTTCCGGGGAATCACACTGCTCATGCTCCAAGTAGCATTATTGATGATCTCATTTGGGTGCTTTCCAAAAGAGCATGTCTCCTTTACAGCAGAGTGCAGTGAAATTAGGACTTTTTTTGGATGCCAAGCTACAAGACCTGGATCCGAGCCGAGTGGAGTGACAAACAACCAGATTGGGTTGCAAGATGTGGTGACAAATGGAAAGCCTTGTAAAGGAATTTTGAGTTAACACTCAAAACACTAACCATGGCGTACAAAGCCATACACAACCTGGCCCCACCATACATCTCCGACCTGGTCTCCCGATACCTACCCTCACGCAACCTCCGCTCCTCCCAAGAACTCCTCCTCTGCTCCCCCCTCATCACCTCTTCGCACAACCGAGTCCAGGACTTCTCCCGGGCATCTGCCTTACTCTGGAACTCCCTGCCCGAACACGTCAGACACTCGCCTACCCTGAGAAGGTTCAAGTGCCACCTGAAGACTCAACTGTTCCGTCAAGCCTACAACCTGCCATGAGACCCAGGCGACCGCCCCATACCTGATATTCCCCCATCCTAGTGTATCCCAACCCGCCCCTCGTAGACTGTGAGCCCTCGTGGACAGGGTCCCTGCCCCTCCTGTACCTGTACGTCCTGATCGCCTAGATTTAGTGTACTTGTTCTTGTCTCCCTCATCCTCATGTAAAGCGCCATGGAACCTAATGGCGCTATATAAATAAATAATAATAATAATAATAGTTATGCAGCAGATGAGAAGTCAAGAAGACCCTCTTGAAGAACCCCAAAAGATGAATCTTGGTGAAGATGCTTAGCCCTGGCTATGCGGGCCTTGCTGACCCAAGTCATTGCAAGATGTATGGCAGAGCCTGTCACAACAAAAGGTGTCAATCATTTTATCCATTGGGTGACTGAGAATTGCCACATAAGAGATAACTTATCATTGGATCCAGAGGATATGGACCATTTGGCCTCAAACTTCCTTGAGGAAAGCATGCACCTGTTCAGGTGTTTCTATTCTTCGGCAAGATGATTATCAAAGTCTAGTTGGGAAAGGTGACCTGCTGCCAGCATTGCCGATGAAAGGAATCTGCTTTCTGTAAAGGGGAGGTGGACATGTCTTTGGTCTGATTGATGTTCCTTTCTATCCAAACAAGACCTGAGACAGGTCATGTCTGCCTACTACAGAGACTAGGCTAAAACTGAGTTGTGTGGTGTTAGAGGAGAGGGTATAGCCTACCAGGCAGAGGCAAAACATTCACACCTAGTGTCGAGCCTCCGAGGGGCATAGCGTATACCTAGTTCATGCTAATGTGAAGAAATCAAAATTCATCGGATCAGATTCTTCTCACATAGTTCTAGGACGTTCTCTTTGGACGGGGTTCAGCATGAGTACTCTGCGATACTTTGCATATTCTGACACCCCATAGTCATATTTTTGTGGTACAGTAAGCTTTTGTATTGGGTGACACCAGACAAGGTAGCCTTCAGTCTCACTCCCACCCTATCAGTCAGCATTGACCCTGGTTGCTGTTGACCACCTTTGGTAAGTACAAACCAACACAGTGGACAAGACTTGATATTTTGGAAATGCTTTGACCCAGATAGTTAGCCATCACAATTTAGCCTCATCATAGTTGCTCAGTTCTGACTATTCGCTTGCTGCACAATAAATCCCCCCTGCCCCCCAACATTGACAGTTGTCATGTTCATAAGATAATTGTTTAGATTGTGAGCTCCAAGAGTGACAGCATTACTGATGTATGTAAAGTGCTATGGAATTAATAGCGCTATATATAATTAATAATAATATTATATTATTATTATTATAATTAATGCTATATATTTCAGCTGTCAGTGGTATCATGTTATGGCTATACATGTCTACAGTGAGTCGGGTTGGTATATATTTGACATTTAAATCATGTCTCTACGTGTGAGCGCAGCTATATACGAAGGGTAGGAATTCTGTACATACATGCAAATCCACCGGCTGGAAATGCAGAGGAACTACATGACTATAGAGAAGCTGCACTGCTTAAAGGATTAAAGAAAGCAGTGACCGGGTGCAGACATAACCTGTTGTATTGTAGGATATGGAAACTATATACATCATGGTGGAGAAGGGGATAACAGCAGAAGTATGAAGCCATTGCACTGACGCAGAGCTGTGCTCCTTCACAACAGCTTACTACATTGTTCACTCAACCGTGACCTCGGAAATTAAAGCTCTTATCTTAAATTGCCTTGTCCTAAGTGATGAACATTACTGTGAAGACATTCCACTGGATAATGTATAAGATTGACATCTGTTCAGTTTCCATAGCATTAGTGAGGACAGGTACTGACGTGTATAGTGCCTCTTTATAGTAGCACTCCAGCAATGCATAGAATTAATATTTTATTTACACTCTTAGCTATTGGTATTTGCACGCTGAACCTATTAAAGGGAGCAGGTTTTTGCTATATAAGCTGAAGACAGCATGCTGTAAGGGTTAAAAGAACAAAACAAAATTAAGGGTGTTTTCACACTGGCGTTTTTGAAAAATGCGGCACATCCGGTCAAAAAAAAACGCATCTGCCACATTTTCCGCCTAATGACTGCACTTGTCTATGGGGCTTGCGGTAAGTGTGCGGCAGACGCGGCAAGTGCGGTTTCAGCAGTTGCGGGCGTGAAAAAATCCACGGTCAGCAGCAGTTTTTTTTGCGGCCATACCTGCCGGAACCGCACTTGCCGTGTCTGCTGCACGCTTACCGCAAGCCCCATACACAATGCATCGGGCTTGCCGCAAGTGCGGTCATTAGGCGGGACCCTCGGCAGATTAGTTTTTTTGTCCGGATCCGGACAAAAACGCCGTCTGAAATGGGCCTTTCTTATTAGTGTGTGCAACTGTTTACATAAACTAAAGAGTTTATCACTTGGTGATTACCATTTCAGGACTACAAAGTCACATGCAGGGCAGTCTGACATGCCGCCTTTTGTGATTGACACCTCACAGTGGATGCACAATCTCTATAAGCAGCCTCAGCCTGGTGTGGGTGGGGGCAGCTCTCCCAGCTCTGCTGTGTTCTTAAAGGAAACCAACCACCTAAAAATCCCTATCTAACCTATAAATATCTGTCCCTGGAGCCTAAAATGACTATTCTAACCATCCCTGACTGACTAAATCTACCTAACTAGATGTACAATAAAGAGAATTTTGTTTACGTACCGTAAATTCTTTTTTCTTTAATCATCAATGGGAGACCCAGACAATGGGGGTTTAGGGCACTGCCCTCCGGAGGTCACACTAGGTACTACAAGTTTGTAGACACCGCCTCCTCCGCTTATAAACCCCTACCGCAGGGAACATCCTCAGTTTGGTCCATAAGCTGCGAGGAGGAAATAAACCACACCCGAAACATCGGGAAGAATGCCGTGCACAGACGGTTTAACAACCCGGCAAACACTGTCTCAACAGAGAACAGAGCAAATGCAAAACATGCAACGGAACAACTGGGTGGGTGCTGGGTCTCCCATTGATGATTAAAGAAAAAAGAATTTACGGTACGTAAACAAAATTCTCTTTTTTCTGGTCATCATAATGGGAGACCCAGACAATGGGGATGTCCTAAAGCAATACCCCAGGGCGGGAAGAGTTCCTCAACAAGACGGATAACACATGGTTCCCATTAAAGGTGGGCAACCGCCGCCTGGAGAACCCGCCTGCCCAAACTTGCATCCGCAGAGGCATGGGCATGCACCATATAGTGCTTAGAGAAAGTGTGCAGGCTGGACCAGGTGGCTGCCTGACACACCTGTAGAGCAGACGCTCGATGTCGCAAAGCCCAGGAGGCACCAACAGCTCTGGTAGAGTGAGCCTTCAATCCCACCGGGAGAGGCAACCCAGAAGCCCGGTAAGCCTCTTGAATGGAAGCCTTAATCCATCTGGCCAATGTCGACTTTGATGCCGCGGACCCCTTACAGCGACCCGTCGTAAGAACAAATAAGGAATCCGAACTCCTAAAGGAGGCGGTCCTGGACACATAAATGCGTATAGCTCTCACGAGATCCAGAGTATGGAGGTCGCGTTCAACCTGATGAACGGGAGCGGGGCAAAATGATGGGAGAACAATCTCCTGGTTCAGGTGAAAAGTTGAAACCACCTTCGGCAAGAATTCTGGCCGAGGACGCAACACCACCTTGTCTTGGTGAACCACCAGAAAGGGCGACTTGCACGAAAGTGCAGCCAATTCTGAGACCCTTCTCAGAGACGTAATTGCCACCAGAAAGGCCACTTTCTGAGACAGACGAGATAGAGAAACATCTCTCAGCGGCTCAAACGGTGGTCTCTGTAATGCCGCCAGGACCATGTTAAGGTCCCAAGGGTCCAGAGGTCTCTTGTAGGGCGGAACCATCCGTGACACCCCCTGCAGAAATTGACGGACCTTCGGGAGGAGCGCCAATCGCCTGTCAAACAGCACTGAAAGTGCTGATACTTGACCTTTCAGGGAGCCAAGGGATAATCCCAATTCCAAACCCGACTGTAGGAAAGCCAACAATGTCGGGATGGCCAAGGGCCACGGAGACCGTCCACCAGAGGCACACCAAGTAAAAAAGATTTTCCACGTCCTGTGGTACATCTTCCTTGAGACTGGCTTCCTAGCCCGATTCATAGTGGCAACCACCGTAGGGGAGAAACCCCTGGATGTCAGTAGCCAGGCCTCAAGAGCCATGCAGTGAATCTGAGGGCCTTGGAATTGAGGTGGAAGAATGGGCCTTGCGCGAGTAAATCTGCGCGGTCTGGAAGAGCCCACCTGTGTCCGCCTGACAGTTGCCACAGGTCCGGATACCAGGACCTCCTGGGCCAATCTGGAGCCACTAGAATGGCTACCATGCACTCCGACCTGATTTTCCACAGCACCCTGGGAATCAGAGCCAGAGGCGGGAACACATACGGCAGACGGAATCTGGACCAAGTCAAGACCAGAGCGTCCGCTCCCAGAGATTGGGGATCCCATGACCTCGCCATGTATTGTGGCACCTGATGATTCAGCCGTGAGGCCATCAGATCCACGTCCGGAGTGCCCCATCTGCTGCAGATGTCCTGGAAGACGTCTGGATGAAGAGACCACTCTCCGGCGTCCATCCCCTGTCGGCTCAGATAGTCGGCCTCCCAGTTTTCGACCCCTGGGATGTGAACTGCGGATATCAGGCAGTTGTTGTCCTCCGCCCAGGATAGGATGCGGTGGACTTCGGCCAGAGCCTCTGCACTCCTGGTTCCTCCTTGATGATTTATATAAGCGACGGCCGTCGCATTGTCGGACTGAACCCGAATGGGTTGTCCTGAGAGGAATCTCTGAAACGCCAGGAGTGCCAGATAGACCGCCTTGATCTCCAGCACGTTGATCTGCAACGCCGACTCCGACTGAGTCCAGAGGCCTTGGGCCCTGTGGTGTAAGAACACCGCACCCCAGCCCTTCAGACTGGCGTCGGTGGTCACCACTAACCAGGACGGTTTCAAGAAGGATCGGCCCCGAGACAAGTGATGTGGCTGTAGCCACCACTGCAGGGAATCCCTGGTCGGTTGGGAAAGGGTCACCAGCCGATTCAGAGAAATCGACCTTTTGTCCCACCTGCGGAGGATCTCCAGCTGGAGAGGACGGAGGCGAAATTGTGCAAAAGGCACCGCCTCTATTGCTGCCACCATGCGCCCCACCAGCATCATCAACACCCGTAGGGATGATTGTGGAGACAGGAGGACTGTTTGCACTCCTGATTGGATCGCCATCTGTTTGACTCGTGGCAGAGACACCAGGGCTGAGGCTGTGTTGAAGTCCATGCCCAAATATGTCAAAGACTGGGTCGGAACTAGCGTTGACTTCTGAATATTGAGGAGCCAACCGAACTGTTCCAGAGACCTCATGGTCACATCCAGGCTCACTTGACAAAGGTGTTCTGATGGCGCCCTGACCAGTAGGTCGTCTAAATAGGGAATGACGGCATGTCCCTGCACGTGCAGGAGAGCCATCATGGAGGCCATCACTTTTGTGAACACCCGCGGTGCCGAGGCCAACCCGAACGGCAGCGCCACAAATTGGAAGTGTTCTTCCCCCACTGCGAATCTCAACCAGCGCTGATGAGCCGGTGCAATGGGCACGTGAAGGTAAGCGTCTCTGATATCTATGGACGCTAGGAAGTCCCCCTGTGACACAGCTGCGATCACGGAGCGCAGTGATTCCATACGGAACTTCCGAACCAACACGTGATGGTTGAACAACTTCAGGTCCAGCACCGGGCGGAAGGATCCGTCCTTCTTTGGGACGATAAAGAGGTTGGAGTAAAAACCCCTGAACCTCTCCCCGGACGGCACCGGTATCACCACTCCGTCCCTGCGGAGACCCTCCAACACCACGAAAAAAGCCTTTTCTGGTGATGGGACCGACCGATGGAATCGGGATATCGGCTTTGATGTCAGCTCTATCCTGTAACCTCGCGAGACCACGTCTCGAACCCACTGATCTTGAACGTGAAGTAGCCATTTGTCCTGAAAGCGAGACAAGCGGCCCCCCACCTGTGGGGAGGTAGGAAGGGAGAGCGAGTCATGTAGAGGCGGGTTTGGGGGTGGCAGCTGCCGCCCCCGCCGTCTTCTTTGGGCGACTCTTAGAGCGCCACTGAGAAGCGGGCTTACCCCCTCGGTCCGTGCGGGCGGACGGTGCTGATGACTGCGAGCTGGAACGAAAGGACCACTGTTTTGGGTTCCTTTTAACGGTATACCGTGGCTTAGGCTTATTCTGCGGTATCTTAGACTCAGCAGAATCCTTTATCAGCTTGTCCAGTTCGGTGCCAAAAAGCCTGTCACCAGCGAACGGAAGATTCTGCAAAATCTTCTTGGATGTGGTATCTGAGTCCCAAAGACGCAGCCACAACAATCTGCGGATCGCTATAGCATTGGCCGAAGCCACAGCTGAGCGAGTGGCGGTGTCCAGAGTCGCCGTCCTGGCGTAGTCCGCATAGGCCCTTGCCCTCTCGGTAAGTGCCAGGACCTCTGGACTGGATCTTGCCAGGTCAGAGATACCATCCAAGCAGGTAGTAATCGCTTGTAAGGTCCAGACCGTAGAAAAATTAGGGGCAAAGGAAGACCCCACAGCCTCATAGGAAGACTTGGCGAGTTGCTCGACCTGTCTATCAGTCGCATCCTTCAGCGAGGAGCTATCAGAGGCAGAGAAAAGGGAGCGTGCAGCAATCCTGGTCATGGAAGCATCCACCTTCGGGGACTGCGACCACTCCTGAAGCACCTCCTGGGGGAAGGGGAAGCGATTGTCCTTGGGTTTACAGACATAACGCCGCCCAGGATGCAACCTGGGAGCTCTAACCACCCTTCCAAAATTAGTGTGGTCCATGAAGGAGCCACTTGGTCTAGCCTCCGGCCGCAGCCATTGATAGACCTCCTTCGGGTGCACCGTCACCTCCTCAGGGGGTGTCACGAGACGTAAGGTCTCGTTGATAGAGGACACCAGATCCTCCACCCCGTCTGGTGGTTCAGATACAGACACAGACCCGAAATTTGAACCCCCATCATCGTCCTCACCATCAGAGGAACGCTCCTCCTCAGAGAGAGCCTGGAGCTCGGGTGACTCTTCACGACGAGCCCGCTTAAGGGTTCTCACAGCAGAAGAGGGAGACACCCGGGGGTAACTGGACGGAGTAGCTGGGCTATCCAGCCTCCTATTAAGTGCCTCCAGGGATTGCGACATGGAGGACAGCTGGGACAACAGAGATTCATTGATCTTATTCTGCGTCTCCCATGGCCCTGAGAGCACCTGAACCTCAGGGTATAGCACCGGAGCTGCTGACTCAGCAGTATCAGTCCGGGCCTCTGGGCGTCCGCAGTTATTGCAGGACCCCTCCACCAGTGTCCCATTGCATGTAGCACAGGTAATGGTGTTCTCTGCCGCCTTAGCAGCACGCTTCCTAACTGAGGACATCGCCACAGTAGGGGAAAATAAGCCAAATTGCAGACAAAAAACCGGGAATCCCGGTGGCTTACCGACCGCAGCAAAGCGGTAGGAGGAAGCGGTGTGTGTGTGTGACCTCCGCGACGGTTTCCGGTCTCCCCTTGGAGTGCAGACGCACGCTGCATACAGATCCCAGCCGGGAAGTGAGGGTAAAGATGGCCGCCGACAGAGAAACTGTGGGCGGCGCCGAAAACACGCGGGAAACACACACACACGCCCATCGATGACGTCACCGCACAGGCTGCTTCCCATCCTCCAAGCAGCCTCAGCATGAAGGTGCCGGAGCCCGCAGCGCGGGAAATAGTGTAAAATACTATACACAGACTGCATGCACAAACAAACATCCGCAGCCCACGGCCTCAGCCCCTGTGACACACAGGGCGGTCAGCCAGGGTGACCCCAGCACAGGGTACACCAGCAGATCCGCCGACCCGAGGGTAACGCGCGGTCTGAGTGTCAGGACACATAAAGTGACAGACACTACCCCCAGGCACACAGGAGACACAGAGTGCCTCAGTGCCGGTCCGGTCTGTAAGCACCATTTAGGGAGGCCTCGGACGGGGGTTCAGCACCAGTCCGGAGTGTAAGCACCATTTAGGGAGGCCTCGGACTGGGCTGGCTCCAGTCCGGTCTGTAAGCACCATTTAGGGAGGCCTCGGACGGAGCGGAGCTGTGCAAGGCTCCCATCTCCCACTCTCCAGAGCCCCCCAGAGAGGGATGGAAAGGAGCGCGACAGCGTACCGGGAGAACACACAGTGTCCAGGCTCAAGGCCCTCCGGTACCTCCACCTGCGTGTTCCACAAGGGTGAGCGGGGAGGCTGTCGCAGGTCCCGACCGGAACCATTTTACCTTGTCTTCAGACGCCATCACGTAAGCTGTGAGAATGCAGTGAAGTGCAAGCAAAGCGTGATCCTCCGAGCACACTAAGTTTAAAACTGAGGATGTTCCCTGCGGTAGGGGTTTATAAGCGGAGGAGGCGGTGTCTACAAACTTGTAGTACCTAGTGTGACCTCCGGAGGGCAGTGCCCTAAACCCCCATTGTCTGGGTCTCCCATTATGATGACCAGAAAAAATCACTTTTTATACTTACCAAATCCTTGACTGATGGGAGTTCCTCCAGGCTCTGTCAGATAGGCGAGTCTCCTCACCGCGCTCGCTGCTGTCCATCTTCTTCTAGGATTCAAATTACCTACCCATCGCGTCCTCGCAATCAGCGGGTCACGTGCTGCAGGCCCTGCGTCACTTCTGCCCGCCACGTCACAGGTACACCCAAGGCAGGCTTCAGAGCATGCGCAGATGGCATGTTGAAGCCGGCCTGGGCGCGTCATAGACCCAGCGACGCGGCGGGCGGAAGTGACGTGGGGCCTGCAGCACATGACCCGCTAAATGCGAGGACGCGATGGGCGGGTAATTTGAATCCTAGAAGATGGACAGCAGTGAGGCGGGTGCGAGCGCGGCGAGGAGACTCGCCTATCTGACAAAGAGCCTGGAGGAACGCCCATCCGACAAGGATTTGGCAAGTATAAAAAGATGATTTATTGTGCATCTAGTTAGGTAGATTTAGTCAGTCAGGGATGGTTAGACGTGTCATTTTAGGCTCCAGGGACAGATATTTATAGATTAGATAGGGATTTTTAGGTGGTTGGTTCCCTTTAAATCTAAATTCTTTGTGTCCAGAAAGGCTGCAGCCAGTAATCAATGTGATGCATCGTTGGATTCAGGGTTTCTTTGCATACATTGTGCTGCTGTCAGATGAGGTAGCAAAAACCTGCTGACAGATTCCCTTTAAAATACTTGCTGATATCCATTTTCTCCCATTACCAGTTGCACTGTGGACCTCTTCTGAATTAGTGACTGCAATTCTGATTAATCAGCTCTCACCACATCTTATGTGTGCACTGGACGTCACATTCTTAATTTGTCACTGTATGAGAGGCAGTGCGCTAATTTAACCCTTCATCAGCTGTCTATTTTTCATTTTTTACCTCCTCCTCTTCCAAGAGCCATAACTTTTATATTTTTCCGTCATTATAGACATATGAGGGCTTGTTTTTTTGCGGCACAAGTTGTACTTTTGAATGACATCATTCATTCTAAAACATAGAGTACTGGAAAGTGGGGGAAAAATTGCAGTGAAAATGCAGAAAAAAAAAATGTAATTACATGATTGTTTTTGGGGGATTTAATCTATCATTAACATTACCTGGGTGCAGGCCACATGTCCAGGGTCATCTATATAAGGAAATGAACTGTCACATTATTTATTTCCACCTCTAGAATCCCAATATCCTGAAAAAAAAGGCGACCTGTCTATCTCCAAATCTGGATATACATGATAAGAACCAGGGCTGTGTAGTTGGTGTCCATTTTGGTGGAGTCGGATTCAAGGAAATTGAGGAGTTGGATTTTTGACTTACTGACTTCAGAGCCTTGGTTGTGGAGTCGGAGTTGTAGGTGGTGTCCATTTTGGTGGAGTTGGAATCTGATTCAGAGAAATTGAGGAGTCAAGAGTCGGAGTCAGATGTTTGGCTTATCGGCTCCATAGCCTTGGTAAGAGCTGCCCATTGCATTTCACCATGATGACCAAGGAGGCAACACATTTATTTTCTTAAGATCTAGGCAAGGGGTTGATCATACGTTGCGTTTTTACCACAATTTTCGCGGAAAAAAAACCCTGTAGTGTTTTATAGTACCCGTAAAGCGATTGGGATTATTGACATCTCATGCACACATAGCATGTTGCTTTTTTTTTTTTTTCTGGCAGCTTTGAAGCTGTTTCACATCAGCGGCTTTGTCAGTTCTTTCAGTGTTTTTCAAATGAATTAGAGAAAAAAATGCATCAAAAACATACACAAAAAGTAGCAAAAACTTGCAAATTTTATGCATTTTTCTTGCCAAGACACACATTTTTGGTGCAGAAATGTCCAAATACTTCACACATGCACATACCCTAATCCTAGCAAGAGTATAAAAAAAAAAAAAATGGTCAAAATAGATTGTACAAAGTTACAAGAAACAGCGCCACATCTGTCCAGTTCAGCTTCATGTAAGCCACGGGAGCAGTTCAGCTTCATGTAAGCCACGGGAGCAGTTCAGCTTCATGTAAGCCACGGGAGCAGTTCAGCTTCATGTAAGCCACGGGAACAGAGGTGCAATATCATACACAAGACAGCGAATGATGCTATTTTTGCAAGAAAGCAGACTTTTTTTAATGCTAGAAAAAAGAGAATTTTGTTTACTTACCGTAAATTCTTTTTTCTTTAATCATCAATGGGAGACCCAGACAATGGGGTTAAGGGCACTGCCCTCCGGAGGCCACACTAGGTACTACAAGTTTGTAGACACCGCCCCCTCCGCTTATAAACCCCTACCGCAGGGAATATCCTCAGTTTGGTCCATAAGCTGCGAGGAGACACAAAAGAACCACACCCGAAACCTCGGGAGAAAAAACCGTGAACAAACGGTCCAACAACCCGGAATAAATTGTTCCAACTGGGAACAAGTCAAATGTGACAACAACCAACGGAACACTGGGTGGGTGCTGGGTCTCCCATTATGATGACCAGAAAAAAGAGAATTTTGTTTACTTACCGTAAATTCTTTTTTCTTTAATCAAGTAAACAAAATTCTCTTTTTTCTGGTCATCATAATGGGAGACCCAGACAATGGGGATGTCCTAAAGCAATACCCCAGGGCGGGAAGAGTTCCTCAAAAGACGGATAACACATGGTCCCCCTCTTCAAAGGTGGGAAACCGCCGCCTGGAGGACCCGCCTGCCCAGACTTGCATCCGCAGAGGCATGGGCATGCACCATATAGTGCTTAGAAAAAGTATGCAGGCTTGACCATGTGGCTGCCTGACACACCTGAAGAGCAGAAGCTCGATGTCGCAAAGCCCAGGAGGCACCGACAGCTCTAGTCGAGTGCGCCTTCAATCCCACCGGGAGAGGCAGACCGGAAGAACGGTAGGCCTCCTGAATGGGCACCTTGATCCATCTGGCCAAGGTAGATTTTGATGCCGTGGACCCCTTACAGCGACCCGCCGTAAGGACAAACAAAGAGTCAGAACTCCGGAAGGAGGCAGTTCTGGACACATAAATGCGTACAGCCCTCACGAGATCCAGAGTGTGAAGGTCGCGCTCAACCTGGTGAACGGGAGCGGGACAAAATGATGGAAGCACAATCTCTTGGTTCAGGTGAAAAGTGGACACCACCTTAGGCAAGAATTCTGGCCGTGGGCGTAAGACCACCTTGTCTTGGTGAACCACCAGGAAGGGTGACTTGCACGACAGTGCAGCCAATTCTGAGACCCTTCTCAGAGACGTAATCGCCACCAAAAAGACCACTTTCTGGGATAGACGAGAGAGAGGAACTTCTCTCAGCGGTTCAAACGGCGGCTTCTGAAGTGCCGCCAGGACTATGTTGAGGTCCCAAGGGTCCAGTGGCCGTCTATATGGCGGAACCACTCGAGACACCCCCTGTAGGAATTGACGGACCTTCGGTAGAAGCGCCAAACGTCTGTCAAACAGCACAGACAGTGCCGACACCTGACCCTTCAGAGAGCTAAGGGATAAGCCCAGCTCCAAACCCGACTGTAGGAAAGCCAACAGCGTCGGAACCGACAAGGGCCAAGGTGACCGTCTACCAGAAGTACACCAGGCGAAAAAGATTTTCCACGTCCTGTGGTATATCTTCCGCGAAACAGGTTTCCTAGCCCGATTCATAGTGTCAACCACTGTAGGGGAAAAACCCCTGGATGTCAGCAGCCAGGCCTCAAGAGCCATGCAGTCAACCTGAGGGCCCTGGAATTGAGGTGGAAAAATGGGCCTTGCGCGAGAAGATCTGCGCGTTCTGGAAGAGCCCACCTGTGTCCGCCTGACAGCTGCCACAGGTCTGGATACCAGGACCTCCTGGGCCAATCCGGAGCCACTAGAATGGCCACCTTGCACTCCGTCCTGATCTTCCACAAAACCTTGGGAATCAGAGCTAGAGGCGGGAACACATATGGCAGAAGAAATCTGGACCAACTCATGATCAGAGCATCCGCTCCCAGAGACTGAGGATCCCACGACCTCGCCATGTATTGCGGCACCTGATGATTCAGCCGTGAGGCCATCAGGTCCACATCCGAAGTGCCCCATCTGCTGCAGACGTCTCGGAAGACGTCCGGATGAAGAGACCACTCTCCGGTGTCCATCCCCTGCTGGCTCAGATAGTCGGCCTCCCAGTTTTCGACTCCTGGGATGTGAACTGCGGAAATCAGGCAGTTGTTGTCCTCCGTCCAGGATAGGATGCGGTGGACTTCGGCGAGGGCCTGAGCACTCCTGGTTCCTCCCTGATGATTTATATATGCGACGGCCGTCGCATTGTCGGACTGAACCCGAATGGGTTGTCCTGAGAGGAATTTCTGAAACGCCAGGAGCGCCAGATAGATCGCCCTGATCTCCAGCACGTTGATCTGCAACGCCGACTCCGACTGAGTCCAGAGGCCTTGGGCCCTGTGGTGTAAGAACACCGCCCCCCAGCCCGTCAGACTGGCGTCGGTGGTCACCACTACCCAAGATGGTTTGATGAAAGACCGGCCCCGAGACAAGTGATGTGGCAGTAGCCACCACTGCAGGGAATCTCTGGTCGGTTGAGAAAGAGTCACCAGCCGATTCAGAGAAATCGTCCTCTTGTCCCATCTGCGGAGAATCTCCAGCTGGAGAGGACGGAGGCGAAATTGTGCGAAAGGCACCGCCTCTATTGATGCCACCATACGTCCCACCAACTTCATCAACACCCGTATGGATGACTGTGGTGCCAGGAGGACCTGCTGTACTCCGGAATGGATGGCCAACTGTTTGGCTCGTGGCAGAGACACCAGAGCTGAGTCTGTGTGGAAGTCCATGCCCAGATATGTCAGTGACTGGGTCGGAACCAGGGTCGACTTCTGAACATTGAGAAGCCACCCAAAATGTTCCAGAGACTTCATGGTCGCCTCCAGGCTCACCCGACACAGGTGTTCCGATGGCGCCCTGACCAGAAGGTCGTCTAGATATGGGATGACGGCATGTCCCTGCACATGCAGGAGAGCCATCATAGAGGCCATCACTTTTGTGAACACCCGCGGAGCCGAGGCCAGACCGAAAGGGAGAGCCACGAACTGGTAGTGTTCGTCCCCCACTGCGAATCTTAACCAGCGTTGATGAGCTGGTGCAATGGGCACGTGAAGGTAAGCGTCCCGGATATCTATGGACGCTAGGAAGTCCCCCTGTGACACAGCCGCGATCACGGAGCGCAGGGATTCCATGCGGAACTTCCGAACCAACACGTGACGGTTGAACAACTTGAGGTCCAGAACCGGGCGAAAAGAGCCGTCCTTCTTTGGGACGATAAAGAGGTTGGAGTAAAAACCCCGGAACCTCTCCCCGGAAGGCACTGGGACCACTACTCCGTCTCTGCGGAGACCCTCCAACACCAGATGAAAAGCCTGAGCTTTTTCTGGAGACGGGACCGATCGATGGAATCGGTGTGTCGGCTGAGACGTCAGCTCTATCCTGTAGCCTCTGGAGACTATATCTCGTACCCACTGATCTTGGACCTGGAGTAGCCATCTGTCCCGAAAAAGAGACAGGCGGCCCCCCACCTGTGGGGAGGCAGGAGGAGAGCGTGAGTCATGCGGAAGTGGGTTTGGGGGTGGCAGCCGCTGCCCCCGCCGGCTTCTTCTGGCGACCCTTGGGACGCCACTGAGTAGAGGACTTGTTCCCTCTGTCCGCACGGGCAGACGGTGCTGATGGCTGTGAACTGGATCGAAAGGACCACTGTTTTGGGTTCCTTTTCACGGTATACCGTGGCTTAGGTTTATTCTGTGGAATCTTTGACTCAGCAGAATCCTTAATCAGCTTGTCCAGTTCGGTACCAAAAAGCCTGTCGCCAGAGAACGGAAGATTCTGTAAAATCTTCTTAGACGTGGCATCTGAGTCCCAAAGACGCAGCCACAATAACCTGCGGATCGCTATAGCGTTGGCTGAAGCCACAGCAGAGCGATTCGCAGTTTCCAGTACTGCCGTCCTGGCGTAATCCGCATAGGCCCTTGCTCTATCAGTAAGCGCCAGGACTTCTGAACTGGACCCTGCCAGATCCGCGATACCATCCAGACAGGAGGTGATCGCCTGCAGAGTCCAGACCGTGGCAAAATTAGGGGCAAATGAAGACCCCACAGCCTCATAAGAAAACTTTGCGAGTTGCTCGACCTGTCTATCTGTCGCATCCTTTAATGAGGAGCTATCAGAGGCAGAGAACAGAGAGCGTGCAGCAATCCTGGTCATGGAAGCGTCCACCTTAGGGGACTGCGACCACTCCTGAAGCACCTCCTCAGGAAAGGGGAAGCGATTGTCCTTGGACTTACGGACATAACGCCGTCCAGGATGAATCCTGGGCGCTCTAACCACCCTTCCAAAGTTAGTGTGGTCCATAAAGGAACCACTTGGTCTAGCCTCCGGCCGCAGCCATTGGTAGACCTCCTTCGGGTGAACGTTCACCTCCTCCGGGGGTGTCACGAGACGCAGAGTCTCGTTGATGGAGGACACCAGATCCTCCACCCCCTCTGGTGGTTCTGACACGGACCCGAGTAATGAACCCCCATCATCCTCATCCCCCTCAGAGAGACCCTCCTCTTCAGAGAGTGTCTGGAGCTCGGGTGAATCCTCACGTCGAGTCCGCTTAAGGGGTCTCATAGTTGAGGCAGGGGACACTCTGGAGTAATGTGAAGGAGCCGCTGGATTGTCCAGTCTCCTGGTCAGTACCTCCAGGGATTGCGACATGGAGGACAGCTGGGATAACATAGATTCATTTATCTTGTTCTGTGTCTCCCATGGCCCTGGGCCCACATGGACCACAGGGTACAGCACCGAGGCTGTTGTCTCAGCAGTATCAGCCCGGGCCTCTGGGCGTCCGCAGTTATTGCAGGACCCCTCCACCAGTGTCCCTTTGCATGTAGCACAGGTAGTGGTGTTACTGGCCGCCTTAGCAGCGTTCTTCCCAGCTGAGGACATTCCCACAGCAGGGGGATAAGCCAATCTTTAAAGAGACAAAACCGGTACAACCGGCGGCTTACCGACCGCAGTAATGCGGCGGAGGAAGCGGTGTGTGCGTGTGTGGCCTCCGCGAGTCTTCCGGTCTCCCCTGTAATGAGTGCAGCTGTGCACTTCAAGCAGATCCCAGCCGGGAAGCGAGGGGAAGATGGCCGCCGACAATTCAATTGTGGGCGGAGCCGAAGACACGCGGGAAGCCACACGCACGCCCCTTAATGACGTCACCGCCGGGGCTGCTTCCATCTCCTCAGGCAGCCCCAGTAATGAAGGCGCCGAGGCCCGCAGCGCGGGAAAGTATCGTGACACACACAAAACACAATACCAAGGCTGCAGACAAAGTCTGGAGCCGACAGCCGCAGCCCCTGTGAGACACAGGGCGGTCAGCCAGAGTGGCCCCAGCACGGGGTCCACCGCCAGAACCGCGGACCCGAGGGTTGCGCACGGTCTGAGTGTCCCAACACATATAGTGCCGACACTACCCCCAGGCACACAGGAGACACACAAGGTGCCTCAGTGCCGGTCCGGTCTTAAGCACCTTTAGGGAGGCCTCGGACGGGGGTGCAGCACCAGTCCGGTCTGTAAGCACCATTTAGGGAGGCCTCGGACTGGGCTGGCTCCAGTCCGGTCTGTAAGCACCATTTAGGGAGGCCTCGGACGGAGCGGAGCTGTGCAAGGCTCCAGTCTCCCACTTTCCAGAGCCCCCAAACAGGGATGGGAAGGAGTGCGACAGCGTACCGGGAGACACAAAGTGTCCAGGCTCTAGGCCCTCCGGTACCTCGACCTGCGTGTTCCCAAGGGTGAGCAGGGAGACTGCCGAAGGTCCCCGACCGGGACCATATTACCTTGTCTTCAGACGCCATCACGTAAGTAGTGAGAATGCAGTGAAGTGCAAGCAAAGCGTGTGATACCTCCGAGCACACTAAGTTCAAAACTGAGGATATTCCCTGCGGTAGGGGTTTATAAGCGGAGGGGGCGGTGTCTACAAACTTGTAGTACCTAGTGTGGCCTCCGGAGGGCAGTGCCCTTAACCCCATTGTCTGGGTCTCCCATTATGATGACCAGAAAATCACCCTTTTTCCAGGTGAACCTCTTTGCTCCTTCATTTGTCAGTTTACCCATATTTATGCTCAGAGCTAAAGACCCGAATTGTTGGAGTCAGACAGTAATCTGAGGGGACACTGCTTGACACTGAAAATTCTGTGGTTACTAGACGATTTTTCTCTAGCAACCTAATTGTCAGACATAACTGATCTTCACGGTACTATTAAAGGAATAGAAGATTCCCGACTACCTATAAACAGAGATGTGGAATGCTTGGCTAACATAAATCAATTGAAGTCCCCAGGCCCAGATGAATTACACCCCAGAGTACTGAAGGAGATAGGTAAGGGAATTTTTGAACCACTTTCCATCATCTTTGGAAATTCTTGGAGCACATGAGAAGTCCTAGAGGACTGGAGAAAAGCAAATGTTGTACCAATCTTCAAAAAGGGGAAGAAGGTGGACCCAGGGAACTATAGGCCTATAAGACTGACTTCTATACCAGGAAAGATCTTAGAACAAATTATTACGCAAAATATATGCAAGTACTGGGTGGATCAGAGAAACACAGTAGATACAGTATATCTTGACTTTAGCAAAGCATTTGACAAAGTATTTCATGTAATCTTTATTTAAAAAAAAAATGACCAAGTATGGAATGGACAAGGTAACTTAGGGGCGGACATATCATTGTTGCAGCCTGTGTAGCCACACAGGGGCCCAAGAGGTAAAAGGGCTCATTCCCACCTACAAAGCAGGTAGAATTGTGTATTATAATGAGCTATTGGGCAACAAGGGGGCCATCTACTGTTCTTGCACAGGGGTCCTTTTCCATCTATGTCTGCCAGTGAGGCAACTGTTGGGTGGATTCAAAGCTGGCTTAGTGATTGGATCCAAAGAGCGGGCATACATGGCTGCACAACAAGTTGGAAGAAAGTCTCAAGGGGGACCTTAGGGCTCTGTCCTGGGCCCTGTGTTGTCCAACATCTTAATTCCTTGATCTAAATCATTGATAAAGGGTAAATTGATTACATTTGTTGATGGCACAAAGCTAGAAGGGATCGCTTAGGCTGCCTTCAGACTTGCAGATGCATCTGCAGCGTTTTGCAGATGCATCTGCAAGCATCTGCATGCAGACCGCGGCCCCTATGTTTATAATGGAGCAGATGCTTGCAGACCGCCGTGCGCTCTCATTGCCCGCCATTAGTGATCTGTGCGCATGCGGATGCCTGCGCACAAATCACACACTCTCGCCCGCACCCGGGACGCAACATCTCGCGTCCCTGGTGCGGACGAGTGTGTGTGATCTGTACGCAGGCATCTGCCTGCGCACAGATCACTAATGGCGGGCAATGAGAGCGCATGGCGGTCTGCAAGCATCTGCAGACCGCCGTGCGCTCCATTATAAACATAGGGGCCGCGGTCTGCATGCAGATGCATCTGCAAAACGCTGCAGATGTATCTGCAAGTCTGAAGGCAGCCTAATACTAGAGAAGAGAGCGAGGATTCAGAAAGATTTAAGCCCACTGGAACAGTGGGCAGCAACTAACAGAATGGTTTATAACAGGGAAAAATGCAAAGTCCCACATCTGGGCAAGAAAAATAAAAAGAGGAATGGGGCTAAGCAACAGCCACACGTGATAAAGACATGTGTATACTAATAGATCACAGACTGAATATGAGTCACCAGTGTGATGCAGCAGCAAAAAAGGCACACAATTCTGGGATGTATTAACAGAAGCAAACAGTCTAGATCACGTGAAGTCATCATCCCCCTCTACTCCTCTTTGGTCAGACCTCATCTGGATACTGTGCCCAGTTCTGGGCTCCACATTATAAAAAAAAGACATCAACAAACTTGGGCAAATTCAGAGAGGAGCGACCAGAATGGTGACCGGTCAGCAAACCATGTCCTATGAGGAAAGGTTACAGGATTTGGGAATGTTTAGCTTGCAAAATAGAAGTAGACTGATGGGAGACTTAACAGCGGTCTACAAATATCTCAAGGGCTGTCAGACTGTAAAGGGCCTGTCACACGCATCAATATCGCCTGCACGATATCGGCTGCACGTGACGTTGCAGCGATATTGATGCGTGTGACATACTGAATCAACCAGCGATAAATCGCTGGTTGATGATCGCCAGGTTTTAGAATCTGTCCTAAAACCTGGCGATTGTCGCCCGGTGGACACGCAGCATCGCTGCGTGTGACACCGGGAGTAGCGATATTCCAGCTCCCAGCGCCTCTCACAAGCGCTGGGAGCTGGTATCCAAGGTAAACTTCGGGTATCTAGGCAGCGCGCGCTGCCTAGATACCCGACGTGTACCTTAGTTACCAGCCTCCTCCGCTCACCGGCTGGTATCTAAGGTACACAGCAGGTAACTAGGGTCCGTAGTTACACGCTGTGTACCTTAGATACCAGCCGATGAGCGGAGGAGGCTGGTAACTAAGGTACACGTCGGGTATCTAGGCAGCGCGCGCTGCCTAGATACCCGCAGTTTACCTTGGAGACCAGCCTGCTCCCGCTTCCAGCAGGCTGGCAGCGGGAGCAAGACATCGTGGAAACGATATTTAAATCGTTTCCACGATGTTTCTGGTCAATTGATCGCTGGTGAGTCTGTCTGTGTGACAGCTCACCAGCGATCAGCCGTCAATGTCGTCAGCGATCAGATCGCTGATGACATTGACACGTGTGACAGGCCCTTAAAGCGATCAGCTTTATTCTCATTTAGACAAGGAAAGACTAGAAGCAATGGAATAAACTGATTAAGAGGAGACCAGATTAGATATTAGAAAAAAACTTTTTGCCAGTGAGGGTGATCAACGAGTGGAACAGGCGGCCACAAGAGGTAGTAAGCTCTTCTTCATCGGAAGTCTGCACACAGAGGCTGGACAGACTGTCTGGGATGATTTAGGGAATCCTGCCTTGAGCAGGGGGTTGGACCAGATGACCCAGGAGGCCCCTTCCAATTCTAACATTTTAAGACTCCAAGCTGGATTTTTATGGGCCGTCAAAAAATTGAAGGGAAAAATCAGATCATATCCAGCCAAAGCTTCAGTAATTATCAGTTATTTTTTAATCCTTCAGCAAAGTATAGGGACGCTCTGTTAGAAGCAGGAGTGACAAGGTATTTTTTCCAAGGTATTTTATTTCATTGACCTTATAAAAACAAAACGAGGAACGTGGCGCAGGGCCCATGCAGGACAACGGGGTGTAACAGATAAAAACGAGAGGCACATGTCTCATTCATTATGGATTTTGAAGAGGGTTTCAAACTCACTGGTATCATTAACCCCTCGTTTGTGTTTTTGGCTTAAAAGGACGAGCCACCGCCCATCTTCCATGAGAACAAGAAGCAGACTTTATGAAAGTGAATGGATGAGGCTTTGTCAGAAATCAGAAGTAACAGCTTGTGCATCTCGGAAGAAGCTGGGCAGTGGAAAACATCAGCCACGACGGTTAGAAGACGTCCGAGCCTTATCGGCTTCACTTTAATTCCTGCAGGTGATTTGACCTTGTAACCTTGGTCCTTGGACAAGTTCTAAAGGACCAAGGTTTGTCCTTTGTTGGCGGCGCCGGTTTCGTATACCTGGTAACCTGTAACAGTGTACAGCCTCACAGAAAAGGTAACACTTCTGCGAGACAATATCTGAGGATCCGAAAGATTCAATAAAAGCCTCCGGGCCCAATATTGTAATAGAACAGAGTCATACGGCTTAGGATACAGATCTGTGGGGTTCAGAGACCACCACCCTCCTGACATCGAAACAGATCCCACGGGTGCAGTCGGTACCTAGTAAATGCCTCTTGCCTCCTACCAATACAGTTCTTCATGGACGAATGAATCCAGTGTGACTCCATGCCGTGTGCACCCTCAGCCCTCACTTCATGGCTTGGATTCCTGCGGCTCAGAGTCGTCTTCCTGTGGTTTGGAGCAGCAGGGAGGTCACATCGGAGCCTGCTCCCCGGTGCTGGGGCTCACGAGCGACTTCGGTTTTCCTGGTTCCCAGAGATGATGCGACTGTACAACTTCTGCTGCTCTTCTTTGAAAGCATCTTTGACCTTTTCACGTTTTAGCCCTCCATCCCTGCAGGACAGAAAAAAAAAGAATTAGCAAATTGGCTGGACTGAGACCAACAATATGAAACTACCGTATCTCCCACTCTTACCAAAGTAGATCGACGAGTCCGCCCTGCCGAGCGATCGCTGACTTCACCCGGTTTGCAAACTGAACTGCGTCTTCATCTTCCTGTGAGGGTAAAACACAACCGTAAGATTAAAGCTAAAAATTATTACATTATTACAGTAGTTTATATTTAGAGATCCTTTTAGTCGATGGAGCTGTGCAAGGACCCGTTTCTTGCATTGCAGGCTGCAGTTTCCATTGGTCCCATTTTGGGGTATGTATAATATTTTGATAGTTTTTTTTGTTTGTTTTCCTATTAGAAAGGTTTTAGGGAGCTGTGAAAAAAGGATAGTTCTGGGGGCTATGATTATTTTTCTTCTCTATGGCAGTGAACATAAAGTCCATATTTTTTACGGACTGTAAGATGTATCTAAATTTGATATCCTGGTATACATGTCCTCTACCCTGGTATATACGTCCCCATCCTGGTATACATGTCTTCCATCCAGGTATATATGACCCATCCTGGAATATATGACCCCACATTTTAGTATATATGGTCCCCCATCCTGGTATACATAGTCTCCATCCTGGAATATATGACCCCCCCATCCTGATATACATGATCCCTATCCAGGTATATATGATCCCCATCCTAGTAAATAGGTGGCACATCCTGGTAAATATTCCCCTCTTCCTGTTATATATGATCTGCAACTGGAATATATATGTCCCTTATCCTGGTACATATGATCCCCATCCTGATATATATGTCCTCTATCAGGGATTATATGTTTCTCATCCTGATATACATGATCCCCATCCTGATATACATGATCCCCATCCTGGTAAATATGTCCCCCATCCTGGAATATATGATCCCATCCTGGTATATATGGCCCTAACCTTGTATATATGTTCCCCCATCCTGGTATTTATGGCCCCAACCTGGCAAATATATCCCTCATCTAGGTATATATGACTCCCATCCTTGTATAAATGGCTCCCAATCTTGTATATATGTCCCCATCCTGTTATATATGACTCCCATCCTGGTATTTATGTCCTTCATCCTGGTATATATGTCCCCATCCTGTTATATATGATCTCCCATCCTGGTATTTATGTCCTTCATCCTGGTATATATGACCCCCATCCTTGCATATGTCTCCACCCTGGTATATAACCCCCATTGTTGTATATACAGTGTTGGCCAAAAGTATTGACACCCCTGCAATTCTGTCAGATAATACTCAGTTTCTTCCTGAAAATGATTGCAATCACAAATTCTTTGGTATTATTATCTTCATTTAATTTGTCTTCAATGACAAAACACAAAAGAGAATGAAGCAAAAAGCAAAACATTCATCATTTCACACAAAACTCCAAAAAATGGGCCGGACAAAAGTATTGGCACCCTCAGCCTAATACTTGATTGCACAACCTTTAGCCAAAATAACTGCGATCAACCGCTTCCGGTAACCATCAATGAGTTTCTTACAATGCTCTGCTGGAATTTTAGACCATTCTTCTTTGGGAAACTGCTCCAGGTCACTGATATTTGAAAGGTGCCTTCTCCAAACTGCCATTTTTAGATCTCTCCACAGGTGTTCTATGGGATTCAGGTCTGGACTCATTGCTGGCCACCTTAGAAGTCTCCAGTGCTTTCTCTCAAACCATTTTCTAGTGCTTTTTTAAGTGTGTTTTGGGTCATTGTCCTGCTGGAAGTCCCATGACCTCTGAGGGAGACTCCGCTTTCTCACACTGGGCCCTACATTATGCTGCAAAATTTGTTGGTAGTCTTCAGACTTCATAATGTCATGCACACGGTCATGCAGTCCAGTGCCAGAGGCAGCAAAGCAGCCATGTTTGACTGTAGGGACCGTGTTCTTTTCTTTGAATGTCTCTTTTTTTCTCCTGTAAACTCTATGTTGATACCTTTGCCCAAAAAGAGAGAACATTCTTCCAAAACGTTTTAGGCTTCCTCAGGTAAGTTTTGGCAAACTCCAGCCTGGCTTTTTATGTCTCGGAGTAAGAAGTGGGGTCTTCCTGGGTCTCCTACCATACAGTCCCTTTTCATTCAGACGCCGACGGATAGTACAGGTTGACACTGTTGTACCCTCGGATTGCAGGGCAGCTTGAACTTGTTTGGATGTTAGTCGAGGTTCTTTATCCATCATCCGCACAATCTTGCGTTGAAATCTCTTTGTCAATTTTTCTTTTCCGTCCACATCTAGGGAGATTAGCCACAGTGCCATGGGCTTTAAACTTCTTGATGACACTGCCGCACGGTAGACATAGGAACATTCAGGTCTTTGGAGATGGACTTGTAGATTGCTCATACTTCCTCACAATTTGGTTTCTCAAGTCCTCAGACAGTTCTTTGGTCTTCTTTCTTTTCTCCATGCTCAATGTGGTACACACAAGGACACAGGACAGAGGTTGAGTCAACTTTAATCCATGTCAACTGGCTGCAAGTGTGATTTAGTTATTGCCAACACCTGTTAGGTGCCACAGGTAAGTTACAGGTGCTGTTAATTACACACATTAGAGAAGCATTGCATGATTTTTCTAACAGTGCCAATACTTTTGTCCACCCCCTTTTTTATGTTTGGTGTGGAATTATATCCAATTTGGCTTTAGGACAATTCTTTCTGTGTTTTTTCATTGAAGACAAATTAAATGAAGATAATAATACCAAAGAATTTGTGATTATTGTATATATGCTCCACCCTGGTATATGTGATCCGCCTGGTAATTGTAACCTATCTTGAAATATATACCGTATATGTCACCCATCAAGGAGCCACCCTGGTATATATATCCCCCAACATGGCCCTATCCCAGTGTATATGCCTCCCATTGTGATGCACACATAAAAGAGAAAAAAAAAAAGCTTCTACTCTCCTTCCTTCCGCTCCCTTAGTGAGCGGCATCCTCTTCTGATGCCGGCAACTGACTTCTGTGTGTAAGTGGGCAGCGCATGACGTCACGTGCGATCTCATTCACACGCTGACATCAGCTGCCGGCTAATCCAAAACGAATATTCACTGCTGCCTGGGCAGGATTATGGGGGTGGGGAGCAGTGAATATTCATGCCCTGTAATAGCAGACACATATGGTAACCCCAGCCGCCGCTGCAGTGCAACCCTGCTCCTGGCACCCTGCTGCACCACTGATGCCCCCCCACCAGCTGACCAGGTCAATCTGAACTTTAAAACACACACCCTACCTTCCAAATTTGATGGGGGAGGGGGAAGAGTGTGTGTTAAAGTCTGAAAAATATGATAATTCAATATTTTGAAAAATGTATCTTTTGTGGGTACAGCATTACCAAATAAGTTTTTTTTTTACATTGTGAACATGCCACTTGGCTCATCCAGTGTCAGTGTGGGTGTGCACACAATGTGGCTGTGGATGCTGTGATGCACGATTCCTGCTGCCATGTGATACAACCAGAAGTGTATTGAGACTTCTGACATGTGGCTGCTGATACAGGAAGGAGCCAGGCATCAGATTGTGCCCCCAGCCACATTGTGAGTATGCCACTTGGCTCATCCACTGTCAGTGTGGGTTTGCACACAATGTGGCTGTGGATGCTGTGACGCACGTTTCCTGCTGCCATGTGATATGCCCAGAAGTGTATTGAGACTTCTGACATGTGGCTGCTGATACAGCAGGACCCAGGCATCAGATTGTGCCCCCAGCCACATTGTGAGTATGCCGCTGGGCTCATCCAGTGTCAGTGCACAAGCACAGTAAAGGGATCGATTGATGACAGTGTTTGCTCTTGCCAAGTGAAAGATGTTAACCAAGATAATGGACTGCACATAATATGTATATCAAGAGGTATAACCATGGACAAAGTGCATATTAAATAGAGGCAGATTCTGCTGAAATTATAACATTAAAATGTATATGCCTCATAGGATTATTGTATGGGTCAAGTACCCTATATAAATGTTTAAGAACTTTAATTTTCAAATTGGGGGTAACAGTCTCCCTTTAATTCCCCTGTAGATGAAACCTCCCTATTTGCTCCTTCTCTGACAAGGAGGCAGAAAGACGACCATGCACAGACCTCACTGTCCACCAGGTGGCGCTATATCATAGAAGTCAATTTCATAAATCCTGATTGGATCCTGTAATTGGCAATCTATACGCTAATTATGTCACAGGTGGGATGATACCTTTATTATTAAATCCGGGAAAACTATGCAGACCATGTCCTTTTTTCAGATTGATCAAGACACGTCTGGAGAGACATAAAAGATTCTTCTACACACTTGTTCCTAATAGATATTTATTATAACTTTTAGGGTCAGTATATTGTACAAGAACAGCCGTCCCTTGTATCCTGTTCGATCTCTGCATCTCCTCTGATCCCTAATGTGCTCTACATATAATTCTCAAAAACTGCATTCTTAAAAGTGCATTTTTCCACCTTCCTATGAAATCAAAGGAAAAACACAGCAAAAAAAAAAAATAAAATCGCAGTTTAATGTCTACTTGCATAGGAAATTTCATGAAATCACATCCACTTTTTTAAAACTATTAAAAGCAGCAAATTTTTTGCAGAAGAAAAAAAAACAGCAGAGGACAAAATGCAGCGATTATATTATGCAGTGTGGGAAAACGGGTCTATGGAGAGCTGCATTCACAATTCTGAAGGTTCTTCCCTTGGCTCTAGTCGACAGCCATGTGCAATTGCCCTATGTTATTCCTAATAGTCAGCACATTTCCAAGGTCCTCCGTGACCGGCCTGATGCAATATGTGGTAAGGGCTTACAAGGAATATGCCAGGGTCACCAGACCAGACTCAGCGCTGACCTCTATGATGAAACTTGTACATTCTGAAGTGAACTTTTGCAATGAGCCTCGAACCAGACATCTCAGAATTGCTGATTCTGGATTATATAAATTATATGTAGATATTATGGTATTAGTTTAGAATAAATTGCACAATATTTTAGAATAAGCTGTAGAATAACTGCAATATATAACACATTAGCTCTGTCCTTTTGCAGTCTTAACTATATCACACGGTTACAGGAGAGGGCGATGCTGGACCTGCTCCGTATCGATCCACAACTGAGCAAACAAACCCATGTCTGGAAATACTTCTGCCTAGACAGCAGGGGGTAAGACATGCGGAGCTTATGTAACAGACCTAAAGGCCATCAGTGGTCATCAGCAATTAATTCTACTCCCGGCACATTGTTTAACTCCGGCAGTATCTCACAGTACAGTGGTGACCAAAAGCTTTGCATTAAAGTGTGATTCCTTCTGTCCGCTTGTTGTGAGGCCATATTTCCTGGTGAGTTTAGCAAACCGGAAGTAAATGGTTGTCTGTTCTAAGGATGAAAAAAGAGAATTTTGTTTACGTACCGTAAATTCTTTTTTCTTGAGTCATCAATGGGAGACCCAGACAATGGGGTTTAGGGCACTGCCCTCCGGAGGCCACACTAGGTACTACAAGTTTGTAGACACCGCCCCCTCCGCATATAAACCCCTACCGCAGGGAAGACCCTCAGTTTGGTTCATAAGCTGCGAGGAGACAAAATAAACCACACCCGATACCTCGGGAAAGAAACCGTACACAGACGGTCCAACAACCCGGAATAAACTGTCCCAACAGGGAACAGATCAAATGCAAACATGCAACGGAACAACTGGGTGGGTGCTGGGTCTCCCATTGATGACTCAAGAAAAAAGAATTTACGGTACGTAAACAAAATTCTCTTTTTTCTGATCATCATAATGGGAGACCCAGACAATGGGGATGTCCTAAAGCAAAACCCCAGGGCGGGAAGAGTTCCTCAAAGACGTGTAAACATACGGTCCCCCTCAAAGGTGGGCAACCGCCGCCTGGAGGACCCGCCTGCCCAAACTTGCATCCGCAGAGGCATGGGCATGCACCATATAGTGCTTAGAGAAAGTGTGCAGGCTGGACCAAGTGGCCGCCTGACACACCTGCAGAGCTGAAGCGCGATGTCGCAAAGCCCAGGAAGCACCGACAGCTCTGGTCGAGTGCGCCTTCAAGCCCACCGGAAGAGGCTGACCCGCAGAACGGTAAGCCTCCTGAATGGGTGCCTTGATCCATCTGGCCAAGGTCGATTTCGATGCCGCGGACCCCTTACAGCGACCCGCCGTAAGGATGAACAAAGAGTCAGAACTCCGGAAGGAGGCAGTCCTGGACACACAAATGCGTACAGCCCTCACTAGATCCAGAGTGTGGAGGTCGCGCTCAACCTGATGAACAGGAGCGGGACAAAATGATGGAAGAACAATCTCTTGGTTCAAGTGGAAAGTGGAAACCACTTTCGGCAAAAATTCCGCCCGCGGGCGCAACACCACCTTGTCTTGGTGGACTACCAGAAAGGGTGACTTGCACGAAAGTGCAGCCAATTCTGAAACCCGTCTCAGAGATGTAATTGCCACCAGAAAAACCACTTTCTGGGACAGATGAGAGAGGGAGACGTCCCTCAAAGGCTCGAACGGCGGTTTCTGCAGAGCCGTCAGGACCATGTTAAGGTCCCAAGGATCCAGAGGTCGCCTATATGGCGGGACCACCCGAGACACCCCTTGCAGAAACTGACGGACCTTAGGAAGGAGCGCCAAACGCCTGTCAAACAGCACTGAAAGAGCTGATACTTGACCCTTCAGGGAGCTGAGGGATAAGCCCAATTCCAAACCCGACTGTAGGAAAGCCAACAACGTCGGGATGGACAAGGGCCACGGTGCCCGTCCAGCAGAGGCACACCAGGAGAAAAAGATTTTCCACGTTCTGTGGTATATCTTCCTGGATACGGGCTTCCTGGCCCGATTCATAGTGGCAACCACTGTAGGAGAGAAGCCCCTGGATGTTAGCAGCCAGGCCTCAAGAGCCATGCAGTCAATCTGAGGGCCCTGGAATTGAGGTGGAAGAATGGGCCTTGCGCGAGAAGATCTGCGCGTTCTGGAAGAGCCCATCGGAGTCCGCCTGACAGTTGCCACAGATCCGGATACCAGGACCTCCTGGGCCAATCCGGAGCCACTAGAATGGCTATGTTGCACTCCGTCCGGGATTTTCCACAAAACCTTGGGAATCAGAGCTAGAGGGGGGAACACATATGGTCGATGGAAGCTGGACCAACTCAGGATCAGGGCGTCTGCCCCCAGAGACTGAGGATCCCATGATCTCGCCATGTATTGCGGCACCTGATGATTCAGCCGCGAGGCCATCAGATCCACGTCCGGAGTGCCCCATCTGCTGCAGATGTCCCGGAAGACGTCTGGATGAAGAGACCACTCTCCGGCGTCCATCCCCTGCCGGCTCAGGTAGTCGGCCTCCCAGTTCTCGACCCCTGGGATGTGAACTGCGGAGATCAGGCAGTCGTTGTCCTCCACCCAGGATAGAATGCGGTGGACTTCGGCGAGGGCCTGAGCACTTCTGGTCCCTCCCTGATGATTTATATAGGCGACGGCCGTCGCATTGTCGGACTGCACCCGAATGGGCTGTCCTGACAGGAATTTCTGAAACGCCAAGAGCGCCAGATAGACCGCCTTGATCTCCAGCACGTTGATCTGCAACGCCGACTCTGACTGAGTCCAGAGGCCTTGAGCCCTGTGGTGTAAGAACACCGCACCCCAGCCCTTCAGACTGGCGTCGGTGGTTACCACTAACCACGACGGTTTGAGGAAGGACCGGCCCCGTGACAAGTGACGTGGCTGGAGCCACCACTGCAGGGAATCCCTGGTCGGTTGGGAAAGTGCCACCAGCCGATTCAGAGAGACCGTCCTCTTGTCCCATCGGCGGAGAATCTCCAGCTGGAGAGGACGGAGGCGAAACTGTGCGAAAGGCACTGCCTCTATCGCAGCTACCATGCGCCCCACCAGCTTCATCAATACCCGTAGGGATGAATGTGGTGACAGGAGGACATTCTGCACTCCTGATTGGATCGCCAGCTGCTTGGCTCGTGGCAGAGACACCAGGGCTGAGTCTGTGTGGAAGTCCATGCCCAGATATGTCAATGACTGGGTCGGAACCAGGGTCGACTTCTGGATATTGAGAAGCCACCCGAACTGTTCCAGAGACTTCATGGTCACCTCCAGGCTTTGCCGACAAAGGTGTTCCGATGGCGCCCTGACCAGTAGGTCGTCCAGATAGGGTATGACGGCATGCCCCTGCACGTGTAGGAGAGCCATCATAGAGGCCATCACTTTTGTGAACACCCGCGGTGCCGAGGCCAGCCTGAAAGGCAGCGCCACAAATTGGAAGTGTTCTTCCCCCACTGCAAATCTCAACCAGCGCTGATGAGCCGGTGCAATGGGCACGTGAAGGTAAGTGTCTCGGATATCTATCGACGCTAGGAAGTCCCCCTGTGACACAGCCGCGATCACGGAGCGCAGGGATTCCATACGGAACTTCCGAACCAACACGTGACGGTTGAACAATTTTAGGTCTAGAACCGGGCGGAAGGAGCCGTCCTTTTTTGGGACAATGAAGAGGTTGGAGTAAAAACCCCGAAACCTCTCCCCGGAAGGCACTGGGACCACTACTCCGTCTCTGCGGAGTCCCTCCAACACCAGATGAAAAGCCTGAGCCTTTTCTGGAGATGGAACAGACCGATGGAATCGGTGTGTTGGCCGCGACGTCAGCTCTATCCTGTAGCCGCGCGAGACTACGTCTCGGACCCACTGATCTTGAACGAGGAGTAACCATCTGTCCTGAAAACGGGACAGGCGGCCCCCCACCTGTGGGGCGGCAGGACTGGAGAGCGAGTCATGCGGAAGTGGGTTTGGGGGTGGCAGCTGCTGCCCCCGTTGACTTCTTCTGACGACCTTTGGGGCGCCACTGAGTAGCGGGCTTGCCCCCTCTGTCCGTGCGAGCGGACGAAGCTGAGGACTGCGAGCTGGACCGAAAGGACCACTGTTTTGGGTTCCTTTTGACGGTATACCGTGGCTTAGGCTTATTCTGTGGGATCTTAGACTCCGCAGAATCCTTGATTAGCTTATCCAGCTCGGTGCCAAAAAGTCTGTCGCCAGAGAATGGAAGATTCTGCAGAATCTTCTTAGACGTGGCATCTGAGTCCCATAGACGCAGCCACAACAACCTGCGAATCGCTATAGCATTGGCCGAAGCCACAGCAGAGCGGGTGGCAGTTTCTAGGGTCGCAGTCCTGGCGTAATCTGCATAGGCCCTTGCCCTATCAGTAAGCGCCAGGACCTCTGTATTGGACCCCGCCAGGTCAGTGATACCATCTAAGCAGGACGTGATCGCCTGCAGAGTCCAGACCGTGGCAAAATTAGGGGCAAATGAAGACCCCACAGCCTCATAGGAAGACTTGGCGAGTTGCTCGACCTGTCTATCCGTCGCGTCCTTCAATGAGGAGCTATCAGAGGCAGAGAACAGGGAGCGTGCAGCAATCCTGGTCATGGAAGCGTCCACCTTCGGGGACTGCGACCATTCCTGAAGCACCTCCTGTGGAAAGGGGAAGCGAGTGTCCTTAGATTTGCGGACATAACGCCGCCCAGGATGAATCCTGGGTGCTCTAACCACCCTTCTAAAATTAGTGTGGTCCATAAAGGAGCCACATGGGCGAGCCTCCGGCTGCAGCCACTGATACACCTCCTTAGGGTGCAGTTCCACCTCCTCAGGGGGTGCCACGAGATGTAGAGTCTCGTTGATAGAGGACACCAGATCCTCTACCCCGTCAGGTGGTTCTGACATAGATTCAAGCATTGAACCCCCATCATCCTCGTCACCATCAGAGTGACGCTCCTCCTCAGAGAGGTTCTGGATCTCGGGTGAGTCATCTCGGCGAGCCCGCTTAAGGGGTCTAGCAGCAGAAAGAGATGACACCCGGGGGTAACTTGAAGGAGCAGCTGGGCTTCCCAGTCTCCTAGTCAGTGCCTCCAGGGATTGCGACATGGAGGACAATTTGGATAACACAGATTCGTTAATCTTATTCTGTGTTTCCCATTGCCCTGAGATCACCTGAACCTCAGGGTACAGCACCGGAGCTGCAGTCTCTGCAGAATCAGTCCGGGCTTCTGGGCGTCCGCAATTATTGCAGGACCCCTCAACCAGCGTCCCGGTGCATGTAGCACAGGTAGTGGTAGAATTGTCTGCCTTCACAGCACTTTTCTTTGCTGGGGCCATGCCGACAGCAGAGGAAAAGAATAAGCCAAGTAGGAAACCGGAACACCGGCGGCTTACCGACCGCTTCAATGCGGTGGAGGGGAGCGGTGTGTGTGTGGCCTCCGCGAGGGTAATGACCGGTCTCCTCCGGGAGCGCAGCAGTGCACTCATCCAGTCCCAGTAGGGAAGTGAGGGGAAAATGGCCGCCGCCAGTAAAGACGTGGGCGGAGCTGAAAACACGCGGGAAGCACACACACACACGCCCAGCGATGACATCATCCTATGGGCTGCTCCACATCTCTCCAAGCAGCCATCTTAAGAAATCTGGTGCCGGAGCCCGCAGCGCGGGAGATATAGTATCAGCACTATACCCAGGGCTGCATGCAACATCTGTAGCCCGCAGCCGCAGCCCCTGTGACACACATGGCGGTCAGCTATGGTGACCCCAGCACAGGGTACACCGCCAGAACCGCGGACCCGAGGGTTGCGCGCGGTCTGAGTGTCATGAAACACATAAAGTGCCAGACACTACCCCCAGGCACACCGGAGACACACAAGGTGCCTCAGTGCCAGTCCGGTCTGTAAGCACCTTTAGGGAGGCCTCGGACGGGGGTTCAGCACCAGTCCGGTCTGTAAGCACCATTTAGGGAGGCCTCGGACTGGGCTGGCTCCAGTCCGGTCTGTAAGCACCATTTAGGGAGGCCTCGGACGGAGCGGAGCTGTGCAAGGCTCCTGTCTCCCACTTCTCAGAGCCCCCCAAAGAGGGATGGGAAGGAGCGCGGCAGCGTACCGGGAGAACACCATGTGCCCAGGCTCTAGGCCCTCCGGTACCTCAACCTGTGTGTTCCCCCATGGGTGAACAGGGAGACTGCCGGAGGTCCCCGACCGGGACCTACCTTATCTTCATACGCCATCACGTAAGCTGTGAGAATGCTGTGATGTGCAAGCAAAGCGTGTGATACCTCCGAGCACACTAAGTTTAAAACTGAGGGTCTTCCCTGCGGTTGGGGTTTATATGCGGAGGGGGCGGTGTCTACAAACTTGTAGTACCTAGTGTGGCCTCCGGAGGGCAGTGCCCTAAACCCCATTGTCTGGGTCTCCCATTATGATGATCAGAAAATTGTGTTTGCTGATGTTTTATCCCTTTATGTGTTAGTTTCCCACATTTGATGAGACAAATGTTTTGCATATTTTGTCTACTTTTGCATAAAAAAAAAAAAAAAATTTTAAATGTGTTTTTCGGTTTAAACATGGCAAAGCCAAAGCCAGATTTGTCACCAGACGTCAGGAAGCTTATTAATTATTCTGGGAGTGAAGTCAGGCAAAAGCCAAAAAGAGGAGCTATGGGATTCACCTGTTCTCAGAGTCAAGTGTCAAATGAATTAAGAATACGAGTCAAAGCGAGTCGCAAAACTGTGGTGCGACGACTAAGAGCAGTAGGAAAAATGCACAAGGTCCAGTCAAGAAGCCTTTGATCTCTGCAAAGGACTGGAAAGTCCAATTTGAGTTCATTAAAGAACAATGGAAAGAGACAGATTGGTGTAAGGTGTTGTGGAATCCAAGTTCAATCTGTTTGGTAATGATGGCAGGACTATATATATCGCCCAATTGTAAAATGTAAGGTACCAAACACCTACAGTGAAACATGGTGGAGGCAATGTCATGGTTTTGGGCTGCTTTTATGCATTCTGCATTGAATTGATTAAAATGTGAATGTTACCATGTACATGGATATACTGGAGAATGTAATGCTGCCACATGGTAAAACCAAAGTAGGCAGCGGCTGGATATTCCAGCAAGACAATGATCCTAAGCATACATCCAATTTAGTAAAAAACAATGTCCACCTGTTGCAATGACCAAGACAATCACCTGATTTACACCCTATAGAGCCCTTTGGGATGACTTAGGGGACGGGTTGAGGCCTGGATCCATAGGAAGAAAGAGGAATTGTTTACAGATTTGCAAATTAAGGAAGATCCCTCCAAATGTCTTGAATCCCCGAGAGGCGTCAATGTCCTGTCAATGTGGTGCAGGAATTAAAGCAAGGTTATGCTACAAAATACCAAGTTATGGCATTGTAAGCAATGAATGACTCTCTATGTTGTGATCAATAAATAGTAAATGCAAAACTTTTGGCAGTCTGCTTTCTTTAATTAAATGACCATATCTATATTCAAAAGCATGTTGGTTAAAATTAAGGTCTTGCATGAGGACGACTTCATACGACTACAGAAGAAATCACAACAACCAGACAGAAGGAATCACAACAACCAGACAGAAGGAATCACAACAACCAGGCAGAAGGAATACAACAACCAGACAGAAGGAATCACAACAACCAGACAGAAGGAATCACAACAACCAGATAGAAGGAATCACAACAACCAGATAGAAGGAATCACAACAACCAGATAGAAGGAATCACAACAACCAGATAGAAGGAATTGCACTTAAAAAAAAAAAAAAAAGCAAAACTTTTGATCACTACTGTAGGTGCAAGTGTGGAAAACATGTGGTGCCAGGAAGAATTATAGGAGGTGCTCACTTACAATTACACTGATTGCAACTATAGATCATCAAAGCAATTGAGATCAGAAGGGAATACGCTAATCATAGGAAAATGGTCATAACTGGTACTTGGCCCGTGGAGAATTAGCACAACAGCTGGTACATGGCAGCAAATTGTCTTCATCTAAGATGTCCTCATGCCTTGAAGCTCATAAATGTATAAAAGGATATTTTACAAGAATTTTTGAAGCTCCTTTGTATTACCGTATATACTCGTGTATAAGCCGACCCGTGTATAAGCTGACCCCCCCTAATTTTGCCCCCAAAACCTGGGAAAACCTATTGACTCATGTATAAGCCGAGTGTGGACCCCAGCACAGGTATACAGCCCCCAGCAGTGTGGTATACAGCAGCCCCAGTGGTTTATATACAGCAGCCCCAGAGGTAGTATACAGCAGCCCCAGAGGTAGTATACAGCAGCCCCAGAGGTAGTATACAGCAGCCCCAGAGGTAGTATACAGCAGCCCCAGAGGTAGTATACAGCAGCCCCAGAGGTAGTATACAGCCCCCCCCCCATCAGTATACAGGGCCCCCCCTTGGTGCACAATCCTGTAAAGGAAGAGATTAGTATACTTATCACTGTCCCGCTGCCGCTGTCCCGCCGCCGTCATCGCGCTCCTCTGTCTTCATCCAGCGTCTTCCGGCTTCCTCTGGCGCGCAGACAATGACGTCATTGCCTGCGCCGACCGGAGGAAGCCGGAAGAAGACGGATGAAGACGGAGGAGCGCGATGACAGCGGCGAGACAGTGGCAGCGGGACAGTGATAAGTATACTAATCTCTTCCTTTACAGGTTTGTGCAGCAAGGAGGGGGCCTGGATACTGATGGGGGCGGGCCTGTATACTGTATACACTGTATACAGTGTATACAGTATACAGTGACTCACGTATAAGCCGAGGGGGGGACTTTCCAGCCCAATTTTTGGGCTGAAAAACTCGGCTTATACGCGAGCATATACGGTACTGATGGTAGAACCGCAGTCCTGACACCACCACCAGTCAGTTATATCCATGTTCTTACCTGCCGTGTCATAGGAGGTAGGTACCAGACGCTGCACACCACGGCCCAGCTGGTCATCATTCGCAGGAGGTAGGTGATCATCCCATATTTGCTGCTGTTCCAGAAGGCTTCACCAAAGCGTGGATCATACTGTGCGAGTAAGTAAGAGTTAGGGACACCACAAATCTAAGTGTGAGGCTATGTGCATGCATTTAGTATTTGCACCAGAAGAATCTGCTGCAAGTTCTGGAGTGTTGGCAGGACAAAAGTGGAGTAAAACATGTGCACTTTCGATAATTTTTTTCCCATTTCATTTAAATGGGTGTTAAATGCTGAAAAATTGATCTGAAACTGCTTCAAATCTGCAAAAAACATAAGCAGCATGTGCACAAGGGTCAGAAATCTCATTCACTTTGATGGCACAGTAAAACGCAGCTTTTTTGTGGTGTGCACATACCCCAATAGTACAGCTTTACCAAGAACCCCAAGCTCACCTTTATAGCCACAGGATACACGGTGGCTCCTATTTCAAAGCTTCCCTTCTTGAACATCATGACGGATGTGTTATTGATGCAGGTTCCTGACAGGAGGGAAATTGACAGAACAGGAATTTATAAGTCTGCAAACAATTAAGCAATTCTTCCGTGTGATTGCATTTCTCTTTAGTCTAAATCTATGCTGAAAGCGTTGGAACTCTGCAAATCAATCCTCACCACTGGAAGGAGTAGAGAAGGAGGGGTGTACTCTTCTGTTAAGAGGTGCAGCACATTTAAAAGACAATTACAGAAAATTTTTTCCTTGGTCAGAAGGGAGCGCTAATGAAGGGAGAAGATGGATTACACGGAAAATAATTATATCAAACCTGTTTATTTGATAAAAAAAAGTCCACTACGCGTTTCAATGTCGGATCACCATCTTTCTCAGGTGGAGGAAGACGGCGATCCGCCATTGAAACGCGTAGTAGACTTTTTTTTTATACAAATAAACAGGTTTGATATAATTCTTCTCCCTTGATTAGCGCTCCCATCTGATCAAGGAAACAATTTTCTGTATTTGCCCGCCCCCCTGTCCTGGGGAACCTTGGTTGGAGCTGCTTTAGCGTGTGAAAGGACTTCAGGACCTGCCGTGACGTCAGGCGCGAAGTCAGGTGATCGGTACCATGTGACCCTAACCAGAAAGTGAAGGATCTGGCACCGCTACGTGGCTCTTGGAGCTTGCCGGCATTGAGCATTGTTACCGTGGTTGTGCAGGGCTTGCACAACCAATTAAGGAGAGCGACTAGACCCCTCACCATAACCTCACCCAACTGGACCACTGGGTACTATTTAATGTTGTGCCTCTTATATTCTTGTTTTACATTTAAAAAGACTATGGCTTTCTGCTTACCTTCCGGAAATATTAGGATGGGCAGTTTACTTTTGTCTTGCACGTGATCTGTCAGCCTAGGGGGAAAAAATAGGTGTGTTAGAACAGATGACAATATGAAGGATGCTGAGAGAAAAGGGGATTAAACGTGTCCGCCACTTTGTGTCCTGGACATGAAAGTATTTGGTCATCTCAAGCACTGATTTGTGCTTGTGCAGGTCATGGACGTTCAGGAAACTAAGTTTTAATGTTTTATCTCTGTGTAAAGCTGCATCCTCTGGTTAGTCAAGACAGTACACATCTTTTATACAGGCGATACCTCCAGATGAAGAGATGGCGTCCTAGTATTCCGAAAGAGCACAAATGCAGATAAGAGTATCCATCAGTAATTTCCATATATTCCCTTTTCCCACATAAAACACACCCCAAACTTAGTCTGAGCGCAGCTTTCCGGAGGAGGTTTTAGGGGTGCGGCAACGGCGTAGCGGGTTGCTACTTATTGTCGATGGCTCCAGTGAGGCGCTTCTGCGGCCCTGAGTTGGTAGGAGGGGGGCGTCGCAGCAGGCACAATTGATTTTCCAGAGGAGGACGCGATGGTCTTCAGGAAAATGGCTACGGAGGCAGCGCATGAATTAAGGTCTAAAGAGAGCCAAGATCTCAATTTCCTTAGCCATTTTCCTAAAGTCCATCAATGTCTAGCAGGCAAGCAGACGTATAATACTGTCACATATCGCCCCAATTCAGGAGAAGGGTGATAAGCACTGGGGGAGGTAAGTGCCAATTCTGTAAGTGAAAGTGAGTTCAACTATTGCTTGCCCTAGGGGTGCACACGCAGTGGTGCAGCTACACAGCGGTCCAAAAGATTAGGTGGACACTTCTACCTCCAAATTAGCTCACAGCGACTGTCATAGACAGAACTATTGTACTGCAAGAGGCCCATATATTGTTCTTGTACAGAGGTTCTTTTCTGCCTGTGTCGGCCACTGGCTCCCCCTTATGTACCAAGCAGGTAGCAGTCGTTTTAGGTTTCAGCTTTGCTCCTTCCCCACCCCTGTACCTTTTAGCCACGAGATGGCGATCTTTGACTTCTGACCGTTCAAACCAGACATGTGGACAGGCCTTCACCATGGCTCGTTGTATGATTCCCAATAAGCCACCATGGACTTGTCCAACCTACAAAAAAGAAATCAGAATATAAAGACCAAATCTGAGGGGTCAAAGCCAATGGCTGCAGACCTAACCAAAAACTCACCATAGCGTAGTATCCGTCACTGGCCAGGATGATTACATCTATTGGGGAGGTGTGATTGGCCACGCAGATGCCTCCTTTCCTTGGACGGTTCTCACTGTGAGGAATATGAGGACAGAGAGTAAAAAGTCTTACACATCACAATGCTAGATGGAAAAGTCCAGACAAAGCAGATTAACAAATTCATTGTTATATGCAAATTATAGGGCCACTTTAGCTTTGGAAAGCATGCATCCTTTCAAATTTCCAGATATGTGTGGAGGGATCAAAATCCCTTCCATTTAATCTGCTGCAAAATCCACTGTAAATCCCACGTATCTGGACTCATCTGCACCATACCGGGAGGGCTGCGTCTTACCTGCCATGATATGTAATGATTGCAGTAAGGGCCCGCACACAGATCCGATAGCACATCAGGTGCACGTGCTTACTCAGGAACTCCTTGGACCTACAGAAATAATATGCATCGTAAAACAATGATGAAAAAATAAAATTACAAAGCAAAGGAAGTGTCTAGCATGGTGTTTTTTTGAGCTTAGAGGGGTTAAACTGGATTAGGGATAAGAGCTCAGCACATGCTGCAATTTAGCAATACACCTTCTGTTAATATGACGTCCTAGACGGCTCTTTTCAAGGACTACAGCTGCAGGGAGACCGGCTGCGCTGACATGAACTCTGTGGGATCAAGTGCTAACGTCTGCTCGCAGGATATGAGGAGGGGGACAAAAATGAGCCCATCCCCCTACAGCTATGGACTCAGCTATAGCAATAAGTATGTGGAGGCTGAATCTGACAGGCCTCTGACTTCTGCATCATTGACAAATCCACCCCAGAGGTGCCTGTTAGAAAGCGTTCACAGCCACCCTCCCAACAAGGCTCCTGTCATCACTATCGAGCAACTCCTGATTCAGAACATTTAAAGGGGTTTTCAATTATTTTATGTTTTTCAAACAAGCATTACTCACCCTCCCCAGGTCCAGTGAGGTGTCCACTGCTGCTCCCACAGTGTATACTGTCTGCAGCACTGATGTAATGTCAAGAACGCTGCGGACAATAACCAAGCTGAGCCGACAGCACATGGTACTGAGCTCCCTGATCAGCTGCAGTGCTGTCAATATCATGTCAGCACCAAGGACAATATCAGACATTGGGAGCAAAAGAGGCTCAGCGCTGGACCAGTGGAGGATGAGGAAAGGACTGTTTGCTTTTATTAAAGCAAACTGCAGCCAGGGGACAGGGTATAAGCACAATAATGCAGTTATCCTTGGAACAACATTATTATCGTTAGACCATCAACTACGAAAACCCCTTGATCCTAGTGGATGTCCTGTCTCCATGTGCATGGATTGATATGCATGGATCCTATAATGAGTATATCTGACTATTGTTCCTATGGACAGTAGATGGGGTGATCATACATGTGCACCGCTCTCCGTTCACATGGGACGCTGCACTAGTGATCGCTATGGACTCCCAACATACATATATTTATCGTTTCCCCCATGATAGATGATAATAGTTGGGTCCAGTGACATAACTTGACGTTCATGGACCCCAATGCAAAAACTCTAACCGTCCGACAATTATTGACAGTTTTTAACAGCATTGGTCTTTCCAGGGACTTTTTGGGCGCCAGAGCCTGAGTGCGAGTACAACCCCTGTAACCATGATAGTTACCCGCTGGTGGGATCGATCAGCTTTCCCAACATTTTGTTTTACTATAGAATAAGGCCCCTGGCACACATTCAGTATTTGATGAGTTTTTTACCTCAGGGACAAACCCAGGAGTGAAACAATCAGAGGAAAAGTATAATAGAAACACGTCACCACTTCTGTATTTATCACCCTCTCCTAGTTTTGTCTCACAAATTCTGAGGTAAAAAACTCACCAAATACTCAATGTGTGTATGAGGCCTTAGAGGTAGAGAGCAGACCCAACACTATCAGGCTTTGTGCACACGTTGAGTATTTGGTGAGATTTTTGGTTAAATCAATTTTATTCAGTTTGAAGTCAATAACAAAATAACAAATTTTCAAGTTAAACATTTTCATCAGGTGTAACAGTATTGAACATGGTGTATAGGGGGTCGTCAGACCATCATTATATAAAACCTCCTGTTACCATTTTTATGAATGATGATTTTGGTCATGTAATATATAGGCAGGAGGGGTACCAACAAACTAACAGGTTGTTGGTATTCTTATTAGTAAAGAGGAAGAAAACCAACAGTATATGTATTTAAAGAAAAATAAAGAAGGAAGAAAAAGAAGAGAGGTTTTCCCTCCCTCCTCTCTCCTCTTGATCTCCTCCAAATAAGTTTTTCTACATCATGAAATTATTAACTACGAGGATAATAAGGGAGATCTCAGGTTCGGTGAAGCTTTAGAAGCGAGGGAGGAGTAGAGAGTATAGAGTAGTGTAGGGAGAGAGATAGGGTGTAGTATGAGAATAGAAAGAATAGGGATAGGGGATAGGGGAGAGAGGATGGACTGGGACGCCGCAGATCATCCCACATCAAGATATTCATTTAGAGGAGGCATATATGTGTGAGTAGGGATAAAAAGATATATAGATAGACCAATAGAGGCAGCTGGGCCGGTTGATGGCGGAGGGTGTATCCCTATTTCCTTTGCGAGGGCATCCTCACGTATCCTCTGTGGGATTGTTAATTAACCAAGACTTTAAGGCCTCCGACTCCCTGTAATAAACCCAAGGGCTCCACAGGCGGTAAGTCCTGTCTGGGCAACCCGCGTCAGGTGAAGTGTGGCTTGCGAGTTCCTCTAGTCTGTGGATTCGGTTTAGCTCCGCTACCAACTCTGATCTAGGAGGGCTATGAGTAACCTTCCAATTTCTGGCTATAATTGTTCTGGCAGCTGATAGGACAAACCTTGTTAATCCATTTTTGTATGCAGAAATGGATGTCTCTAGGGAACTTAGCAAAGCCACAGACGCCGTTAGAACCATCTTGGAAGGGGAGATCAACCCAGCCAGCTCCTTCACTTGTATCCAAAATGGTTGGATAAGATGGCACTCCCACCATATGTGGAGGTAAGTGCCAACCGCCTTTCCACATCGCCAACATGTGTTTGATATCGAAGGAAATATTGAGTGGAGCTCTGCAGGACATCGGTACCATCTGGCCATTATCCTATAGTTTCTCTCTTGGAAGACTGCCGATGTAGCTGACTTTTTTGTGTATAGGAAGATTTTTTCCCACCCCGCCTGGGATATCGATATCTGGAGGTCTCTTTCCCATTTGGTTCTAAAATTGGGTTGGGTAGGAGAACTTTCATCATGTGTGTCTAGGAACATTAAATATAATGTTGAAATCATGTGTGTGGGATCATCTCAGTTGTCAGGCATATTTGTTCAAAGGCTGTCAGGGGTCTATTGATCAGTTCCCAATCTAAAGAACGAATAAAATCAGATAGGCCCGCGTGGAGCAGCCAAGCTTTTTGGGGAATAGGTTTCCCGTGATATATTTCTTGTAGTGGTTTTATTCCTGAGCTGGTGATGTAGTCTCTCACCATCGGTAAAGAGTGTCCTCGGGTCCCCAGAAAAGAACCTCCACTAGTTCCTAGCACGAAGGATGGGTTGCCTGCAATGGGCGTCAGGGGTCCGGGATGTGTTGTCAGCTTTAGAGAGGAAGTGTTTTTTTGAGGAAAGCAAATAGGTTTGGTGAGATTTTTACCTCAGGATTTGCGAGACAAAACTAGGAGTGGGTGATAAATACAGAAGTGGTGACGTGTTTCTATTATACTTTTCCTCTGGTTGTTCCACTTCTGGTTTTAGCTACAAATTCTGAGGTAAAAAACTCACCAAATACTCGACATGTGCATGTGATCTTAAGCTCCTAAGCCAGGCATAAGGCCACATTCACACATTGAGAATTTGGTGAGTTTTTTACCTCAGGATTTGTAGCCAAAACCAGGAGTGGAACAATCAGAGGAAAAGTATAATAGAAACACATCACCACTTCTGTATTTATCACCCACTGCTAGTTTTGAACACGAACACTGAGGTAAAAAACTCAGCAAATGCTCAACGTGTGACCATGCCTTAATGTGGAATCCAAGTCAATATACAGCCCCATGCTCATGTTGAGAATTTGGGGAGTTTTTTACCTCAGTTTTTGTAGCCAAGACCAAGAGTGGGTGATAAATACAGAAGTGGTGACGTGTTTCTATTATACTTGTCCTCTGATTGCTCCACGTCTAGTTTTGGCTACAAACACGAAGGTAAAAAACTCACCAAATACCAGGGCTGTGGAGTCGGAGTCGGTATAAAATGGAATGACACCAACTCCTAAAATATGTAATGAATTGGGTACAGTAGTTCAATGAAGAATGTGCTGAATATAACTATGAATTGTTATGTTCTATCTACAAATCTTGATTATTGTATCATAATAATAATTAATTAAATAATTAATTATGTTCACTTTGTACTACAATAAATCTATCACTTAAATATGACCCATGTATGAGGGAGTCCAGAGTCGGAGGTAGTGGTTTGGCTTATGACTGCACAGCTCTGACAATTACTCAGCATGTGCATGCGGCCTTAAGCATTGGGCAACAGATAATTCCCTGGCAGCTTGTATGTAGTTTCCTGCCAGTGGGAAATGAGAGTCCTACTCTTATAAAGGAGGAAGCCCTGCTGTGACTACCGGACACCAGGGATGTAGGACAAGACTGACGCAAGCCCACTTGCTGGACACTTGCCAGTCATTACACATCACAGTAAGGTAACGGTACGGTATCACATACTTACTGGCCATTTGGCAAATATCCGACTAGTGTAGTGCCAAACACTAAAAGTCCGACCCCCGTGAAAGCCAAAGCAATCCTAAAACGAGAAACAGGAGGCGGTCAGCCCTGAGCGGTCACATACCGCCACGCCAGTGTACCATTGCACTCCTAATTACCTGAGCGGCAGCAGGAAGGTGTACCGCACCAGCATCCCCAGGCCCCACAGCACGGTTAATCGCACACTAATGTGCTGAAAGTTGTAGTTGGTTCTGCTCAGCAGGTTCCAGGTCTCCAGCTCCTCCGCAGAGAAGCGTTTGGTCACCTCATCATCCATGATGCTCTCCATGCCTTGCCGGCAGAAGTAAAAGATGTCCGACAGCTCGAACTCAGGCTTGTCGAAGGAGCGGTCACTGTCCCGCAAGTCACAGATCGCTTCCTCCAGGGATGTGCTGTCCTTAGCAATGATTCCTGAACACAGAGAAAAAGGAGAAGAAAACAGGAGATGTTGGGAGTCATAGTCACTGCCCTCCAGGGTGATCCCAGGAGGAAGCAGCCATGTGTCTGAATGGGAATATCTCTGGAGGCTCGGGGAAGACATTGTGAGGGGCAGGTGGAAAAAAACCTTCCCAACACATACGAAGTAGTGACAGGCTTCTCTCATTTAGCCCACCAGCCATAGACTCAATCTTTATACGACTCTAGACCACCAGATATTACATTATTCATCATCACAGACCACCAGGGATGCAGATATTATCAGCTTTTGTGCCTCAGACCACAAGGAATCTAAATAGACCACCAGGGACTATGTCACAAGCACAATAAAACTATTCATATTGTAGAAAGCCATCTGGTTGTTATGTGACACTGCATCCCGCTGATGACTTGTGGATCAGTGAGATCTCTACTAATTCAAAGAATGGGGCTCAAACACCTAGCTGAAATGCATTAATGGCCTCAATTCATTCACTATGGGCCTGACTGAGATGGTGGAGGACAGCGGTCATCATTTTCTGGCAGTCCCACAGACAATGAATGGAGCGATGGTTAAGATATAAGACTACCTCTCCCATAAATATAGCCCTATAGACATGAGGGAATGTGATCGGAGGGGGGTCCTACTCCATACTAGCCATAGACTGAACCAGCGTGTGCCCGGCTTATGACGGGGGGCTCGCTTGCTGCAGACGTAAGGATTGCAATTAGAAGAGGTCAGCAAGATGGGAAGAAGAGGAAGCATGAGGCCTGCAGAATGAAGAAACACGAGCAGAGAAGACACGTGGAGCAGAGAGTCAGAGGGACAAAATAAGGGACGGCAACAAGGATCAGGGTCCAGTGTCGCTGGAAATAGAGGGATGAAGTTGAGCATGGAAATATAGAGCAGCGGAGGGAAAGCTATGTAGACAATGTGTGACGGCACCTACCATTGGTAAGAGGCTTGTACAGCGTGTGACTGTTCTCCTTCACTCCTCTCTCAATCCGCAGAGTGGCCCACTGCAAAACAAGGCGTCATACATGGAAACAGAACCTTCTACTTATATACAGACCATTGCATTATTCAGATCAGCCAGGCTAATAGAAACATTCAGTAAGTAGGCCCTTTTCCTAACAGAAAATCCCGTGCCCTGTCTTGTGTCCTCTTACTTTATAGAAAGCCTCGCAGTGCCGCTCCACAGCGGTTTCCCGACAGCTGACTGTCCTGCTATTGGGACTCTCGGGGAAGTTCACAATTTATAAATCGCCAGGAAACAACATCACTTTATCATCACTGGGATCCAAATTCTGGGAGCACCATCAATCCTGAGAATGAAGGGGATACAGCGCTGCAGCTTCGTGCTTAGGAGCACCTTAGTGCCAGGGAAACATCTATAGGTCCGATTTATTCTTCGTATTGGTTGGGTCCCATGTGTCAGACCCCCTATGAAGATAAAGTGATGTCTTATCCTAGCGTCATGCCATCACTTAAGAAAGGAGCCACCTTAGAATCCTGACACTGTACGGAGGACCATCAGCAGGAGTTCAATTACTGCAGCGCCACCACAGGGGAAATTAGGCATTACACTGTACTTATTTAAGGATAAGATCTATGTTAAGATCTATGGGCCAGCCATAGATCTCCTGTAAAATCAGCCTCCAGTGTGAGACATGTAATGACTAACAGTCTGCTCTCCTGATCTACACTTAACAGAGTTACCCTTCCCGCCCTTCAACAAAAAATATAAAAAAAGGTATCCGCTATCAATAGGAAAGGGGTTAACTTACTCATGGTTACGGGTCTGACTGAGAACGGGGCTCTGTAACTATGTCCCGAAAGAAGCCAAGACGCTGCTGTTCGGTCTCCGCTCCATTCACTGTCTATGGGCCTGTGGAGTACATGCTCGACTATTGCCATCAGTCCTATACACAATGATTGGTCCTTGCTCAACCTCTTCTTCATTGAGGAAGGGGCTGCAGGTCCCCATTGTTCACTGGGGTCCCAACAGTTGGACATCCAATTATCAGCATGTTGTTCCTTATCTGACTGAATGGGGATAACTTGTTTTTGGGACAATATTCCTTTAGAACTTATTAATTAACAGAAAAAAAAGTAAGATACATAATGGAGTTACACTCAAATTCTGTCAGAAACAGAAACAACATCTCCCATCATTTCTCTACCACTTTGTGTTTTGCTCAGGTGATTTGCATTCTAGGAAGTGTAACTGCAGTACAGCAATATGATATAGGGAAAAGTACATTAAAGGAGCCGACTACATTATAAGGGACACTTATGACACCGAACTTCTTGACCGTTTCCATAAGCAATTGGCAGAATTATGAATGATGCTCTAAAGTAAAATGAAGGCTGCAACTGATTATCACCACTAGATGCATAATGTATTGTTTATATATACAGTGCCTTGTGAAAGTATGAACTTTTCAACCTTTTGCCACATTTAAGGCTTCAAACAAAGATGTAAATTCTACTTTATTTGTGAAGAATCAATAAGTGGGACACGATCATGAAGTGGAACGGAATTTGTTGGATATTTTAAACTTTTTTAACAAATAAAAAGCTGAAAAGTGGGGCGTACAATATTATTCAGCCCCTTGAGGTAATACTATGTAGCGCCACCTTTTGCTGTGATTACAGCTGCAGTCTCTTGGGGTATGTCTCTATCAGTTTTGCACATGGAGAGACTGAAATTCTTGCCCATTCTTCCTTGCAGAACAGTTGGAGCTCAGTGAGGTTGGATGGAGAGCGTTTGTGAACAGCAGTTTTCAGCTCTTTCCACAGATTCTCCATTGGATTCAGGTCTGGACTGTGACTTGGCCATTCTAACACCTGGATATGTTTATTTGTGAACCATTCCATTGTAGATTTTGCTTTATGTTTGGGATCATTGTCTTGTTGGAAGATAAATCTCCGTCCCAGTCTCAGATCTTTTGCAGACTCCAATTGGTTTTCTTCCAGAATGGTCCTGTATTTGCCTCCGTCCATCTTCCCATCAATTTTAACCATCTTCCCTGTCCCTGCTGAAGAAAAGTAGGCCCAAACCATGATGCTGCCACCACCATGTTTGACAGTGGAGATGGTGTTTTGAGGGTGATGAGCTGTGTTGCTTTTACACCAAACATATCGTTTTGATTTGTGCCCAAAAAGTTTGATTTTGGTTTCATCTGACCAGAGCACCTTATTCCACATGTTTGGTGTCTCCCAGGTGGCTTGTGGCAAACTTCAAACGAGACTTTTTATGGATATCTTTGAGAAACGGCTTTCTACTTGCCACTCTTCCATAAAGGCCAGATTTGCAGTGTACGACTGATTGTTGTCAGACTCTCCCACCTCATCTGTAGATCTCTGCAGTACATCCAGAGTGATCATGGGCCTTTTGGCTACATCTCTGATCAGTCTTCTCCTTGTTCGAGATGAAAGTTTAGAGACACTGCCGAGTCTTGGTAGATTTGCAGTGGTCTGATACTCCTTCCATTTCAATATAGTCACTTGCACAGTGCTCCTTGAGATGTTTAAAACTTGGGAAATGTTTTTGTATCCAAATCCAGCTTTAAACTTCGCCACAACAGTATCTCGGACCTGCCTGGTGTTTTCCTTGGTCTTCATGATGCTCTATGCACTTGAAACAGAACCCTGAGACTATCACAGAGCAGGTGCATTTATACGGAGACTTGATTACACACAGGTGGATCCTATTTATCATTACCAGTCATTTAGGACAACATTGGATCATTCAGAGATCCTCACTGAACTTCTGGAGTGAGTATGCTGAACTGAAAGTAAAGGGGCCAAATAATATTGCACGCCCCACTTTTCAGTTTTTTATTTGTAAAAAAAAAGTTTAAAATATCCAATAAATTTCGTTCCACGTCACGATTGTGTCCCACTTCTTGTTGATTCTTTACAAAAAAATTTAAATTTATATCTTTATGTTTGAAGCCTGAAATGTGGCAAAAGGTTGAAAAGTTCAAGGGGCTGAATACTTTCACAAAGCACTGTACACCAGGTCTGTGGAGTCAGAGTCAGAGTCAAGGAAATTGAGGAATCAGAGTAGAATATTTGGCTTACTGACTCCACAGCCCTAATGTACACGCTGAATCATCCAGCAGAATAGTGAGTGCATCTCTGGAGCATAATACAAGAGGTAACTCAGGATCAGCACACGGTAAGCAATGTAATATATGTACAGTGACTTCCCAAGCAGAATAGTGAGTGCAGCTCTGAAGTATATTACATTAATGCACACAGGATCAGTACAAATAAGTAATGTTATGTATGTACATAGTGAGTCCACCAGCCAAATAGTGAGTGAAGCTCTAGAGTATAATACAGTATGTATGGTAAGTCAGGACCAGTAATGTAATGTATGTACACAGTGACTCCACCAGCAGAATAGTGGGTGCAGCTCTGGAGTATAATACAGGATGTAATTTAGGATCAGTAATGTAATATACATACACAATGACTGCACCAGCATAATAGTGAGTGCAGCTCTGGAGTGTAATACAGAAGCTAAGTCAGGATCAATAATGTAATGTATATACACACTGAATACACCAGCAGAATAGTGAGTGCAGCCCTGGAGTATAATACAGAAGGTAAATCAGTATCTGTAATGATGTACACAGAGACAGCACCATCATAATAGTAATTGCAGCTCTGGAGTATAATACAGGATGTAACTCAGGATAAGTAATGTTATGTATGTACATACTGAGTCCACCAGAAGAACAGTGAGTGCAGCTCTGGAGTATAACACAGGCTTTATGCAGTGACTGAACTCATGTAACACCCCCTTTAATTACTAGGCTTTCTACAGTAAATAGTAATCTGGTCACAAGGCTTTTAATGATAATGTACTATAATAACAATGTAGACAACTCACCGTGAAAATGCGGAGCAAGGTTTTCATATACAAGCGGCGGATGCCAAATGACACCCCAAATATTGCAGGGACGATGATGAAGACAAGCAGTAGGGTGATCCACAAGGTAACAGACAGGCCCAAGAGGTTACATAGCAAGCTGTCAAAGGGGAGCAAGGAGCTCATGATGTGGCCAGACCAGGCTGATAGAGGTGCTGAGAAGATGAATCCCACAAACACTCCAGAAATCGTAGGTTCTGTTACTTTCTTGTAACCAGCGGCAGAACACAAAGGAGAGGTGACTTAACAGGTGGCAGCAGCTTAAGAAAATGGCTTTTTAATTTGATTTTCCAACGCTTTTTCAGTGGTGCCAGGTTTGCAGCGTCCGGCCCTGGCAGTGCCCGCTTGCAGCTTTCATATGTGTAACCCTCACAGGCAGATGTCTGGTGTCTCTAACCTCAACCAGGTATTTGTGCAGCAATGGTGACAGCGATCCTCCATCCACTCTCATCTGTGTTGACCACCGACCATGTCCACGCTCAGTCCTTATATCCGTGGTACCCACACTCACAGTCTGCTCTCCAGTCCAGTCTTAACTGAGCCCGTCCTGCCACAGGCATCTCTTGGTGGTCAGAGTCTGAGAGGGGGCGTTCAACAACTACTCCCCTCACTGGACATACGCCGGCTCCGGCCGTGCCCCTGACCTTCTTCTCCTGCTCCTGGGCAGAGATGCAAGTGCCAGCCTGCAGGAGACAGACATAGACAGCCGGCTAAAGGATGACAGCCAAGACTCAGGGTCAAAAAGGAGAAAAAGAGGAAAAGCAATGAAAGAGAAGAGAGAGGAGGAGGGTGGAAAAGTCAGGAGAGAGAGTCTGTACAGGAAAGAATGTGAGGGTGAGGGTCACGCTGCCATGTGTTACACCATCCACGTAGGTGTTTGTGTCTAAACAGACGTAGTCACATCACACACAGAAGAAGACAGCACAACAATCATCATCAGACACGGCACGGTGGCCGTCATCAGACACGGCACGACAGCAATCATCAGACGTCACAACAAACACCAGTTACAAGACAGCACAACAACAACCACCAGACACAAGACAACACAACAAACATCAGACACAAGACAGCACAACACACACCAGACGGCACAACAGCCACCAGACAAGACGGTATGACAACCATCGTCAGATACAACTTGGCATGACAGCCATTGTCGGACACAAGACGGCACAACAGCCATCGTCAGACACAAGATGGCACAACAGCCACTACCAGACACAGGTAGGCACAACAACCACCAGCAGACACAAGATGGAACAACAACAATCATCAGACAGCAAAACCACCATCAACAGCCACCATCAAACAAAAGACAGCACAATAGACAAATCACGGCACAACAACCACCAGACACAAGACGGAACAACAATCATCATCAGACACAAGATGGCACAAAAGCCACCAGACAGCACAACAGCCATCAGACAGACACAAGCGGCACAACAATCATCAGACAAAAGACGGCACAGCAGCCATCATCAGAAACAAGATGGCCCAACAGCCATCATCAGACACAAGACGACAGCAACCAACACCAGACAAAGGAAGGCACAACAACCATCATCAGACACAAGACGGCACAAGACTCACCATCAGACACAAGACAGCACAACAGCTACCATCAGGCAAAAGACGGCACAACAGCCACCATTAGACACAAGACGGTACAACAACAACCACCAGACACAAGACAGCACAACAAACATCAGACGGCACAACGGCCACCAGACAAGACGGCACAACAACCACCACCAGACACAAGACGGAACAACAGCCACCAGCAGACGGCACAACAGCCACCAGACATAAGATGGCACAACAACCTTCATCAGATACAACTCGGCACGACAGCCATCGTCAGACACAAGATGGCACAACAGTCACCATCAGACACAAGACGGCACAACAACTATCAACAGACGGCACAACAACTATCAACAGATGGCACAACAAAAATCATCCGACACAAGGCAGCACAACAATCATCAGACACAAGACGGTACAAAAGCCACCAGACACAAGGCGGTACAACAACCACCATCAGGCACAAGACGGCACAACAACCATCAAAAGTCACAAGATGACACAACAACTATCAGACAGCACAACAAAAATCATCTGACACAAGGCAGCACAACAATCATCAGACACAAGATGGCACAAAAGCCACCATCAGTCGGCACAACAACCATCATCAGACACAAGACGGCACAACAGCCACCATCACACCAAAGATGGCACAACAGCCATAAGACAGCACAACAACCACCACCAGACACACGATGGCACAACAACCATCATCAGACACAAGATGGAACAACAGCCACCATCAGACACAGGACACGGCACAGCAGCCACCATCAGACACATTGCACAGCACAACAACCATCATCAGACAGCACAGCAGCCATCATCAGACACAAGACAACACAACCATCAGACACAAGATGGCACAACAGCCACCATCACACAACACGGCACAACAACCATCAGACGGCACAACCATCATCAGACGGCACAACCATCATCAGACGGCACAACAACTACCACCAGACACAAGACAGTACAACAATCAACAGACACAAGATGGCACAACCACCACCAGACACAAGACGGCACAACAAACATCAGACACAAGACAGCACAACTGCCAACATCAGATGGCTCAACCACCACCATCATCAGATACAACACGGCATGACAACCATCATACACAAGACAGCACAACAGCCATCGTCAGACTCAAGACGGCACAACAACCATTAACAAACGGCACAACAAACATCAGACACAAGACGGCACAACAGTCATTATCAGATACAAGACGGCACAACAACCATTAACAAACGGCACAACAAACATCATCAGACACAAGACGGCACAACAGTCATTATCAGATACAAGACGGCACAAAAACAATCATCAGATACAAGATGGCACAACAACCACCATGAGACATAAGACGACACAACCACCATCATCAGAAACAAGACGGTACAACAGCCGCCATCAGACACACGATTTTCAGATATATCACTACCTCCCTCTGCTTTCAAGCCAGATGTCACTAAATTAAAAAAAAATATATAACTTTATTTAAAGGGATTGTCCAGGACTTTTATATTGGTGAACTATGGTGCCCGGGAACAGTTCCATAAATTGTACACAAGTGGAAGCCACAAAGAGCTGATTGGTGGGGGTGCCAGGAGACTTAAAAGGATTTTCCAATGAACAAAGTTTACAAAGTTCATATTAAAGTTGACTTCAATCAATAGATCTTGGAATAATAATAACTTCCACAATTGGATGTTTAAAAAAAAATGTTCTTGTGCTGAGATAATCTTATATATGTGTCCCCACTATGTACTGTGTAATGGGTGTGTCTGACCATACAGGGACATGGTCTGATCATACCACATCTCCTGTGCTGAGATAATCTGATATATGTGTCCCTGCAATGTACTGTGTAATGGATGTATTGAACAAAACAGAATGCAGAGTACCATGCAAATAAAGTAGATTTTATTTAGATAAAAAATCGTAATGTGAAGGTAGCCATAGATGCGATTCACCCCTGTCAGCAATTAAGTCTCTATAGATTTGAGCAAGCAATATGGTGGGTGAAAAAGTGCTTAGTGCATAATTATGATAAACACATACATCAATAGCCCCACTCATATCATTGCACAAACAAAGTGCCAAATAATACATGCAGGCAGAGAAAAACACATATCACCCTATAGTTTCCCTATAGTTTCCCTTTAGGTAAACAAAGCTGCAAACCTACTACATTTAGTGTCACAGTTCCATGGTGGACATCATGAACCCACCCTGGGGAGGCCCGAATGTATGTTTCATTTACGGTACGTTTATATCAATTTCATCAGGGTGACAGTCTCTTCCAGTACCTATCCAGTAGGTGATGACAGTCATTATTTAATATGTAGTATGACTACTGTTTGACTGTGCTCCCTTCCCCCGCCCTTTAGCCTCGCTTAAGCTAAGTCTCTCAATTTTCTTTATAATCTAAAGCAGTATTGGCGAAGTCTCCTTGCCATATACGCATTGTCTTAGGCTGGCGTCACACCACGGTTTTTAGGATCCGGGGCTGTCAGGTGTGGCAGCTATTTACCATCCAGTTTTGTCCTGTCCGGGAGGATCCGACACATTTTGTTTTTTTGCCCTGGGCACAAAATCGCAGCTTGCAGCGTTTTTTGTCACATTTTTGCCCTGGACTCAAATCAGTTCTTCCCGGATCCGGTGCCCCATAACATGGGAGGCTATGGGCCCCGGATCCAACTTAAAGTCTCATTCGGCTGCTGGACGCTGAAGTTCAGCACCTGGAGAGCTCCTGGCAGAAATTTCAGAACCGTGACCAGCTCCCCGCGATTTTGAAATTTCAGGACTGAACAGCGGCAGCAGCCGCACAGTCCTGATTCCGACAGAAAACAGGACCGGAGGGCATATTAACCCACTGGTTCTGTTTTCTCCGGGGCTGTCAGGGTATGTCCAGTGCACACAGCAATACACCGGACACAGTCTGACACCACAAAACCATGGTGTGAAGACGGCCTTAGCTGTACACAGTCCTGCTATTTCATTTGATAGCCATGTAGCTAATTCACATTCATTAAGTGTTTAGTGTTGCAGCAGATCTCGTTTTATTATAATGTATTTTCTTGCTTGCTCCTTTACAGGTAGGTGATGTCATGTCCCTGTACGGTCAGACACATCCATTACACAGTACATAGCAGGGACACATATATAAGATTATCTCAGCACAGGGACATTTTTTTGGAAATTATTATTATTTCAACATCTTTTGATTAATATGAACTTTATTAGTGGGAAAACTCCTTTAACCCCATCACGACTAAGGGCATAATGGTACACCCTTGGCCACCTCCCTCTCTTTGATGTGAGCTCACATACTGTAGCTATGGCTACTTTCACATCAGCTTTTTTTGCCATTCATGGCAGATCTGCCGCATCTGCCACTTAACGGCTCATTTGCGGCAAGGCTGCGTGTGGCCTAATTAATTCCCTATGGAACTTGTGGTCATGTGCAGTTTTGCACTTGCGGCGAGTCCAGAAACTGCAGTTTTTTTTTCTATTACTGCAAGCTGTCATGAATCACTTCCTGCAGGTGATCCCAGATGTCTTCGAGAGAAAGCAATCATTTATTCTGTGCAGAGAGATGGTGAAGCATCTCTGTACATAACACAAGCGATCGTACTGTGCAGTGCTGAAGTGCCTTAAGGGGCAGTGTACAATAAAGGAAAAGTGTAAAAAAATAAATAAATAAAAGCTCAAATCACCCCCTTTTGCTCCATTGAAAATAATAATGCAAAAAAATACACATATTTGGTATAGCTGCATTCAGAAATGTCTGATCTATCAAAATATAAAACCAATGAATCAGATCTGTAAACTGTGTAATGGAAAAAAAAAGTCCAAATGGCAAATTTGTTATTTTTTTGGACACCGCAACATTGCAATAACGGGGGAACAAAACGTCACATCCATGTAAACATAGTATCATTAGAAACGTCAGCTCAAGACGCAAAAAATAAGCCGTCACCCAGCCCCACATCCCGAAAAATGAGGACGCTACGGGTCGCAGAAAATGGTGACAAATCTGCAATTCTTTTTCTATAAAAACTTCTGAACTCTCTTTTACCACTTATATAAAAGTAAAAGTAACATGTTTGGTATCTATGAACTCATACCGACCCGAAGCATCACACCGACACGACAGTTTAACCATATAGTGAATATGGTGAATAAAAAACCCAAAAAAACAAACGTGTAATTGCACTTTTTTTTTAGCAATTTCACCACACGTGGAATTTTTTTCCCGTTTTCCAGTAAGTCACAATATGGTAAAATGAAGGATGACATTCAAAAGTACAACTTGTACCGCAAAAAAAAAGCGCATATATGGCTATATTGATGGAAAAACAGAAAAGTTATGGTTCTTGGAAGAAGGGGAGGAAAAAATGAAAAACATTAAATCGCTCAAGTGAAAGATAAGTTATCAACAGTGATGATTTGCAGTATCCTGACCCAGAGCCCTGGTCAGTCGTCCATAGCTGCTGGACAGACGTCCCGCTACTTGCAAGTCCCGACATCATTTATGATTAGCCAGCTCTGCATAACGTGTGCCTGTCATGTCATCTCTGATAGTCAGGGCTCCTGTTCTTCATACACAGATTACAGATTTGGCCGCTGCACCAGGATCCGGTGAATGTTTTCCCTCACCTCACTAATAGACCTGAATAAGCCCTTTAAGAGGGAACCTGTCATCAGATTCAAGCGCATGACACAGAAGCTGTGGCCTCTAAGAGAAGACAAACAAAAAACATACCTGAGGGCAATCAGGAGGAGAGCCCGGGGCAGCACCAATCTGCAGTCAAGATCTCTCTAACCTCTGGCTGACAGGTGTCAGATATATATTACTATAGACATCCAGGGGCAGAAGCAACTCTGATAACCGCCTTACTCTTAGGCGGCCGTCACACGGTTCAATTTAATGCACGATATCGTTTAAGCGATCTGCTTTTTGATCGCTTAAGCGATATCATTTGTGCATCGCTGCGTGCGATCAAGCGATTTTGCAATGGAAAATCGCTTGATCGTTACATCGCAGATATGGGAGCCGGAGCTCATATCAAGCGATCATCGCTTGTTCAATCTGCCTCATCGTGGTGTGTGACACCACGATGAACGATCTCCCAGCGGCAGAGCCTATGCTGGGAGATGGTATCTATGGTAAACGGCGGGTTACTAAGCGCCGCGTGGCGCCTAGTAACCCGATGTGTACCATAGTTACCAGCGATCTCGCTGCTCCACATCGCTGGTGAGTCTGTCTGTGTGACATCTCACCAACGATGTGAGCGATATTGTTAGCGATCGCGCGTGCACGTGATCGCTTACAATATCGCTCTCGATATTGTAGCGTGTGACGGCCGCCTTAGGGTAACGTCACACCTGGACATAGCGCCAGCGATTTCTATGGCAACGCACGTGCGCGCGCATGTTTTTGCGTGTCTCCCAACGTTGCCGTTGCCTATTCACACGTGGCGACAACTCAAGCGACGAGCCTGGCCGGAAGTTGCCTGAGCGTCGCCCAAGGCCCAAGGGGGATCAAGTCGGTGGTGGCCGCATCCGCATCACACAGAGGAACCACATTAGCGATGTGGGCATTGTTTTGTCCCGCGTCTCGAAGACAGGCATTACACATTATGTTGTGTGACGCCTCGCAGACGTGTGATTGGTTGCAAACACCAATTACTGTGTCCTTGTTCGCAGAGCCACATCGTAAAATGTAATCATGCATGTGCGTATTGGCTCGGTGCTCAGTCAACTTTCGTGTGATGTGTCGCGGATTATTGCTAGACGCATTGGCGTGGCCGATTAATTGTATAGTGAAGCCGTATGGCGCTTTTATGTTATGTGTGTTGTGCTACTACGTTGCGTAATAAAATAACTCTTGCGTTCTTGGTCCGGATAATATTGGAGCCTTGACCAAGTATGTGTGTGCACAGATATTTGTGTGTTTGCAGTTATGTGGCACATATGTATTGCTCACCTAACATTTCCTTGTCCATGTGTGTGTACAGAATATGTGTAATGAAATACATGTATATGGAGGAAAACACACACAGGCACCATACAGTGTCACCACAAAGGCCTGTCCCTGGGTCCTGTACATATGTCCCCAATGCTTATGTACCCCTATAAATCAGACATTATGTCACCATACGTTTGTGGTACACCATACTGGTACATGCAACTCATTCCTGGGATAAACACACAGTATTATTAGTAACATAATTAATGTAATTCAGCCACAGGATACACTGTATGTTTTTGCGTCATATACTTTAAACAGGAAGGCTGCCACTACAGCGCTCTGATGCAGATATTAGTTGAGATGTAATGACAATTGTGTTGATGTTAACACACATTTTTGCCCGTCGCACATCTCTGCACTTTTGAACACAGCTGCAAACACACAGGCCACATCAATGCGCTACTGTACAGTATGTACGCTCCTGGGTAATACAGCTTTGGACGCACACATCATCATATATGGCGCCGAGGAACAAGACAACCAATCAGAACGCTAGAGCGGCCACCAATCCACGCAGACCGGCAGAGCAGAGGTAGTAAATACGCCCTGAAACGCCTACAGGAATGGATTAGGTGCACATCGCCCCAGAATAGTAGCCTGGTTTCAGAGCTGTGAGGTGAAACCAGGCGACCACTCAGATGTGTCGCCCTCGCCCATTTACATTAGGCGACGCTTTGGCGATGTCGCCGGCGACAGGCCACGACTTAGCGTCGCCATAGAAATCGCCGGCAATATCTCCAGGTGTGACCGTACCCTTAAGGTACCTTTACACGCTGCCACTGAGTGGTAGCAACTGCCCGGCAATCAGGATTTTTGTCACGGTTGCCTTGAAATTGCTACGAAGTTGCGGCGTGTAATTGGGGAAAGTGATCGGGAATTTTGCAGTTGCTCCCGGTTGCGGTTTCAGAGTATTGTCCTAAAATCAGAGGCAACCCAAATGGTGAATTGCCCTGGTATTGGCGGGTAAACGGGTGGCAGGGATGGAATCTGCGTCGCCTAGTGATTTCCCAGGGGCGTGCCACAGCGTGCTGGGGGCTACTATGTTACCATTGAATGTCCCTTCACAGGGCGCCATATTTAAAGAGCTGGCCATTCACACTACACAATTGCAATGGCCAGTGGTGGACCTTGACCCCGGAAGGCCCTGGTGCAGGAGCTGCTGGTGAGGAGCGGGGGTGGGGAGGTTTGCTAGTGAACGCTGGAGAGGAGCGGGGGGGTGGGGCTAGTGAACGTTGGTGAGGAGCTGGGGGGGGGGGGTAGGTTGGTGCTAGGGAACGTTGGTGCGGAGCGGGGGTTCTGTGGTGATGCAGCTCCTACCTACTGCGCCGAGCACACTTTGAAGTCCTGTGAGCCGAGGCGGCAGAGGAGAGGAGGGATGGGATCAGCCCGGGGAAGCAGGACGGTCCTCTCAGTTACCCTCCTCTCCTCTTACACAGGTTCATGGGGGTCAGCTGGGGGCCCCCCTGTGGGCTTGAGGGGCCCCCCAGCCAGTCGGGGCCCTGGTGCAGCTGAACCAGCTGCACCACGGTAGGTCCGCCCCTGGCAATGGCGTCATGTATTAGCCAGCCTTCCAGCGCAGGCTGGCCAATCATGACGCTATTGCATTGTCCAATCAGCGTGTTAGCGTCACAATATACACAAGTCTGTCACGCCTATGTTTTGGTGCCGCAGAACATGTACGCCCACATTCCCCTATTGATTGCAGCGTGTGAAGCGGCAACGGGATTCAACCGGATGTTTCCCGCAGGATCAGTCTCAACTTCCGGGGAACCAAGTTCCCTTTGGTTGAGGGCGCAATTGCAGTGTGTACACGCGGAATCGGCGATCGTTAGCAACCGTTAAAAACGTGCACGCACGGCTGCTACCGATCGCCAATGATAATTGCGGCGCGTAAATGTACCTTATAATGCTGCGGTAAAAAATGACCATGGCATCTAAGCAGTTAGAGGAAGGAGATCTTGCAGGGTGAAGATGGGTTTTGGCAATGGTCCCCAGGTTGGACATTTTCACTCTTGTATGGATCATTGTCAGACAATGGACCAAATGGCATTAAAAGGCTTCAAGCTACAATTTTTGGGTTTGAGCCCTGTCCGTGGGAACAAACTGACAGCACTTGCACCAATAATGTTGGGCTGTTCAGATGAGCTTGTTTGTTTCTTACATGGACTTAAAGTCTTTGTAAGGCGGCCGTCACACGGTTCAATTTCTTGAACGATATCGTTTAAGCGATCTGCTTTTTGATCGCTTAAGAGATATCGTTTGTGCATCGCTATGTGCGATCAAGCGATTTTACAATGTAAAATCGCTTGATCATGACATCGCAGATATGAGAGCCGGAGCTCATATCAAGCGATCATCGCTTGTTCAATCTGCTTCATCGCGGCAGAGCCTATGCTGGGAGATGGTATCTATGGTAAACGTCGGGTTACTAAGCGCCGCACGGCGCCTAGTAACCCGATGTGTACCATAGTTACCAGCGATCTCGCTGGCCCACATCGCTGGTGAGTCTGTCTGTGTGACAGCTCACCAGCGATGTGAGCAATATCGTTAGCGATCGCGCGTGCACGTGATCGCTTACAATATCGCTCACGATATTGTAGCGTGTGACGGCCGCCTAAGGAAAACAACAATAAATAATCTCACCATGCAGCAGTCACTTCTGTATTCTTGGTGATCCTCAACTGCTCAAGTCTATGGGTGCGTAAAAAAAAATTGGATACCATATAAATCAACCGTACAGCCATATGGACAACACAGATCGCAAATAGTTTGGTTTCCTGTATGAAAAAGGGAAGTTTATATCCTCGTGTGAACTTTGTCTTAAAGGGAATCTGTCAGCAGGACATCACCCCAAACTACATATATGTACAGGGAGCTCTTTAAAGGGAAACTGTTGTGTCTGTTTTTTTTTATTAAACCGCCCCCAACGTTATTTAGATCATGTAGGGTTCATTAGCTACCTGTTTTTTTGTTTTGTTTTAAATCACTGTATTAGGCTATGTGCCCACTGTGCTTGCTTTCTGTGCTGCGTTAGCATGTACACAAATGCAGCAAAAGCAGCACAAACCTATTGCGTTTCTGCACATACAAACGCAGAACAACTAAGGGCACGACGTTGGAACGATGTCGGCAACGATCTCGTGGGCGCGCAGTCATTTCCGACATCATTTTGACATTGTTGGTGAGATGTTACACGTCTAGTTATCGTGGACGATGCACCAACGATGTGAGCAGGGATCATAAGCACAACCCAGCGAACGATCCCTGCTCATTGCTGTGAATGGACGAAGTCGTAAACGACATCGTTATCGCGGTGTCACACACAACGATATACCAGGTTGGCTGATGGAGGATCGTCTGATGTGAGAACATGTTCTCAAACCTGCAATCCCCGATCCAACGATTTATCGTTACAACTTGGCAGAGTCACACGCAACAAGGTCGTAACGATGTCGCTGGAACAACTCCAAATCCGTGACGTTTAAGCAATATTGTGAACGATGTTGTGCCATGTAATGGGGGCTTAAGGGAGAACACAAACACAGACAATTTCTAACCCTCCCCAGTGATCCTCGGGGATTCTTCCTATGTGCAGCGGCAGATGTTTTCTTGCTCTGCCAGGACCTTGCATCATGTGACTCAGCCTGTCACATGGGGCGCAGGCTTGGACTCTAATAGGATGATACCCACAGGTCCTACCGATGCATGGAGTTACAATCAACGGGGAATCTGTTTGTGGTGCTTTTTTTTGGTAAAAAAATAGAGTCTATGGGGAATACACATGCCAAAAAGGGGCATGTTAATTGCAGCGACCTGAAAAAAAGAAAAGCAGGCGATTTCTGTGCCCACATGGGTGGTTTTGTAGCAGCTTTCATTCTAAGGCTGTGGGTGCTGCATTTTTGGTGCAGAAACGCAGCACAAAAACGCACAGTGGGCACACAGCCTTAATCCAAAAAAGCATTTTAGATACTTATAGATTGTCATCAAGCTGAGCAAACAGTCATCCAGCACGTTAATAGTTAACAGTTCAGTTGCTAACAATGACGCAATTCAGAAAACATTGGAAGGACCTGTGATGTCATGACCATGTGACTGTAATGGGTGGAACTAAGTCGTTAAGGACTATGTAGACCTGGCCACACCTATTATAGTCACATGGCCGTGACATCACACAGGTCCTTTCAGTGTTTTCTGAATTCCGGCAAAGCTACAAGTTCAGGTCACTGAGCTGTTAACTATTAACCAGCCAGATAACTACTCACGTCACCCTATATAAATTCATAGCCCCCGTTACCGCCCCTGAGAAGCTATACAGATGCCATAGCCCCATCACCACCCCCTGGTATCTTATACAGATAACATAGCCTCTATCACCACCCCCTGGGATGCTACATAGATGCCATAGCCCCCCTCACTACCCTCTGGATGCTATACAAATGCCATAGTCTCCATCACCACCCCCTTCGATGCTATACAGATGCCATAGCCCCCCTCACTACCCTCTGGATGCTATACAGATGCCATAGTCTCCATCACCACCCCCTGCGATGCCATACAGATGCCATAGCCCCCCTCACTACCCTCTGGATGCTATACAGATCCCATCGACCCAGTCACTACCCTCTAGATGCTATACAGATGCCATAGCCTGTCACCAACCTCAGGTATCCTATACAGTTGCCATAACCCCCATAGCCACCCCTGGGATGCTATACAGATGCCATAGCCCCCGTCACCACCCCCAGGACACTATACAGATACCATAGCCCCTGTCACCACCCCTGGGATACTATACAGATGCCATAACCCCCGTCACCACCCCCAGGACACTATACAGATACCATAGCCCCCGTGACCACCCCCAGGACACTATACAGATACCATAGCCCCGTAACCACCCCCAGGACACTATACAGATGCCATAGCCCCCGTCACTACCCTCAGGTATCCTATACAGATGCCATAGCCCCTGTCACCGTCCCCAGGACACTATACAGATGCCATAGCCCCCCTCACTACCCTCTGGATGCTATACAGATCCCATCGCCCTAGTCACTACCCTCTGGGTGCTATACAGATGCCATAGCCTGTCACCGACCTCAGGTATCCTATACAGTTGCAAAAACCCCCATAGCCACCCCCGGGATGCTATACAGATACCATAGCCCCTGTCACCACCCCAAGACACTATACTGATATCATAGCCCCTGTCACCACCCCTGGGATACTATACAGATGCCATAACCCTCGTCACCACCCCCAGGACACTATACAGATACCATAGCCCCCGTCACTACCCTCAGGTATCCTATACAGATGCCATAGCCCCCGTCACTACAATCAGGTATCCTATACAGATGCCATAGCCCCAGTCACCACCCCCAGGACACTATACAGATACCATAGCCCCAGTCACCACCCCCCCAGGACACTATACAGATGCCATAGCCCCAGTACCACCCCCAGGACACTATACAGATGCCATGCCCCAGTCCACCCCCCAGGACACTATACAGATGCCATAGCCCCAGTCACCACCCCAGGACACTATACAGATGCCATAGCCCCGTCACTACCCCAGGACACTATACAGATGCCATAGCCCCAGTCACCACCCCCAGGACACTATACAGATGCCATAGCCGTCACTACCCTCAGATCCTTACAGATCCATACCCCAGTCCCCACCCCCAGGACACTACACAGATGCCACAGCCCCTGTCACCGTCCCCAGGACACTACACAGATGCCATAACCCCCGTCATCACCCCCAGGACACTATACAGATGCCATAGCCCCCATCACTACCCTCAGGTATCCTATACAGATACCATAGCCCTGTCACTGTCCCCAGGACACTTTACAGATGCCATAGCCCCAGTCACCACCCCCAGGACACTATACAGATGCCATAGCCCCAGTCACCACCCCCAGGACACTATACAGATGCCATAGCCCCAGTCACCACCCCCAGGACACTATACAGATGCCATAGCCCCAGTCACCACCCCCAGGACACTATACAGATGCCATAGCCCCAGTTACCACCCCCAGGACACTATACAGATGCCATAGCCCCAGTCACCACCCCCAGGACACTATACAGATACCATAGCCCCTGTCACTGTCCCCAGGACACTTTACAGATGCCATAGCCCCAGTCACCACCCCCAGGACACTATACAGATACCATAGCCCCAGTCACCGTCCCCAGGACACTATACAGATGCCATAGCCCCAGTCACCACCCCCAGGACACTATACAGATGCCATAGCCCCCGTCACTACCCTCAGGTATCCTATACAGATACCATAGCCCCAGTCACCACCCCCAGGACACTATACAGATGCCATAGCCCCAGTCACCACCCCCAGGACACTATACAGATGCCATAGCCCCAGTCACCACCCCCAGGACACTATACAGATGCCATAGCCCCAGTCACCACCCCCAGGACACTATACAGATGCCATAGCCCCAGTCACCACCCCCAGGACACTATACAGATGCCATAGCCCCAGTCACCACCCCCAGGACACTATACAGATGCCATAGCCCCAGTCACCACCCCCAGGACACTATACAGATGCCATAGCCCCAGTCACCACCCCCAGGACACTATACAGATGCCATAGCCCCAGTCACCACCCCCAGGACACTATACAGATACCATAGCCCCAGTCACCGTCCCCAGGACACTATACAGATGCCATAGCCCCAGTCACCACCCCCAGGACACTATACAGATGCCATAGCCCCAGTCACCACCCCCAGGACACTATACAGATGCCATAGCCCCGTCACTACCCTCAGGTATCCTATACAGATACCATAGCCCCTGTCACTGTCCCCAGAACACTTTACAGATGCCATAGCCCCAGTCACCACCCCCAGGACACTATACAGATGCCATAGCCCCAGTCACCACCCCCAGGACACTATACAGATGCCATAGCCCCGTCACTACCCTCAGGTATCCTATACAGATACCATAGCCCCTGTCACTGTCCCCAGAACACTTTACAGATACCATAGCCCCAGTCACCACCCCCAGGACACTATACAGATACCATAGCCCCAGTCACCACCCCCAGGACACTATACAGATACCATAGCCCCAGTCACCACCCCCAGGACACTATACAGATACCATAGCCCCAGTCACCACCCCCAGGACACTATAGAGATGCCATAGCCCCATCACCACCCAGACACTATACAGATGCCATAGCCCCAGTCACCACCCCCAGGACACTATACAGATACCATAGCCCCAGTCACCACCCCCAGGACACTATAGAGATGCCATAGCCCCAGTCACCACCCCAGGACACTATACAGATGCCATAGCCCCAGTCACCACCCCCAGGACACTATACAGATGCCATAGCCCCAGTCACCACCCCCAGGACACTATACAGATGCCATAGCCCCAGTTACCACCCCCAGGACACTATACAGATGCCATAGCCCCAGTCACCACCCCCAGGACACTATACAGATGCCATAGCCCCAGTCACCACCCCAGGACACTATACAGATACCATAGCCCCAGTCACCACCCCCAGGACACTATACAGATGCCATAGCCCCCGTCACTACCCTCAGGTATCCTATACAGATACCATAGCCCCAGTCACCACCCCCAGGACACTATACAGATGCCATAGCCCCCGTCACTACCCTCAGGTATCCTATACAGATACCATAGCCCCAGTCACCACCCCCAGGACACTATACAGATGCCACAGCCCCTGTCACCGTCCCCAGGACACTATACAGATACCATAGCCCCAGTCACCACCCCCAGGACACTATACAGATGCCATAGCCCCCGTCACTACCCTCAGGTATCCTATACAGATACCATAGCCCCTGTCACCGTCCCAGGACACTACACAGATGCCATAACCCCCGTCATCACCCCCAGGACACTATACAGATGCCATAACCCCCGTCATCAAATAATATGTGGCAGTGAAGGTACTGCTCTCCCCTCTCCGGCAGGGGCGCCGGGGCTTCAGCCATCAATAAAGAGCCAGGAAGGTTCATCATAGGGACACAAACTTCCTCTGTGCTGTGATGAGCCGAGCGCTGTGATTGGCTGCCGGGGGCGGTGGTCTGATCTGCTGCAGCTACACATGGCACAGCTGACAATGGGCAGAGCAGACCACGTGTGACGTCACCCCCTAAACTGACCACGTGTGACGTCACCGCGGTGCACACCATACGGACACACAGATACCCTCTGACGTCACACACTGATAACCCGCGGCCTCTCCCCCGCCTCCCTACAGCCTCACACACACGCCGGTATATCCCCGCACCCGGAGCCCGCTATCCGCCTCTTACCCTATCGCCTTCGTTCCCGACCTTTGCGCGCTCCCTCCAGGCCGTTCACAGACTCTACGTCACGACGCAGCTCGGGGGGCGCGCACGCTCTGAAAACAATAGAGAGGGTTGCAGAGAGAGACTTGAGCATTGTCGCCACCTGGTGGAAACATTGCGGTACTGCATCAGATACTGCACAATGGTGAATTACCACCGACCAAACAAAGCACGAAGCACGGCCACCAAATATTGAGGACAATGCTGGTCTATTCCTCCCCTTCTTGCAGAGGTTGAATATTGGGGGAATTTTTTACCTCAGGATTTGTAGCCAAAACAATCAGAGGAAAAGTATAATAGAAACACATCACCACTTCTGTATTTATCACCCAAAACTGGTTATGGCTACAAATCCTGAGGTAAAAAACTGACCAAATACTCAACATGTGACTGTGGCCTCGGAGCCATTTCCATATCCAGATGAGCCTGCTTTATAACAGGACTGTGTGTGGGTTTACATGACAATGGTTCATCTTACCATTAACCCCTTCTCCCCCGGCCAATTTTCCGTTTTCCATTTTTCGTTTTTTTCCTCCCCTTCTTCCAAGAGCCATAACTTTTTTTTATTTTTCCATCAATATAGACATATGAGGCTTGTTGTTTGCAGGACAAGTTGTACTTTTGACCGACATCATTTATTTTAGCATACAGTGTACAGGAAAATGGGAAAAATCCAAGTGCGGTAAAATTGCAAAAAAAAAAGTGCAATTACACAATCATTTTGTTTTTTTTTATTGGCCATGATCACTATATGGTAAACCTGACGAGGTGATGCCTCGGATCGGTACGAGTTCGTGCATACCAAACATGTATACCTTTACTGGTATCTAAGTGGTGAAAAAAATCTGAAGTTTTTAAAGAAAAAAAACTCCGCACCCCGTAGCGTCCTCATCTTTGGGATCTGGGGCTGTGTGACGGCTTAGGTTTTGAGTCTTGAGCTGACTTTTCTAATGATACCATGTTTGGGCACATAAGTTGTTTTGATCGCCTGTTATTGCAGTGTTGTGGTGACTAAAAATATGGAAATTTGGTGTTTGGACTTTTTTTTTTTCCATTTTCAGTTTACAGATCTGATTAATTTTATATTTTGATAACATGGGCATTCCTGAACGCAGCGATACCAAATATGTATTTTTTTAATACCGTATATACTCGCGTATAAGCCGAGTTTTTCAGCCCAAAAATTGGGCTGAAAAGTGCCCCCCTCGGCTTATACGTGAGTCATACGGTCCCCCTCAAAGTTTGGCGCCCCCACCTCAGTTTCTGGGCCCCCCCGCATGCAGCGCTGCGCATATACATTACCTGTCTAGCAGCTGTCACCCTCCGGTGGCGGATCGCGGCTCCCGGCTCCGGGCTCCATCTTCCTCGCTGACTTCCTGCTTGTCAGGTGACCGGCCGGCGTCGCGATGACGTCATCGCGCTGAGCCCCGGTCACAAAGCAGGAAGTCAGCGAGGAAGATGGAGCCCGGAGCCGGGAGCCGCGATCCGCCACCGGAGGGTGACAGCTGCTAGACAGGTAATGTATATGCGCAGCGCTGCATGCGGGGGGGCCCAGAAACTGAGGTGGGGGAGCCAAATTATGAGGGGGGCCCTGCTGGGGCCCTGTATACTACCACTGGGGCTATATACTACCACTACTGGGGCTGTCTGTATACTACCACTGGGGCTATATACTACCACTGGGGCTGTATACTACCACTGGGGCTATATACTACCACTACTGGGGCTGTCTGTATACTACCACTGGGCTATATACTACCACTGGGGCTGTATACTACCACTACTGGGGCTGTCTGTATACTACCACTGGGGCTATATACTACCACTGGGGCTGTATATTACCACTGGGGCTATATACTACCACTACTGGGGCTGTCTGTATACTACCACTGGGGCTATATACTACCACTGGGGCTGTATACTACTACTGGGGCTGAATATACCACTGGGGCTGCTGTATACTACCACTGGGGCTGTATACTACCACTGGGGCTGTATACTACTACTGGGGCTGTATGTATACTACCACTGGGGCTATATACTACCACTGGGCTGTATACTACTACTGGGGCTGAATATACCACTGGGGCTGCTGTATACTACCACTGGGGCTGTATACTACTACTGGGGCTGCTGTATACTACCACTGGGGCTGTATACTACCACTGGGGCTGAATATACCACTGGGGCTGCTGTATACTACCACTGGGGCTGTATACTACCACTGGGGCTGTATACTACCACTGGGGCTGTATACTACTACTGGGGCTGCTATATACTACCACTGGGGCTGAATATACCACTGGGGCTGCTGTATACTACCACTGGGGCTGTATACTACCACTGGGGCTGTATACTACTACTGGGGCTGAATATACCACTGGGGCTGCTGTATACTACCACTGGGGCTGTATACTACTACTGGGGCTGCTATATACTACCACTGGGGCTGAATATACCACTGGGGCTGCTGTATACTACCACTGGGGCTGTATACTACCACTGGGGCTGTATACTACCACTGGGGCTGTATACTACTACTGGGGCTGAATATACCACTGGGGCTGCTGTATACTACCACTGGGGCTGTATACTACCACTGGGGCTGAATATACCACTGGGGCTGCTGTATACTACCACTGGGGCTGTATACTACCACTGGGGCTGTATACTACTACTGGGGCTGTATGTATACTACCACTGGGGCTGTATATACTACTGGGGCTGCGTGTATACTACCACTGGGGCTGCTGCTGTATACTACCACTGGGGCTGCTGTATATTCCTCTGGGGCTGCTGTATACTACCACTGGGGCTGCTGCTGTATATACCACTGGGGCTGCTGCTGTAACACTGCTGGGGCCTGTATATACCACTGGGGAGGCTGCTGTATACCACACTGCTGGGGGCTGTATACCTGTGCTGGAGTCCACCCTCGGCTTATACGCGAGTCAATAAGTTTTCCCAGTTTTTGGGGGCAAAAGTAGGGGGGTCGGCTTATACACGGGTCGGCTTATACACGAGTATATACGGTAGTTTAATTTTCTATGGGGCAAAAGGGGGGTGATATGTACTTTTATGTGTTTTTTTCATACTTTTAAAAACTGTATTTTTTCCTTATTTTACACTGCCCACTAGGGGGCCTCAGTGCTGCACAGTCCGATCACTTGTATTATGTAGAGATGAGCTGCAGCACATCTCTATATAGCAGAAATGATCGCTTTCTGTGGATGCCGACGCAGGAATTAATTGCTGACAGCTTCCGGGGTCATCACAGGACACTGGGCCGTCAAGGTAACAGATGGAGGTCCCGTGATCGCATAACGGGCCCTTGGATCACAGCAGGGAACAGCACAATCCCCGCCGCAATCCAAAGGGTTAACAGCATCAATCGGATTACTGATCAATGCTTTTAGCTACACATGTAAGGCTGCTTTCACACTGCAGTTTTTTCACTGATCAGTGTCCATCAGATTTGTGTGCCAAAACCCGGAGAGGAACCAGGAAAGGAACTTGGAGAGAAAAACTATAATTGAAAGATTGACACCTGTTCTGAGTTTTGGAGACACTCCTGGTTTTGGCACACAAATCTGATGGACACTGATCAGTGAAAAAACTGCAGTGTGAAAGCAGCCTCAGATGATCACATCAGCTGAGATGTGTAGGGGATGATGCGAGCTCAGCAAGTGAGCTCGCATCAGGGGGAGGGACATGGCCAAGTACATATATGTCCGTCCTTGGTCGTGAAGTGGTTAATCTATGAGAAATATTTAAAAAAAAACAATTGTGGAAAAAATCCTATCTACCATCGTTATTTTTTTTATTTTGCCTCAACAGCGTTCATTGTGCAGTTAAAAATAACCTGGGAAAAGATTCGTTAGATCAGTGTGATTACTTAGATTCTAAGCTTGTACAATTTTTTTCTACCCAGGCTAAATAATAGTAGCCCACAGTCGCCCCAGAAATTGGCGCATTTATTAGAAGAGCCAATTCCTGGCGGTTTACCCGGTTTGCCCTGGTATGGTGGCAATCAGATTAATGGAATAGGATAATGACAGCTGAGTATTGCCAGCTTGTCATTAAGTCTAGATTTATAATATTCAGGCCTCTAAGAGACCCGACCATTATCAATCTTGTGAAGAAATAGTTAAAAAATACAGAGAAAAATCCTTTATTTGAGATAAAAGACAGGGGAAAATTTTGTCGAGCTCACTGGGACGGGGGTACTCGGTACCGGACCGCGTTGCTGCGGGGGATGTCACGGAGGTCCTGATCCGGACCGTGTTTCGGGCCCTGGCATGTAATAAAGGGATATTTACAGGGGATAATGTCAGTCGTGACGCCACCCATGGTGTGTGGTCAGTATGGGGGACTACCGCTGCTGCAGAACCTCTGGGGTGATGTTAGGCAGCTTAGATGGTACTGCTATCTGTAGGTAGAGGCAAAGTCCCCGGGCAGTGGTTGTTATAGTCTATGGTGGATATAGTAGTAGGGGATGATAGTGGAGACGGGTTAAGGAACACACACTCACGTTTTGTAGTTTCCAAGGCTTTACTGCGATGTTGTTGCAGATTATAGTCCACGGAGTCTGTATTGGGGCCGGGTTCTCCCACCCTGTCCGGGTCATCAGCTTCCTCGTGTGTGTGTCCTTGCTGCTGCTTCTAGATTAGCTGCTGGCACTGTCTCACTCTCCTCTCTCTTTCTGCTGGTACCACTTGGCTAGGCAACTTGAGTCTTCTGTGTTGTACTGACCCCGCCGTGTTGCTTTGCTCTGGTACTGTGGTGGTCTAGAGACTGCACTACTCCTGGATTCACTGTGCTGTGTGTGTCAGTTACAGTGTCAGATCCGGTGTCCGTTCTGTGCGCTCTTCTGGGGCGAATGATGGTGGCACTCAAGCTCCCGGATGTGTTTCTCTGTCTTTCTAGTTCTCCTCTCCTCAGACCCTGGCTAGGCCTGGAATCGTGAGCAGACTGTAGAGAAGCTTGGCACAGCTTCTTTGACACTACAGCCTCTCTCAGTTCTCCCAGGAACTGAAACTAAACTCTGCTCTTCACAGTACTGTCTCGTACTGAACTCTACTCTGCTTCCTCGTGAGCTGGAGTATATAAGAGAGCAGGTTGTGCTCCCCCTCCTGGCCCAGAGGTGCTAGTGTAGGTCAGTGTGTTGTGGGGAGGGAACCCGTGTGATGTTACTGTGGCACATTAACCCCTGGGGTGCCACAATTTCTTTATTTGAAATAAATCAGACAGACAACCTTCATTTTTCCATTTACATATACAGTATATCAAGATGGGGAACATATATACCAGGGTGAATACCATATATACAAGAATGGGGACTATGTACACTAGGATAGGGAAAATATATACCAGGAGGGGGACCATATATACCAAAAATGGGTATTATGTATACCAAAATGAGGACATATATACCAGAATGGGGGCCGTATATACCAGGATGGGAAAATATATACCAGGATTGGGGAACATATATACCAGGATGGGTCCATGAAGAGGACCATAGATATCTGGATAGAAATCATATATAACAAGATGGTGAACATTAATACATAATGAAGGTGGAAGGGGGGCAATTCACAAGTTGTAAGCACAAATAAAGTCTTATCCACAGTACAACTGTAGTATTAATAATCATGGAAAGACTCAACCAATATATGTGTGGCATCCTAGAGGTCCGGTTGCCACAGTGACGTTGCCTCATTCACCAGGATGGACATCATGCTTGGAAGCAGGAGGAGATCCCCATGTGAGGTAAACCACAGCATGCACACACAAAACCTGACTCCAGGCCTGAAGGAGGAGCTCTACACCTGATTTCAGGGGAGTTGCCTTATTTCCGGCACGGAGGAGGGGTTAGTCAGAAAGTCTGAGGAGAGGGAGAGGAGAAGACATAGGAGAGAGCTCTGGGGAGTGGAGCTGCCGAAGACTCACCCCAGTGTGGCGCTACAGAAAACACCAGAGTCCTGGGTTGTGTGGGTACTGAACGTCCCAACAACCGAATCTGGAGGATGGGAGACTGTACGTCTCCTGGGCTCACTACAGACTCGGCAGCACAACAGCATAGCGAGAGCCCGAAGCCACCACCAGTCAGCCGTACCCGTGATAGGCTCGTGCTGTCTGCCATGCGGGTGCAAGGGAGAGAAAGCAATAAGGGGGCCACAGCGTACCTCCAGGCAGCCAGGACCCTAAACTGAGAGCGTGAAATGAAAGCCTCCAAACCCACCTGTCAAGGTGGATCCCCAAATGCTTCCAGGTTGACCGGACCCTTCTTGGACCTGGTAACCAGTGCCTTGGACTGAACTACATTTCACCAGGTAAAGGTAAAGAAACTGCACCCTTTATGTCCTCCTGTTATTGCCTGCACCCCCTGGCCAGCTCCTGCACCCCAACCATAACCACCATAGACTATCACACCAACCCTGAGGCCCCACTCCACCTGTGGGGAGCAACACCATCCCAGCTGCTGCACCATCTGCCCCAGAGGTCCAAATCAGCAGCGTCGGCCATCCCTGGCCGCATACCACAGGTGGCGTCACAAAGACTTCTAAATACCCTGTAAATAACCCCTTCACTGCACGGCCAGGGCCACAGAGCAGGGCCACGGCCACCGTGAGCTCCCAGAAAGCCAGCCGGCCCGGCTACCGAGTACCCCCCCAGCCCTTGTGGACGTTGCACATGCACAGGAAATGGCTGCAGCAGACCCACGTGCGAACAGCAAACATGTGGAGTAGTGAAGAGGGTATAAAATCTGCACTGCCATCAAAGGATGAAAGATCTAAGTACTAGGAACAATGATTTGTCAACACGTTTGAGAACAAATCATAATTATGAATTTATATCCTTTTCACTATTCTTCATGTTTGGTGAATCTATGTGTGAAGCAAATCTCATCGCTTCTCGGCCTTTTGGCTAAGATCAAATGTAATATTTTTCAAAAAGGTGGTCTTGACGCTTGGCACCTTAGTAGATTGATGTGCACACTGGGTATAGTGTTAGTATGCGGAGTGGCTTATATGACCATCTGGTGGACCCCCTGGCCCTCCAGGATTGATCTCATTAGGTCGAGTAAGATTGAAAGCCTGCAGTGCTCCAGGACTGGTGACCCTGGGGTGCTCTAACTCACTGGGTGTGGGAAACCCACTTGAGTTTCAGGCACATTTGCACTTGCACTTCACCTTTCTGATTCTTATTGAGCACACACCCTTTTCTGGACCTTTTGGAAAGAATGGGGAATTTTCAATTTCCCATTCGAAGGTCTGATCAGTATTGCACTGAGCAACTTTCAATATTTTTTCTTTGTTTTCACTGTGTGTCTGTGGCGCCCCTCCGGTCAGGCTGCCAATAAAGGTATTGCATGCATTTTACATGTATGGTGCTATGGCCAGAGGTAAGATGGGAAAGCTTTGCCAAGAACCCCATTTGCATCCAACACAATCCAAACTCCAGGACAGGGAGTTGCTGGGCGGAGGAAAGCCAAATTCAGGGCAGTCCCCACCTACTTGGTAGAGGGAGGAGTTATGTTAGGGGTGGGAGGCAGAAGAAAACAGCTCTTGTGAGATCCAGTCGGGCACCTGGGAAGCTAGGACTACACGTGGAGTAAAGTGCTAATCCCAGGGCCTGAGGACACAAATCTGCTGCGGGCTGTTCAGTCGGGCAGAGGAGCTAGCTGCCGAAGTGTTACCAGTACCAATTCGATTTGGATTCTTCAAGACCAGCTGTGAAACTGGAGGTCACTGGGCTTCAGGTACAGTGGCTACCATAGGCTTAAGGAACCATATAGGGTTAAGAGGACCAGGAAGTCTGTCGCTCACAGAACCCGCAGTCATCTGCCCTCAGGGACTGGCAACCACAGGGCACTTAGGAGAGGACAGGGGTAAGAAGAGGAAAGCAGCAAGGAAGGCCAAACACTCTGTGTTTCAGCAAGGTGGATCCAGAATGCATCTGGGCTGGCCAGGCTGTAAACTTGTTAGCAGGGGTGCATCAAGCCCCCCTGCCGCCTGAGCCCTAATTGAGAAGCGGGTAAAATGGGGGGGTGTTGGTGCTATCAGCTCCGGCCGCAGGTAAAGAGCAAGGGGGGGTGCTGTTAGTTCCCGGCCGCAGGTGAAGACCGGGGGTGGTGTGCTAGCAACTCCCGCCGCAGGTGAAGAGCTGGGAGTGGGGGTGAAGGGGTTCTAGCATCTCCCGCCGCAGGGCTATCTCTAGCGGCAGCATGGGGTGAGGCTGTCTCTTGCCGAAGCCGGCGCGACGTCTCGAGCCCACTGGGACGAGGGTACTCGGTACCGGATCGTGTCTGCTGCGGGGGAAGTCACGGGTGGTCCTGGTCCGGTCCGTTTCCCAGGCCCTGGCAAATAAAAGGGGTGTATTTACAGGGGATTGTCAGTCGTGACGCCACCCACCATATGCGCCAGTGATGGGGCCGCCGCTGCTGCAGAACCTCCGGGGATGATGGAATGGCAGCTTAGGTGTAATAGTTCCAGTGGGTAGAACTGTATTCCCCGGGGCAGTGATGGTATAGTCTCTAATGGATATGAATGGTGAAGACGGGGTTAAAGGACACACACTCACGTTTAGTAGTCAAAGGTGCAATTCTCCTCTTCTCCTGATGCTGCAGCTTCTTCTAATCCGTGTGCAGAGCTGACAGGCTGGTAGCTCTGTAGGTGGGAGCTCTCTGTTACTGAATGTAGGGCAAAGGTTGCAATCAATACACAGACTCACAGTTTTGCTGTTTTCCAAAGCTTTACTGCAGATGTTGTTGCAGGTTATAGTCCACGGAGTCTGTAATGGGGCTAAGCTCTCTTCCCACCCTGTCCGGGTCGTCAGCTTCCTCGTGTTATGCTGTGTGTGTGTCCTGACTGCTGCGTCTAGCTAAGCTGCTGGGACTTCTCACTCTTTCTCTGTGTTCTGCTGGTACCACTTGGCTAGGCAACTTGAGTCCTCTGTGCTGTGCTGACCCCTCCGTGATGCTTTGCACTGGTACTAGGGGCATCTAGAGATCCCACTGTTCCTGGATTCACTGTGCTGTGGGTGCCAGACACAGTACCGGATCCGGTGTCCGTTCCGTGCGCTCTTCTGGGGCAAGTGAAAGTGTCACTCCAGCTCCCAGACGTGTTCCTCTATCTGTAGTTCTCCTGTTCCTCTGACCCTTGCTGGGCCTGCACTAAGTTCTGCACTAACTTGTGCTCTTCACAGCACTGCACCGTACTGTACGGTCTGAGCTCTCCCTCATGAGCAGGAGTATTTAAGGGAGCAGGTGGTGCTCCCCCTCCTGGCCCAGAGGTGCTAGTGTTTGTCAGTGTGTAGTGGGGAGAGAACCTATGTGGTGTTATTGTGGCATATTAACCCATGGGGTGCCACATTCCCCCTTAGTTAAATACAGTACTCCGGGACTGTAGAAAAACAAGTAACAAACAGTTAAACACAATTAATATTGACATAGACTTAAAAGTGAAAAAGTACAAAAATCACTAGAATGTGAAAAAGAGTCCAAAAAGTCAAAAAGCAGTCTTTCCGGGGGTTTAGTCTATTGCCTCCGGGCTGATACATGTATTCACAAAAGAGTTCATACCACAACCAGTCCGTGGTATGTATGGTCCATAAATGAATAAGGAGAAAAGTTCAAAGTTCATACAGGATAGTCTCTGTAGGTACTGGGCTTTTTTAACGTTGCAACAACTATATACATTTGTCCATGGGGGTTTCTGCTTAGGAGGCCTGGATTCGCTACACCACTCCCCAGGCACTTTCTTTCCCTAACTTAATATACATGGGGGTCAATCCAGTTCCTCCACCCTCTTGGACACAGTCTACCAGGTTCAATTTACTTTACCTTTAAACAAACATATTTACATTACACATATAATGACATTTTACTTTCTGTACCTAACTGGTAACTGCCCTTGGGTACTACGCTCTGATCTGCGTAAAACGGGTATACTGCTTGCATGTGGGCTACTAGTATTTGTGGGTATGTACCTACGTGTTGTGCTTGGTACTATGACAGATGGTGATCTGACTGCAGGACTGGCAAGTTCACTAGGACCAGGAATTTGTTCTTCCTCTTCAGATTCTACTTCCAGTTCTTCAAGTCTTGGGTCTTCTTCAGGTAACACAGGTTCTGGTAACAGGGGTTCTGGTGTTGGTTCCACCATTGAAGGGAATGCAATCATTGGGACGACAACTGCTCCATGGTAATTCGGCCATGTTTTAGGGAAATCTCCTAGTACCGTGTGGAATACTTCTTCTTTTTCTTGGATAGGTTGGACCTGTACGGGTTCTACAACTTCAGGTGTCTTCAGTGTTTCAGGACACAATTTAAGCTGATCACGAGATACGACTGCTGAAGTTCTTCCTTCATCTTTACTTATCAAACAGGTTTTAACATTGTCTAGAGTAGATGGTAAGACTGTGTATGGGACGGTTTCCCACTGATTATCCAATTTGTTAGTGCATTTCTTTCTCTTGAGCACTTGATCACCTTCCTGTAATGGCATTGTTTGAGCATGTTTGTTAAAAGTCTTCTCTTGTCTTGCTCTTGCTTGCTGTAAGTTTCTTTCTACTCATTCTTGGACTTGTTGATACTGTTTCTGACGTTTGGTATCCCAATCTGATTCTTCTTCTACTTCTGTATCTGGTTTTACAATTCCCATTTCTAGATCGATTGGTAGCTTACCGGGTCTTGCACGCATAAGGTATGCTGGAGTGCAGTTTGTAGAACTCACAGGAACATGGTTGTATAAGTCTACCAAGTCAGGTAATTTATCTGGCCACTGATTTCTTTCTGATTCTGGTATGGTCTTTAACAGTTCAATTACAATATGATTCATCTTCTCGCATAAACCATTTGTTTGGGGATGATACGTTGTTGTGCGAATCTTCTTACAACCGTACATATTGCAGAATTCCTTGAATAGTTCTGATTCAAAAGCTGGACCTTGGTCTGCAAGGACTTGTTCTGGGTAACCATGCGGTCTACAGAAATGCGTCTGGAATGCTTTTGCTGCCGTCTTCGCTATTAGATCTTTAACAGGTACCACCACTAAGAAGCGTGAGTAATGGTCCACGATGGTTAAGGCATAGACATAGCCTGACCGGCTTGGTGACAACTTGACGTGGTCTAATGCGACTAGCTCGAGTGGCTGCTTGGTTACTATTGGTTGAAGCGGAGCTTTCTGTGGATCCTTCCCTCTGAGGTTGCATGCGGCACATATTCTACACCAACGTTCAATTGATCTTCTCATGCCAACCCAATAGAATCTTTCTCTCAGGATCGCTTCTAACTTCTTCCATCCAAAATGACCTGCGCCGTCATGGTACGCTTCTTAGACCATTTGAGTGGCTCGCTTGGGCACAATAATCTGCCAGACCAGTTCATGCGTTTTAGGATTGGTATGCGTTCTGCAGAGCTTCCCTTGATGCAGAAACAACTTGCCTCTATCTTTCCATAGCTGTATAGCTTCAGCTGGGGCATTCTGATCAGGGTTTGCACCCTGTTGCGTAAGCAGTTCTTTCACTAGCTTCACAGCTGGATCATTATCTTGGGCTTCGACCCATCCGTAGTGTCTTAACGGGTTAAGATTTACTTTCTGCTCTCTCTGGTAGATGCCGGGTTGGTACTTTTCTTCCTTTGAACGATGAAAGGCCGGTAGTTCAATCTCTTCCAACTCTTCCGGTTCCTTTTCTACGTCTCTCAGGTGTGGCATCCATGACAAGGCATCTGCGTTCCTGTTCTTGTGACCTGCCCGATATTTGATGACAAAGTTGTAGTTAGATAGCCGGGCTATCCAACGCTGCTCCAGAGCACCTAATTTTGCTGAATCCAGGTGAGTCAACGGGTTGTTATCCGTGTAGATGGTGAATTCTGCACCTGCCAAGTAATGTTTAAAGCGTTCAGTCACAGCCCAAACTACTGCCAGTAGCTCTAACTTGAAGGAGCTGTAGTTCTCGGGATTTCTTTCTGTAGGCCGGAGCTTCCTATTTGCAAAGGCAATAACTCTCACTTTGCCTCCTTGCTTCTGTGACAATACTGCTCCCAGTCCCATGTTGCTGGCATCCGTGTATAGAATGAACGGTTGATGGTAATCAGGGTATGCCAGGATCTCTTCTCCCGTCAGTGCACTTTTCAGCTTGTTGAAGGAATCTTCTCTTTCCTCATCCCACCGTGTCAGGAAATTACAGGATGAAGACTTCTTCGATCGTCCCACCAGAATGTCTTGCAGAGGAGCTGCTAGCTTCGTAAATCCTCTGATAAATCTTCTATAATAGCCTACTAGGCCCAGGAATTGCCTCACTTCTTTCACGTTCGTAGGTCTTGGCCAATCCCTTATCACTGTGACTTTATCAGGATCCGGTGCTACTCCCTCTGAACTCACGACATGTCCCAGGTACTGTACCTTTGGTTTGAGAAGGTGACACTTGGATGGCTTGATCTACATGCCATATTTGGACAAAGCTTCGAACACTTCTGCCAGGTCTTGTAGATGTTGCTCATACGTCTTGGAATAGACTATGACGTCATCTAAGTACAGGAGGACAGTTTCGAAGTTCTTGTGTCCTAAGCAGCTCTCCTTCAGACGTAGGAAGGTCCCGGGTGCGTTGCAGAGTCCGAACGGGATACAATTAAACTCACAGAGGCCCATTGGCGTAGTAAACGCTGTCTTCTCCTTGTCGGCCTCGGCCACAGGAACCTGCCAGTACCCACTAGTCAGATCAAGGGTGGAAAAGTAGTTAGCAGATTTTAATGCAGCTAATGACTCCTCAATCCTAGGTAATGGGTATGCGTCCTTATGTGTGATGCGATTAATCTGCCGGTAATCTACGCACATTCTCATGGTCCCATCCTTCTTTTTAACTAACACTAGAGGTGCTGCCCAGGGGCTACAACTGTCTCTTATTACCCCTGCAGATTTCATTTCTCTGAGCATGTCTTTGGTGGTTTGGTAGTGAGCTGGTGGTAAGGGTCTATACCTCTCTTTTATAGGTTGATGGTTACCTGTGGGTATAGTGTGCTCTACCCCTTTAATCTGCCCAAAGTCTAACGGGTGTTTGCTGAATATCTGCTCATATTATTTCACTACCCGGTATACTCCATGCTTGTGACAGGGAGGTGTTGAACTGGTACCTACATGTAGCTTTTGGCACCAATTCTCCAGCTTTTCCCTTGAGCCATTGTCATCTGCCTAGCTTGACAGGTCCAAGGGCTCGACGGCTGTGATGTTATTGTTATCAACCGTGTACAACTTAGCCATGGTAGCATACTTAGGTAATGTGACCTCGTCTTCTCCGCAGTTCAATAGGCTTAATGGCACTCTTCCCCTGTGTACGTCAACTACTCCTCTAGCAGTGAGTATGGTCGGTCTACTGTCTGAGTACACGGGTTCTACCAGGGCCTGATAGTCTTGCCCTTTAATGCCTATTGCGGCTCTGCACCACACCAACATTTCAGTTTTGGGAGGTATTACAATGGTATTGGATCACTTACTCGTACACTGCCGATCTCACCTCCGGAAATTTCTACCTGCTGTTTCAACATCAGGGCTTTGATCTCTTTGTGCAGAAGCCTCTGTTGTCCAGTTCCGGCAGTCTCGGCGATTTGCTGCAAAACACTTAACACTTCAGAAAACATTTCTCAATTACATTCATTCCTAGCAGCATCACGGGTTCACGTTCTCGCCGGTTAACATCTACGATTATAATACCCTGGTTCTGCAATTCTACCTTCCCAACCTGAATATTCATCTCTCTAAATCCAACCTTTGGTATTACCTGTCCATTACTAGCCCATACATCAAAGTTAAAGTCATCTGGCGCACTAGTAATGTCTGAATCAGCCCAGTACCTTTTATATAGAACATGTGGGATTGATGTTATCTGGGATCCGGTATCCAGTAGGGCACTGAAGGGAATGCCATCCAACACAATAGGGATCACCGGCTTTCCTCCCACGAATTTGTCATACCAGGCTGAGGGGCCTTGAGTGTTCATTCCTGGGGAGCGGCCCGCCTGCCCAGGGAATCGTCATTTAAAGGACACTCACAAGCAAGATGGCCTGGTTTCTGGCAACGGCGGCAAATGGGCTGTCCATCTGGTTGGTAGCGATCGCTGGGTCGTCCTCTTGCTGCTGGGTATCTTCTGGGCCTCATCCACAGGACATCCTCTTTGCTGGTCGCCAACTGGATCTTGGGTGCAGGCTTTGACTCTCGCAGTTCCTTGATGACCTTGGCCATAGAGATCACGGTGTCTGTCAGGGCATCTAGCTTTTGATTGAGGGCTGCATTAGAAATTGATTCCCCTGTTTCAGCAGCTGTTGCTGACATAGCTGACTGGTGCTGCTGGCTGCTGAGGTGCTGCAGCAGTGTCCGGGACAGTTGGTAGCTCCCGTGGCTCTTCCAGCTGCTGCAGACGAATAGCTCTATCTTTCAGCTCAGTAAATGTCATGTCGGGGTTCTGCAGCAGTATCATGCTCAACTGTCCTCGGTGGGAAGGGGAATGGAGGCCCTCTATGAATTGGTCAAGTAGCATTTTATCAGCTCCCGGGGCTAAAGCAGGTTTTGCCAGTTTTAGGGCTTTGAGTGCTTCCTGCAGATTCAAGGCAAAAGTCTCTGGCACTCTGTTTAGGTTTCTGGTGGCATGCAAAGAACCTCATCTTAGCCCGGGTATCAGTAGCAGATTCAAACGTTGCTTTCAGTCTAGCTACTAGATGCTCTACAGTGTCCTTATCTGTGTCCTGCCAGGACGCAACCTCACGCCGTGCATTGCCAGTTAACTGTCCCATTATCATTCCTACACGCTGGGCTTCAGTGAGGGGATACATCACATAATACTCTTTAATCTTTAGCATAAAGTCAGTTAATGTATTGGGCTCACCGGAGTATTGGGGCAGCCACATTGCCCCTGGAGTATACGGCATCAGGAATGGCATGATGGATGCTGTTCCTTGCGCCGCTGCACCGCCGGGTACTATCGCTGGGTCCGGCGCTGCAGCTCCACCGGCTGCTCTGTTGCCGTCTTGTACATCGGGCTGCGACATCTTGGGCCCCCTTAGTTAATATCCGCCCTCCGTCTTCCGCTTCCGTCCGGATGTCTGTGGGAGGTTCCGCGGTGAACCAGGGATCTTCTTCCCCGCCGGATGTCGTCAGCACCACGGGAGGAGGCTGGGTTTGCGCCACTGCAGGGTACCGCCCCCTTTCTTTCCCACGCGCGCTCCAAAACGGCGGATTTTCAAAAATACAGTTCAGATGGCGCAGTTCAACAACAGTTTTCACATCAATCACAGCACACGCTGCCCGTTTGAACGGGCACGGTAGATCCTGTTCATGATGCCAGGTTTGTCGAGCCCACTGGGATGAGGGGTACTTGGTACCGGACCGTGTCTGCTGCGGGGGAAGTCACGGGTGGTCCTGGTCCGGTCCGTTTCCCGGGCCCTGGCAAATAAAAGGGTGGTATTTACAGGGGATTGTCAGTCGTGACGACACCCACCATATGCGGCCAGTGATGGGGCCGCCGCTGCTGCAGAACCTCCGGGGATGATGGAATGGCAGTTTAGGTGTAATAGTTCCAGTGGGTAGAACTGTATTCCCCGGGGCAGTGATGGTATAGTCTATAATGGATATGAATGGTGAAGACGGGGTTAAAGGACACACACTCACGTTTAGTAGTCAAAGGTGCAATTATCCTCTTCTCCTGATGCTGCAGCTTCTTCTAATCCGTGTGCAGAGCTGACAGGCTGGTAGCTCTGTAGGTGGGAGCTCTCTGTTACTGAATGTAGGGCAAAGGTTGCAATCAATACACAGACTCACAGTTTTGCTGTTTTCCAAAGCTTTACTGCAGATGTTGTTGCAGGTTATAGTCCACGGAGTCTGTAATGGGGATAAGCTCTCTTCCCACCCTGTCCGGGTCGTCAGCTTCCTCGTGTTACGCTGTGTGTGTGTCCTGGCTGCTGCGTCTAGCTAAGCTGCTGGGACTTCTCACTCTTTCTCTGTGTTCTGCTGGTATCACTTGGCTAGGCAACTTGAGTCCTCTGTGCTGTGCTGACCCCTCCGTGATGCTTTGCACTGGTACTAGGGGCATCTAGAGATCCCACTGTTCCTGGATTCACTGTGCTGTGGGTGCCAGACACAGTACCGGATCCGGTGTCCGTTCCGTACGCTCTTCTGAGGCAAGTGAAAGTGTCACTCCAGCTCCCAGACGTGTTCCTCTGTCTGTAGTTCTCCTGTTCCTCTGACCCTTGCTGGGCCTGCACTAAGTTCTGCACTAACTTGTGCTCTTCACAGCACTGCACCGTGCTGTACGGTCTGAGCTCTCCCTCGTGAGCAGGAGTATTTAAGGGAGCAGGTGGTGCTCCCCCTCCTGGCCCAGAGGTGCTAGTGTTTGTCAGTGTGTAGTGGGGAGAGAACCTATGTGGTGTTATTGTGGCATATTAACCCATGGGGTGCCACACGACGCACATCACACAGGAAGCTGCTGTGTGGTGCTGGCGCCGCCCCCTTCTGCACAGTGGGTCCCTCTACCTACTTGCCGCCTGAGCTTAAGGACTCACACTGTCAAAATGGACGGTGCGGCCCTGCTTGTTGGACTATGTACCCCGGCTGGCTTGTAATCTGCTTCAACACCAAGTAAATGGTAAGAACTACAAGAACCCTGCGTGTTGTCTATTCCTTCCTGTGCTTCCTTGCACCCACTTGCAGAACCATTGACTCGCCCCAGTGGGGACCATGGGGTACTTGGAACCAGGCCCTCCCGATTTCATCGGGGGCTGTGGGATAACACAGTGGCGTGACCCGGTCCGTGATTCCCTCGTCGGGTGATCAGTAAAAAGGGGAAGTTAGAAAAAAGGATGAAAATAAAAATAAAAAACTAAGCTAAAAATAAAAGAGTTTTTGTCGTGACGCCACCTGTGGAATGCGGCATAGCCACTGCTGTAGTCGAGACCTCTGGAGATGATGGGAGTAGCAGCTATGATGGTTTAGCTCTCCACGAGAAAAGCGGGTTCCCAGGGCAACCATATAGTCTATGGAGGTGATTTGGGGGATGGTAGGCCAGTGGGAAGGAGCTGGCTGCTGGCAGGAATCAAGGGCAATCACAAGCAGGCTCCTGCTGCCGGCTCGGCGTTTCAGTCTACCTCTCCTCAGACGCAGAAATAACAATCTCACACAGTGCCGAGCTTCAACCCGGTTTACTTTGCTTTCTCGACAGGTGGTCAAGTTACAGGCCAGTTCAGTGGCTGCTCCGGTAGTCTCTTAGCAACCAGGATGGCTTGTCCAGTTCACCCCCTTTTGTGTTCCTTTCCATGGGCCTTTCTTCCTTACACTTCTGCATGCAAAGCAACGATCCAGCGGCCATGGGCCTTCGGTGGGCGACCTGCCTGGTCCCCTGGCCCTAGTACGGTGGCCTTCTCTTCGCTGCGCCGGGGGTTTGGGTCGCGGGACATAGAGATCCCGCACCCGACCGGTTTTGTGGTTGGAGCGTGGAGCGTCCTGGCCACCTCAGAGCCGGCACCCTGGTTTCTGCCTCGTCCTTAAGCTTCCAGCATGGGTGGATTGTGTCGAGCCCACTGGGACGGGGTACTTGGTACCGGACCGGGTTGACTACTGGGGGATATCACGGAGGGCCTGGTCCGGACTGTGTCCCGGGCCCTGGCAAGTAAAAGGGGAATATTTACAGGTAACCCTCGCTTTGCCTCCTTGCTTCTGTGACAATACTGCTCCCAGTCCCACGTTGCTGGCATCCGTGTATAGAATGAATGGTTGATGGTAATCAGGGTATGCCAGAATCTCTTCTCCCGTCAGTGCACATTTCAGCTTGTTGAAGGAGTCTTCCTTCTCTTCACTCCACTGGAAAGGAGGATTACGGGCTGAAGACTTTCTTGACTGTCCTACCAGGATGTCTTGCAGGGGAGCTGCTACCTTCGTGAACCCACTGATAAATCTTCTATAATAGCCTACCAGGCCCAGGAATTGCCTAACTCCTTTCACGTTTGTAGGTCTTGGCCAATTCCTTATCACGGTGACTTTATCAGGATCCGGTGCTACTCCCTCTGAACTCATGACATGTCCCAAGTACTGTATCATTGGTTTGAGAAGGTGGCATTTGGATGGCTTGATTTTCATGCCGTATCCGGATAAGTCTTCAAACACTTCTGCCAGGTCTTGTAGATGTTCCTCATACGTCTTGGAGTAGACTATGACGTCATCTAGGTACAGGAGGACAGTTTCAAAGTTCTTATGTCCTAGGCAGCTTTCCATCAGGCGTTGGAAGGTCCCGGGTGCGTTGCAGAGTCCGAACGGCATACAATTGAACTCACAGAGGCCCATTGGCGTAGTAAACGCTGTCTTCTCCTTGTCGGCCTCGGCCACAGGAACCTGCCAGTACCCACTAGTCAGATCAAGGGTGGAAAAGTAGTTAGCAGATTTTAATGCAGCTAATGACTCCTTAATCCTAGATAATGGGTATGCGTCCTTATGTGTGATGCGGTTGATCTGCCGGAAATCTACGCACATTCTCATGGTCCATTCCTTCTTTTTAACTAACACTAGAGGTGCTGCCCAGGGGCTACAACTGTCTCTTATTACCCCTGCAGATTTCATTTCTCTGAGCATGTCTTTGGTGGTTTGGTAGTGAGTGGGTGGTAATGGTCTATACCTTTCTTTTATAGGCTGATGGTTACCTGTGGGTATAGTGTGCTCTACCCCTTTAATTTGCCCAAAGTCTAACGGGTGTTTGCTGAATATCTGCTCATATTATTTCACTACCCGGTATACTCCATGCTTGTGACGGGGAGGTGTTGAACTGGTACCTACATGTAGCTTTTGGCACCAATTCTCCAGCTTTTCCCTTGAGCCATTGTCATCTGCCTGGCTTGACAGGTCCAAGGGCTCGACGGCTGTGATGTTATTGTTATTAACCGTGTACAATTTAGCCATGGTAGCATACTTTGGTAATGTGATCTCATCCGCAGTTCAATAGGCGTAATGGCACTCTTCCCCGGAGTACCTCAACCACTCCTCTAGCTGTGAGTATAGTGGGTCTATTGTCTGAGTACACGGGTTCTACCAGGGCTTGATAGTCTTGCCCTTTAATGCCTATTGTGGCTCTACACCAGACCAACATTTCAGTTTTGTGAGGTATTACAATGGGTATTGGATCACTTACTCGTACACTGCCGATCTCACCTCTGGAGATTTCTACCTGTTGCTTCAACATCAGGGCTTTGATCTCTTTGTGCAGAAGCCTCTGCTGTCCGGTTCCGGCAGTCTTGGCGATTTGCTGCAAAACAATTATCACTTCGGAAAAACTTTTCTCAATTACATTAATTCCTAGCAGCATCACTGGCTCACGTTCTCGCCGGTTAACATCTACGATTATAATACCCTGGTTCTGCAATTCTACCTTCCCAATCTGAATGGTAATTTCTCTGAACCCAACCTGTGGTATTAATTGTCCATTACTAGCCCATATGTCCATTGTAAAGTCAGTTGGAGCAATAGTAATGTCTGAATCAGCCCAGTACCTTTTATATAGAATATGTGGAATTGATGTTACCTGGGACCCGATATCCAACAAGGCACTAAATGGAATGACATCCAACACGATAGGGATCACCGGCTGTCCTCCCACAAATCTGTCATACCAGGCTGAAGGACGTGTAGCGTTCATACCTGAGGAGCGGCCCGCCTGCCCAGGGAATCGTCATTTAAAGCACACTCTCGGGCAAGGTGACCTGGTTTCTGGCAACAGCGGCAAATGGGCTGTCCATCCGGTTGATAGCGATCGCTGGGTCGTCCTCTTGTCGCTTGATATCTTCTGGGCCTCACCCATGGGACGTCCTCTCTGCTGGTTGCCAACTCGATCTTGGGTACAGGCATGGATCCTCGCAGCTCCTTGATGACTTTAGCCATTGAGATGACGGTGTCTGTCAGGGCATCTAACTTTTGATTGAGGGCCTCATTAGAGATTGGTTCTCTGGTTTCAGCAGCAGTTGCTGACATGGCAGATGTCGCTCGCACTGCCGTTTGCTGGGGCGCTGCTGCAGGGTCCGGTACAGATTGTAGATCCCGGGGCTCTTCTAGCTGCTGCAGACGGATAGCTCTGTCTTTCAACTCAGCAAATGTCATATTAGGGTTCTGAAGAAGTATCATACTCAGCTGTCCTCTGTGGGAAGGGGATAGGAGGCCCTCTATGAATTGGTCAAGTAGCATTTTATCAGCTCCCGGGGCTAAAGCAGGTTCTGCCAGTTTAAGGGCTTTGAGTGCTTCCTGCAGATTCAATGCATAGTCTCTGGCACTCTCTTTAGGCTTCTGGTGACATGCAAAGAACCTCATCTTAGCCCGGGTATCAGCAGTAGATTCAAACGTTGCTTTTAGTCTAGCTACAAGATGCTCTACAGTGTTCTTATCTGTGTCCAGCCAGGACGCAACCTCCCACTGTGCATTGCCCGTTAATTGTCCCATAATTATTCCTACACGCTGGGCTTCAGTGAGGGGATACATCACATAATATGCTTTTATCTTTTGCAGAAAGTCATTAAGCGTATTAGGCTCACTGGAGTATTGGGGCAGCCACATTGCCCCTGGAGTATATGGCATCAGGAGTGGCATGATAGGTGCTGCTCCTTGCGCCGCTGCACCGTCGGGTGCTATCGCTTGATCCGGCGCTGCAGCTCCACCGGCTGCTCCGCCGCCGTCGGGCGCATCTGGCTGCGACGTCTTGTTAACGTTTACCCTCCTGTCTTCCGCTTCCGTCCGGATGTCTCTTGGAGGTTCCGTGGTGCACCAGGGATATTCTTCCCCACCGGATGTCGTCAGCACCAGGGAGGAGGCTGGATTTGTGCCACTGCAGGGTACCGCCCCCTTTCTTTCCCAAGCGCCGCACATTGTAAAATGGCAGATTCTCAAAAATAGAGTTCTGATGGCGCAGCTTTAAAACAGTTTTCACGTTAATTACGGCACACAATGTCCGTTTTACCGGGCACGGTAGATCCTGTTCGTGATGCCAGGTTGTCCAGCCCACTAGGATGGGGTACTCGGTACTGGACCGGGTTTGCTGCTGGGGGATGTCACGGAGGGCCTGGTCCGGACCGTGTCTCGGGCCCTGACAAGTAAAAGGGGAATATTTACAGGGGATTAGAGTTTGTCGTGATGCCACCCACGGTGTGTGGTCAGGAATGGGACCACCGCTGCTGCAGAACCTCCGGAGATGATGTTAGGCAGCTTAGATGGAACTGCTCTCCGTAGGTAGAGGCGGGTTCCCCGGGGGGCAGTGGTTGTTATAGTCTATGGTGGATGTAATAATAAGGGATGGATAGTGGAGATGGGTTGAAGGAACACATACTCACGTTTCTGTAGTTTCCAAAGCTTTACTGCAGATGTTGTAGCAGGTTATAGTCCACACAGTCTGTACTGGGGCCGGGATGCTGCCACCCTGTCCGGGTCCTCAGCTTCCTCCTGCTGCGCTGTCTGTGTGTGGCCCTGCTGCTGCTTCTAGTTGAGCTGCTGGCACTGTCTCTCGCTCCTTTCTGGTACCCCTTGCTTAGGCAACTTGAGTCTTCTGTGTACTGCTGACCCCGCCGTGTTGCTTTGCACTGGTACAGTGGAGATCTAGAAGCTCCACTATTCCTGGATTTACTGTGCTGTGTGTGTCAGTCACAGTCTCGGATCTGGTGTCCGTTCTGTGCGCTCCTCTGGGGCGAGTGGTGATGGCACTCAAGCTCCCAGATGTGTTTCTCTGTCTTTAGTTCTCCTCTCCTCAGACCCTGGCTAGGCCTGGAATCGATGAGCAGACTGTAGAGAAGGCTCACACAGCTCCTTTACACTACAGCCTCTCTCAGTTCTCCCAAGAACTGGACTCTTCACAGTACTGCTACGTACTGAACTAACTACTCCTGCTTGTTCCAGAGTATATAAGGGAGCTGGTTTTGCTCCCCCTCTTGGCCCAGAGGTGCTAGTGTAGGTCAGTGTGTTGTGGGGAGGGAACCCGTGTGATATTACTGTGGCACATTAACCCCTGGGGTGCCACAATTATTCACTACCCGTACCTCTAGGTTTCCTTCTGACTCTCTACGGTCAGTAGCCTGGGACCCGGAACAGCCTCAGGTGGTACAAGCCGCCGCGTCCGTGACCTTTCAGTCTCGTGTAATGATGGTGTTACCTCTCCTCCCAACTCAACTGCACTGTTGCTCCTCTCCTACTCAACTGAACTCCACTGAGCTACTAATTAACTTCCTGGTTTTGTCTCCTTCCCTGTCCTAACTTCCCACCTTCCACCTGTCTCCTCCTGCCGTCCTGTTGCTGGGCATAGAGTACGTAGTTTTGGGATCGGGATGTGTTGGGTGTGTGTTTGGGTGACTGGACTTACCAATTCCTGTTGCTGCAAACGTCTAGTGGCGACCGGACTGCAGGGGCGCCACACCATCACCTTGAACTACTACAACCCTGATCCTCCTTAGACTTCTTACACCTACCAAGGGACCTAGGCCCTAACTGGAGAGGGCTCAAGACCTGGCTGCCACACTATCATCCCTTGGGGGTCCTCCACAGGATCCCCTGGCCACCTACAGGCCAGAACTCAAGTTGGCATCACGACAACCAATTTCCCCAGGAAATATTCCCTTCACAATATCTGGTCGCGGCCACGATCTCTGGGGACTGCCACCATGCCATCCCCTGTACTGTTAAACCACTGCAGAGTTGAGTACCCCAGCCCCATGACCACTGCATGTCGCCCTATACATGTGTGTCATCCTGTCTCTAGAATTTTGGCAGGATGCAGTTCCCTCACGGGTTCCAGTCTTGGCAGGTCTAGGGAAAGTGTGTGGCCCTTAGGTTCTACTGAACCCTTGCTCACCTCTTTCGGGAGGGGAGCTGACAGTTGATGGCTCCTAGTTTTTGCCTAGGGTGGCAGCCCAGGCAGATAATAGGAGTGAGACTGGGCCTTTCCTTAGCTTCAGCTAAGGTAGGCGACTAGTCCCCTACCCTCACTGTGATCTTCTGGCTTGGAGGGGTGGGGAATTGTTTTAGGGGCCTTTCTCCAGTTGGAGAGGGTTTCAAGTAGACTTGGCACATTCGGGTTTCGTGCACGACTTCAGGCTTTAAAAAAATTATTTCATAGTTAAGTCTGTAAATCAGTGAGCCTTACACATTCAAATTTCTAAAAAAAATTGGATATCAAACAGATCTAAAGTATAACATTAATTTTTTAACGGATACATTACAATTCTGCACCACTGGAAATAGTAAATGATCTTGTACTGTAGATGATTAATAGCTGCTATATAATAATGGACTGTACACATGAGAAAGAAATCGTCCATACAAAATTATGCTTGGCAAAAGGTAGACTGATGTTTTGGCAGCATGGTGGCATAGTGGTTAGCAGTGTATCGTGGCTCAGTGGTTAGCAGTGTTCGGTAGCTCAGTGGTTAGCAGTGTTCAGTGGCTCAGTGGTTAGCACTGTATGGTGGTTCTGTGTTAGCAATGTACGGTAGCTCTGTGTTAGCAATGTACGGTGGCTCAGTGGTTAGCACTGTACGGTGGCTCAGTGGTTAGCACTGTACGGTGGCTCAGTGGTTAGCACTGTACGGTGGCTCAGTGGTTAGCACTGTACGGTGGCTCAGTGGTTAGCAATGTACGGTGGCTCAGTGGTTAGCACTGTACGGTGGCTCAGTGGTCAGCACTGTACGGTGGCTCAGTGGTCAGCACTGTACGGTGGCTCAGTGGTTAGCACTGTACGGTGGCTCAGTGGTTAGCACTGTACGGTGGCTCAGTGGTTAGCACTGTACGGTGGCTCAGTGGTTAGCAATGTACGGTGGCTCAGTGGTTAGCACTGTACGGTGGCTCAGTGGTCAGCACTGTACGGTGGCTCAGTGGTCAGCACTGTACGGTGGCTCAGTGGTTAGCACTGTACGGTGGCTCAGTGGTCAGCACTGTATGGTGGCTCAGTGGTCAGCACTTCGTACCACAGTGTAACTCAGTGGTCAGCACTGTACAGTGGCTCAGTGGTCAGCACTGTACAGTGGCACAGTGAGTAGCACTGTACGGTGGCTCAGTGAGTAGCACTGTATGGTGGCTCAGTGAGTAGCACTGTACGGTGGCTCAGTGAGTAGCACTGTACGGTGGCTCAGTGGTTAGCACTGTATGGTGGCTCAGTGGTTAGCACTGTATGGAGGCTCTGTGGTTAGCTCTATACGGTGGCTCAGTGGTTAGCACTGTACGGTGGCTCAGTGGTTAGCACTGTACGGTGGCTCAGTGGTTAGCACTGTACGGTGGCTCAGTGGTTAGCACTGTACGGTGGCTCAGTGGTTAGCACTGTACGGTGGCTCAGTGGTTAGCATTGTACGGTGGCTCAGTGGTTAGCATTGTATGGTGGCTCAGTGGTTAGCACTGTACGGTGGCTCAGTGGTTAGCATTGTACGGTGGCTCAGTGGTTAGCATTGTATGGTGGCTCAGTGGTTAGCACTGTACAGTGGCTCAGTGGTTAGCAGTGGACGGTGGCTCAGTGGTTAGCACTGTACGGTGGCTCAGTGATTATAGCTGTATGATGGCTCAGTGGTTAGCATTGTATGGTGGCTCAGTGGTTAGCACTGTACGGTGGCTCAGTGGTTAGCATTGTACGGTGGATCAGTGGTTAGCACTGTATGGTGGCTCAGTGGTTAGCACTGTATGGTGGCTCAGTGGTTAGCAGTGTACGGTGGCTCAGTGGTTAGCACTGTACGGTGGCTCAGTGATTATAGCTGTATGATGGCTCAGTGGTTAGCACTGTTGCTTTGCAGCACTGGGGTCCTAGGAATCCAACCAAGGACAACATTTATAAGAGGTGTGTATCCGCGATCTTTAAATTTCAGCAGCTGCAGCTGTGATCAGAGGCATCTGGGTGCGAACCAGACTGGAGGACATATTTGCCGTCCGGTTCGGTTTGCAAATTGGGTCCGGGGCTGTCTGATTCACATCGGATAGCCCCAGACCTGATCACAACGTGGTGAGAAGACAATGTAATTTGTGTTACAACAAGAAGGGTGAAAGAAAGGATCGTAGGATGACGCTGTAATAAGTGGTTAATGAAGTCAATTAAAGAAGGATCTGCCGCTGCCACATGCAGTTGCACTAGTTACATAATCAGGAAGACCTGTAATGAGATAAATGGCTTCTATTCATTAGGGGATTACAGACACCAGTGTCCCATTTACACCTTACACCTGACTCCGCTGGACCAAAAGAGGCATAGTACACCATATAAGATATGGCATCAATGTCTGATCTGTGGTGGGCCAAATGCTGGTGACTCACCGTAGCCGGGGTGTTCACGTCGCAGGCGTTGACTCTCCTCTTGTCACGGAACCGCGCCTGCGGCTGTGAGGCCCGGTGGTCCAGATCAATAGGGGGAATGGCGGAACAGTAGGGGTTAAATGTCTTTGTGACGCCACCTGCGGGTGTTCGGTAACTGTACCGACGCTGCTAGGCCTCCGGGGGATGTTAGGCAGCAAGATGGAACGCTCCCCACAGGATGAGCGTGAGTCCCCAGAGTCAGGGGCTGCGCAAGATGTTGTGAGGCAGCCGCGGTAATGCTGCTGTTAGGCCCAGGAGTCAGACACAGGCACACCAAAGTCCTTTAAGTACCTTTACTGTTGGTTTTCAGGTACGCCAGACCGGGTTAGTGAAGTTAGCACTCCTGGAGGTTCACAGCAAGCAGTTGTAGTAGGCTTCCTTTCTCTATTTCTCTCTCTAAGGTCGGGTGGATGTGGAATCCAGCCGGACCGGGCAGTGTGTTCAATGGAACTTGCTTCACTTGGTTAACAGCACTGAGGGCACTGTAAAAGGGTCTGAGCAGGATCAGTACTCTTCCCTGGGCTCTCGTGGGTAGGTGCTTCAGGTGGAACATGTGGCTAAACCTCCTGTTAGACGTGCTGGTTCTCTGTGGTGGCTGGGTAGCTCTCACAGCTTCGGTTCCAGTAACCGGTTTGTAAGGAAAGAGTCAGAATAACTCTGTGTTCCTTGAGAGGTGTTCTCCTTCTTCCTCTGACCCCAATTGCAAGGGTCTCCTCACTGGCTAGCTGGCTGATTGGGCCTAGTGTGTCCCTCATAGGGTGGAGGTTTCACACAGGCTGGCAGCTCTTGTAGCGACTGCACACACTCTGAAGTTTCTCCCTCCAAGACTCTATTTATAGGGGCAACTGGCTCAAAGTGACCAGTGGAGCTCCCCCTAGAGGCTCGGGGTGAAACCAGGTGTACTAAGGTGTTGTGGTGTTTGTGAGTATTGCTTTGCTGTTAACTCCATTCATGCCCTAAGGATTTCTGTGGTGCCCAACAAGGTGCCAGGGTGCCACACTGGGACCATGTACTGTGTCCTGATATTGCATCCTGAGGGTATGTGCAATGAACCAAAGGCACTGTGTGCTGGCCACAGTGCCTCTGGACCTGTGAGAAGCCGCGGGTGATCGCAGCCACCCTGTATTCATGATCTCTGTTCGGTGCAGGGGGCTTTTCCCTGCATTCACCTGCTGGAGATCACTTACGACTCGGCAGCAATAAATTAACATGCTATGGAGGTGAGGAATCGCAGCAAACCGTGGCAGGTAAAAACACGCTACGGTGGGTAGAAGCATAGTGAGCATGGCATTACTAGAAATCCCATCCACCGTGCTTGTACTGTGTGTCCAAAACGCAGCTAATGCAGATTGTGAGTATGCACCCTTACAGTAGGAGGCGGTAGAGGTTCCAGTCACACCCAAGTCTAGGGGTCCTATTAATGCTCTCCCACATAAGAAGAAAGTTGTATCCTCTAAAGCATGTGATGTGTCTGGATGCTTGATACACCTCTAATGTCAAGTCATAAATCTAATAAAGAAAGGCCTTGTTCTTCCTGGAAATTGCACCTCTACAAGCTCTGTTGCACCTTCTGAAAGACTCTGTTGCTCCTTTTGGCAATTTAGAAAATTTGGTTGATACAGATTGTGAATCCCATGCTTTTCTGCACAAGTCTGCAACATCTCACAATACTAGGAAAGCAACTGAGTCTTTGATATAATCCACATGTTTTTTTTTTGAGGGGGATGGGGGGTTGGGATCCATGTAGAAATTGGATTTTGTTAGTTCTAGTTTTAATCAGCTTTTAAATTCACATGCAGACTGCACTGTAAACTGCACATGTAGAAAGTCTCTTGGAACTACTCCGCAGTGTTTAAATGGTTTTCTTTCTGTTGGTGCCTCTGGGGTTAATGTCAGTAGCTGTAGTAGTATTGCTGTCCATGGTCTGGCTGTGGCTCTCCAGTAGTAGGTAGCTGCTGGTGGGTGTGTCAGGTGACCACTCTCCCATCCAATAAATATTCTAATTTTCCCCAGCAGCTGTTGTTGGTGAAAGAGTTCATTCTCTGCAAAGACCATGTGTTGTGTAGACGTATATGTGTTGTTCTGCTGAAGCTTTGCTTATAGCTTTCTGGAGTTGCTGTGCTTTCCGGCTCTCTAGGTGGAGGTGAGGGGGTATGGCTTCGGGCTAGTCAGGAGCAGTGCATGGGTGGCGGCCTAGATATCCTCACTTTTAGAGGTAATTCTGGGAACAGGGCTAACCAAGGAACCCCAGTCTACAGGGTCAGACTTGTTAGCCCATCACTGCAATCGTGCTCCCTAACCCCTTTAACCATTATAGCCACCCGTGACAATGCATGAAAATCTGCTTGTAAAATCTGCACCAAATATATAACGTGAACCCAGACTTAATCCACAAGTTACACAGAAATTGCTTTGATTCTTGGTCTCCAAAAAAAATGCAGAAAGTATGTGTAAATACTTTTATACCCCAAAATGATAAAAGTGTTCTGGGAGAGATACTTTTGTCATTTGTGGGCATAATGGTAGTTACATCAATTTTTCTGGCTCACAATATAATTTTGCATTGTATATGATAAGAAAATATGTGTGGATATCAAATTCAGAAACACTGAAGAGTTCTTGTAAATAATCTACGGTACATAGAAAATCTGGAGAAGATTATTACCTCTATTGTCTCTCTCATTGTTTTTTTATTATTCCCTTGTTTTTATTTTTTTCAGCAATTCAGCAAGTCATTGACTACGACTAAGGCAATGCCGGAACGCGTCAGTTTTTAGAGGGGGGTTTCTGTCTTTTTGGAGCTTTTATATGGACTAATAAATTCAAGCATTTATGTCTCTGCATCATCTGCGTTTTCCCTTGTGGGATAACTTCTTGACTTTTGGATTTCTCTGATGTGGCTGTGACCAGCGCTTCATCCGTGCTAGTGGGGCTTAGCCAAAAATCTGGTGTAAATGCTGCTGTTCTCCTTGTTTTTTTAGTGAGATGTGGCCCTTCTTCAATGTATATAAATCTACCCTTGTTAAGCAAGTGGGTGTGGTCTTTAACTCATCTCAGTGGCCATTTTCTTTGAAGACCACACCCATTTGTCTAAAAAGATGAGATTTATATACAGGTAAGGCCGGTTTCACATCACGGCAAGATCAGGTCTGGGGCTGTCCGGTGTGAACCTGAAAGCCCCGGACCCGATTTTGCAGTAATGCAGCCCTATGGGGCCAGAGGGAGCCGGATGACAGTCTGTACCACCATGAGGCTGTTCCGGGTCCCAGGCTACAGACCGTAGAGAGACAGAAGGAGTCCTAGTAACACAGGTAGTGAGCAATCCACCTGTGCGCCTGAATTAGCGGGAAAGCTGAAGGACTGGGCAGAGACCAGGGTGCCGGCTCTGAGGTGGCCAGAACGCTCTATGCTCCAACTACGAACCCGGCGGGCTGCGGGCTCTTTATGTCCCGTGACCCAAAACCCGGCGCAGCGAAGAGAAGGCTGGCGTACTAGGGCCAGGGGACCAGGCAGGTCACCCAACAAAGGCCAGTGGCCACTGGATTGTTGCTTTGCGTGCGGAAGAGTAAGAAAGAGAGGCCCATGGAAAAAAACACAAAAGAGAGTGATCTGGATGAACCATTCAGCTGCTAAAAGACTGCTAAAGCCGCCACTGTCTTGTAACTTGAACATTTGCCAAGTAAGAAAAAAAAAACAAGTTGAAGCTTATACTTTGTGAGACTGTCATTTCTGCGCCTGAAGAGAGGTAGACTTGACTAGCCCAGGGGTCTATGGGGACCCGGGTGTCTGGGCCCTGCTGTGGTTGGGATGTCACTGGTGGTCTGCCGAGACCCATGGCCCTGGTGGTCAACTGGTAAGGAGTTAGGGAATGGTAATAAAGAGAATAAAAGTTTGTCGTGATGCCACCTGCAGATTCTGGTGATGGGCACCAGCGCCACTTCAGACCTCCAAGGAAGATGGTACTGCAGCTTGGATGGAGCAGCTCCCTGCAGGTGGAGCTGAGTCTCCGGGCAGAGGTGCACCTGTAATGGTGGTGCAGAATGTGGAGATGATCTGTAGAGCAGTGCAGCAGATGAATAGACACACGGAGGCTTTGTCACTCTACACGGGTACTTTACTCTGTGAACCAGTTCAGATGGCAGTTCAGGTTACAGCACAAACAGCCTATAATCAGATAGCTGGTCGGGTAGTCACAGAGGGTTGCAAGGTCATTCAGCGGATCCCGTAGTATGCTTTCTCATGTCAATCCTGTGTCCTGCTGCTAAAACCTGGCCCCGGCACAGCCCTCTTGTATATCAGGCCCGTTGGGGTGTTGGGGTACTGTGAGATTCCCTTCTTCTCCCTCTCTCTCTCTATGAAGGGGCTCGACCTTTGGTCAGCGATCCTGGCGAGGCTGCACTTTCTAGACAGGGTGTCAGGGTTGATGAACTGACCCGTGACGACTGGTGTGGACGGCTCAGGGGGTGGACTCCCTGCACCGTATCCTCGGAGCCGGTACTCAGTTAGACGGACCAGTGTTCCCCCAGAGTATGGACGTTCCGATATGGGGTCTCCTCTTTCTTTTCCCAGGCTGCCTCTTCTCTAGGCCCCCTCCCTGGGAGTCTCCTTCTCTCTCTTGGAGGCTCCCCTCTTCTTCACTCCTCAGTGCAAACTAGAACTTCACTGTCAGACTTCCCCCCTAACTCCGCCAATGGGAATGGGACTGCCCATCTACCCGGGGTTAAGTGTGGGAGTGCTGGGGATGGGATCCACTTGCAAACCTTACTCTGCCCTGTGACAGGAATAACTGCACACTCATTTGTGGGTGCAGTACCTCTACTGTGGCGCACTGACATGTTGGGCGCCACATTCTCCCTTGGTGGAATACACTCGTCCGCAAGTGTATCTACCTGGTACAGGTGTAGAGTAGAATTTTGTATTTTTATAAACAACATTAACAGGTACTATTTACAGTGATTACACATTGTTCTTCTTCCCTTTATGGGAGGCACCATACTTAAATGTTGCAAACATCATTAACTTTCATCGGCCTCACGGGGACCAGTAAACACTGTGCAGACCCAGCGTTAATTGTCCGTCACCAAGCAAGTGTCCTATGTCACCACTGGACTGCTTTGGAATTAAACATAATATCACATATGAGTCTCTGGCTTAACGCTTTACAGTCCAGGCTCAACCATAATCAACGGGGTAAACAAGGATTCAGAGTTCTTACGAACGTTTATGAGTCTCCATTATTCAATAGGGATTCAAAGCATAATTAACTATGTACATTCCAGGTAACGTTCATGCAGTAAAGTTCTTTATTTTACAGACGGGACGAACAGATGGGGAACCAATACATTGGTTCTGCACGTCGCTCATAAGTGACTTGATCTCCCTGGTATAAGTCCCGGTCCGGGTCGGGTGACCTCTGCGGAGATGCGGTTCGACGTCTCTCTTCACCACAAAGATATCGTCCTTTACACCGGTTTTTCTAATGAATCCCCACTCATTCCCATAATGGAAGGATACTACAGTACCTGTTTTTCTGAGTTCCAATGGTAACGGGGGTTGTCAGCGGGCCTCGTTGCGGACATGGTGTCTCTGCATCTTCCACTGCCACCACTCCTCGTGGTGACACTGTTGGACCGCCTGGTCCGCCGGGCTGACTTGTGGAAAGTACTCCGGTGGCGGGGAAACGGGTCCTGGGGTGCTCGGGCACGTGCTCATCTCGGCACGGGACCCCTGCATGGTTTTGTGCCAGTACTCCGTTGCACTTCACCAAGCTGCTTCAGAACTGGTGGCCCCCGTGGCCCCGGTGACAGGTTCTTGGTCATCAAGGGCTGGATCCTCCTCTTCGGAGCCGGTCTGGTCGTCGTCCTCTTTAATGGCCTCCACGACCAGATCCTGCTCCAGGTCGGGTTCTCCGGGGTCTTGGGTCTCTGGTCCTGGGACACTGGCAGGGCCTGCAGGCAGGTCTACGGGGTTATCGGTCTGTACCCCTGTCTCCACGGTCTGCGCAGGCTTCGGGTCCCCAGCCGGGTGACCGCTTGCTGCCAGGTTGTCTGCTGCAGCTTGTGCAGTTGCTGCAGTCTCCAGGGCCTGTCTCTCCATTGCCCAACTTATTAGTTCTATGGCCCTGTCCGCGCTACAGCGGTGGACGACCCACTCCACAGTCTCGATAATGTTTTCTCTCAGCTCCTGGAAGGCAGCTCTCCAGAAGGCCGCATCTGCCTCGTTGGTGAGGATGGAGACCGACCCTGGATCCCTGTGTGCAGCTTGGGCCTCCTGCTCCACTTCTCTGAGCAGGTCCACCATCCGGGTCGCCGCCATCGCTCCGGGTAACTCGGCTGTTGTCTTGCACCCTTCTCTTCCGGTCACACCCTTGCTCTTTTTGGGTGCACTTTCTGGAGCTTCCTGCGTTGGCCCGCCCCCTTGGTTGATTGATGGCCATTGTGGCAGGCTAACAGTTAAGTAAGGCCCTCCCATGGTAAGGGGCTAAGGCACACCCCCGGGCTTGCACATTATCTTTTCACATGGTTAGGCTGCCATCTTGGGGTTCCGGTAAAATGACGGGAACCCTTTCTCAGTGCTGTACAGCGGCGGGGAAAGTTATTTTCGTCCAAAATGTTCAAAGTCCAAAGGCACACAGTACCCGGTTGCACCGGGCACGCGATCCTGTTCGTGAATGCCACAGTTGACTAGCCCAGGGTTCTATGGGGACTCAGGTGTCTGGGTCATGCTGTGGTTGGGATGTCACTGGTGGCCTGCCCAGACCCGTGGCCCTGGTGGTCAACTGGTAAGGGGTTAAGGAATGGTAATAAAGAGAATAAAACTTTGTCGTGACGCAATCTGCAGATCCTGGTGATGGGCACCAGCGCCACTTCAGACCTCCGGGGAAGATGGTACTGCAGCTTGGATGGAGCAGCTCCCTGCAGGTGGAGCTGAGTCTCCGGACATAGGTGCACCTGTAATGGTAGTGCAGAATGTGGAGATGATCTGTGGAGCAGTGCAGCAGATAAATAGACACACGGAGGCTTTGTCACTCTACACGGCTACTTTACTCTGTAAACCAGTTAAGATGGCTGTTTAGGTTACAGCACAAACAGTCTATAATCAGGTAGCTGGTCGGGTAGTCACAGAGGGTTGCAAGGTCATTCAGCGGATCCTGTAGTATGCTTTCTCTTGTAAATCCCGTGTCCTGCTGCTAAAACCTGCCCCGGCACAGCCCTCTTGTATACCATGCCCGTTGGGGTGCTGTGAGATTCCCATCTTCTCCCTCTCTCTCTCTCTGAAGGGGCTCGACCTTTGGTCAGCGATCCTGGCGAGGCTGCACTTTCTAGACAGGGTGTCAGGGCTGATGAATTGACCGTGACAATGGGTGTGGACGGCTCAGGGGCTGGACTCCCTGCACCATATCCTCGGAGCCGGTACTCCGTTAGATGGACTAGGGTTCCCCCAGAGTATGGACGCTCCGATATGGGGTCTCCTCTTTCTTTTCCCGGGCTGCCTCTTCTGTAGGCTCCCTCCCTGGGAGTCTTCTTCTTTCTCTCGGAGGCTCCCCTCTTCTTCGCTCCTCAGTGCAAACTAAAACTCCACTGTCTGACTTCCCTCCTCCCTTAACTCCGCCCAATGGGAATGGGCGTCTACCCGTGGTTAAGTGTGGGAGTGCTGGGGATGGGATCCACTTGCAAACCTTACTCTCCCCTGTGACAGGAATAACTGCACACTCATTTGTTGGTGCAGTACCCCTACTGTGGCGCACTGACCAGTGGGTCGCCACAGACTGAATCACTGAGCCAGCCGTAGGAGCCTGCCCGAGAGGGTCCCTGATCCCAGCCAGCAGCTAGCTCAATCCCACTGGCTTTCCATTCCCCAAAAGACCTGCACAGACTATACGGTTGCCCTGGGGACCCTCTCTTCCTGTGGAGAACTAGAATATCAAAGCTGCTACTCCCATCATCCCCAGAGGTCACGACTGCAGCAGCGGCTATACTGGCTGCCTTCCATGGGTGGCCTCACGACAAAAACTCTTTTATTTTTGCTTTTATTTTTCTTTTCATCTATTTTTCACTTCCCCTTTTTAACTGATTGCCCGACGAGGAGACCACGGACCGGGTTGAGTCACTTGCATTCCTATGGCGTCTTGATCTCACTTCCCCGCTCTGGCATTTACTAGACCCTGTCGTCCTGACTTTGTGAAGCCTAGTGTGTGGCGCCCTGCTCACGCAGGTAACCACAGCCTTGTCTACTGCACAGCTGGGTTCCCACAGAAGGTACCTACTACATGCAACACCTTCCACCCCGGCACAGTAGGGGGAACTAGACTCACTGACATTAGGTGAGATCCCCTATAAATACTGCTGCTGGGGGAGGAGTTAGGTAGAGTGTGCAGACACTAGGAGAGCTGCGAAGACGTCCTGGTGCTCGATGCCACAGTAAGGCCCGAACCAGTGACCCGGAGTGGCCCTTCTGCCATTCAGCCAAGCCTAGGAGTGGGGACAGAAGACATGGAGCTTAACCAAGGGAGCAGAGAAAGTTTGCCCAAGACTCACCGGACTTTGGGGATCCGTACCTGCAGGATCACTCTAGGACTGCAGAGAACCTCGACACACCGTGGAGATTTTAGTCACCCGGTCCCCCTGCGTACCCAATAAAAGGGAGCCAGACACCGTTGTGTGGAATAACACAGCAGTGATCAGAGAGGGTAACCCATGGACCGCGCAGGAGGAGAGAGAGAGGACCAGAGAAAGTGAGGCCAGTCATGTTGTATACAGACAGGGCTTCAGCGACAGCAGGGAATCTGAGGAGGCCTTATACCCACTTGCTGTGGAGACTCACTGTGCACGTGGTCACCTGACAGTGCTCTGGACATCTTTACCTGCGAATACCATCAGTAAAAAGGTAAAAGAGACTTTCTTCAGTGTGTGTGCGTTATTCCTCTCCGTCCCCAGCCTCCATATAGACTGCCTTACTGCTTCTTACCCTGGCCTCAAGTCCCACTCTGAGCTACCCCTTTACTCTACGCTGCCCCGGAGGCCCAACTCCACCTGTAGGGAGCTTTGCCATCCTAGCCGCAATACCATCGCCCTCCGGAGGACTGTGGCGGCACTGGTGACCCATCACCAGTTACTACAGGTGGCGTCACGATACAACAACTCTTTTCTCTTGTACATAATCTCTCTTTGAAGTGTCACCCAGGCCACGGGCTCAGGCACTGCCACCAGTGACATCCCCGTGAAAACACCCACCGAGCCTGATACCCGAGTATCCCCCGGGCCAGGGGCTCGACAAGTGACTATCATGATGTCGCGGGCCTAGTAAACACTGGAGTGGCAGGCGGGAAAATTAAGACAAGCTGAGATGGAGTACCACTGCCCAGACTGGATATCAGAGTAGATGAAATTCACTTGCTCATCCATCTCCACCTCTCATATATGGATCATCATACAATGTTTATGCAAATCTATACAGTCATATGAAAAAGTTTGGACACCCCTCTTAATCTTACTCTTTTTTTTTTTGTTTAAAATTGTTTTTTTGCAACAGCTATTTCAATGTGATATATGCAATAACTGATGGAATTATATAGTGCTGCTGTTATCGCACTAATGACCGGGAAACTCGGCAGCAGGGCAGACGGGTTGATGTGACGGTGGCAGCGCCCCTCACCGTGGCCCTGGCGAACACTTGTAAAGGAGAATATTTACAGAAGAGAATAGTTTGTAAAGTTCATGACACCAGAGGTGTTCACCCAGGGATGGCCAGTGCTGCATATAGATACTCCAAGGGAAGTAGCAGCTAGGTACTATACTCTCCTCAGCCAGAGCAGGGCCCTGGAGGTGTAGGATGGTGTGGATGATGATGTTGTAGTGCAAGGAGTGCAGAGAGGTAGCAAGAATAAGGATAGGAGGCAGTGTTACCTTTTACTTTGTAGTTCAGCCCATCAGCACATCTGGGGTACTGGTTCATCAAGCTGTCGGTCTGGTCAGGCTGAAAAGAACTAGGGACCACAGATATATGACCTACCAGCTGACGTCTCCTTTGGATGAGATTGTAGATGCCTGTAGCTTTTCTGTTCCTCTATAACTCCCTCATGGCTTGCTTCCAGCCAGGCAGGCAACACAGGCTCTATGAGCAACCAGACTCACTCCAGCTATCTAGCCCTTCGTAGTACTTTGCCCCAGACAGTTCCACGCAGTGTGGCTGCTGTGCTTGAAGCCCAGTAGCCTCCAGTTCACAGACAGTCATGATACCTGGCAGTTTGGGATCCTGGCACCCCTCCTGCAGCTTGAGCTGCTGCTCGGCCTGAAAGCTGACGGCAGACTTCTGCTCTCTTTCACTGACTAACTCTAAGTGACTCCTGTTGCCAACCCTCCCTACTACCCACTACTGCTAACCCCTCCCTCCAACCAGAGTCTGTCACAATCTAAATCAGGCCTTCTTATGCACAGCCCTTTGATCAGAGTTCAGGCAGTGTGTGTCTGCTTCTGGAGCCTTCCAAGATAGGAATAGTGTCTCTGGTCCGCGCTGCTGCTTGATAAATCATATACAGGGAGCCAACACTTGTATCTGCTGATCCTTTATTCCTCCTCACACCAACCCTGAGGAAGGTGCAAGGTTAGCACCGAAACGCGTTGGTGTGAGGAGGAATAAAGGAGCAGCATATACAAGTGTTGGCTCCCTGTATATGAGACACTAATCCTATCTTGGATAATTCTGGATCTTTTTCCACGGTGCATCTCAGGTATACAAGCCGGTTGTGGGTGAACACAACCAAACCAGGTGATCAAGGTCCATCTGGGGTCACCATTTGGTAAAACGAATAATAAGGCACAATCTGCACCTCTTTGTCTCCCTTGTTTTTTAGTTTGCTTCGGGAGTCTAGCATAGGATACATGAATTCTCCTCAGATGTGGCATTAGCACCAATGACATTAAATACCACTGTGGTGACCATACATCAGGGGCGCCAAACTGTGGAATATGATAGCAACATGCATAAATGGAATGAAGGACTTATGAGTGTCATGGTGGAAAGTTCGAACAAAGAATACAAAGAAGACAAAGGTAATGACTACTGTCTGCCATGACCGGGACACATTTTAGATGGATGACGACGACCCGGAAGTTGTAAAAGACTTCAACCTACTCGGATCGATGATCACTCAAGATGCAATGACGACACCGGAAGCCAATAGGAGAATAGCTATGGGAAAATCAACGATGAAGTCAATGGACAAGGTTTCAAATGGGGAACATTTCACTGGTGACAAAGATGAGTCGTTCGAAAGCGTAGGGGGTACTCAGACACCGAGACAGGTGGTTACTTCGGTGGGTGGATCACGGCTGGTCGGTTCCCGGTTCTGTGCCCTGGACCCTCAGTGGCGGGGTGGGGTGATGATGATGGGGAAATGGTATTGTGACGCCACCTGTGGTACCTGGCAATATGGTTACCAGCGCTGCGCCCGGCCGCTGAGGTGATGGGAATGCAGCTTTGGTACTACAGCTCCCCACAGGTGGAGCTTTACCTCAGTGCAGCAGGGCGGATGAGGGGAGTAGTAGTCCTCACCTCCTGTGATGTAGAAGTCCTCCGGGCGGCAAATAACTGAGACAGAGTCCAGATTAGCTTGAACAGTTCTTTACTGGTACCGGGCAGATGTTAAAGTACACACTACAGTCTGGTTAAACAGGGTTGGTAGCCGCAGATCTTGGAGGATTTTCCAGAGTCTGGCAGTGGTGCCTTTAGTACGGCGTTCCTGGTCCTGTCCCTCTGTCTCTGTCTGTATTTGCCCCTCTTGAACCAAGTCTCTAGTCCTCGGGGTCTGTTACTTAAAGTCTCTTACTTGTCAGTGTCGTGGCCCCAGCTGCGGGACCGGTGTTGGGCTTCTTTAGGGGTGCCATGGCCTGAGGTTGAGTTAAGCCAAAGGGGATTAAAAAAAAAAAAAAAAAAAAAATTATTAGTATTCCCAAAAAAATGAAGAGACCCCCCTATCCATTGGTTAACTTGTTTTTTACCACTAGTTTGATACCTCCAATGGTCTATCAACAAATGAAATAACATATAAAACCCTTAGAAATTTTATTTCTATCTGCAAATCCACAAAACAGTTAAAAACTATGGTACAGAGTCAGTTAGGAAGGAAGGGTGAGGTAGGCCCTGTCAACTAGCCTCCCATCTTAGTACTACCTTATTGCGGGAATCTGCACCCTAATAGTCGATACAGCGCCCCTACTCAACAGTGCCTGTCCCTAAAATCGCCCTTATTTGTCCCTGAAAGCCAGAAACAGTGCTCATTAAATCAGATGTGGCTTAAGGGCAATGTTTGTCTATTGATATAGTGGGACCACCTCAAGGTCCGAAGGTGCAACCTAGTGTCTAAAAACAGCGGGCTGTCAGTCCCTTGTAGATGTACCCTGCCTGTCGGCGGGGGTCGGCAATGATATGATACCGCAGGCCCGGACTGACAGGCGGGAGATTCTGGACTTCTCCCGACGGGCCGGTGGTTGTGGAGTGGGCGGGGCCACAGCGCCGGCTCCTCCAGCCGCAGGCCAACTTTTCAATGATTTTGCAGCGGCCGCCCGCCACCCGCCGACATGCCGGGTCTGGTGAAGGACGCCGGCCGCTACCTCTTGGCACACAGACTAACACCCAGTAGGCGGGCGGGCAGCCCTGACAGCGGCTCTTAAGGAGAGCGCAGGCTGTATAGCACGTTCTTTGTGGGCGGAGAGAGCACACACTCTGCTCTCCCGCCCAAGAAACGGATCGCAGCCACCCAGGCTATTACCAAGTGGGCCCGTGTGCAGGCAGTGGAGCTGGCCTGCAGGCAGCAGTCAGCAGCCTGTGACTGTCACAGTCATAGACTGAGTCGCCTCCTCACTCCTCCTGTGATCTGTCTCAGCTGCGGACCCGGGGGCTGCAGTGCGGGACAACAAGCAAAGCTGAGGCAAGTTACTTTCACTTTTATCTGTCTGACCTGAGATGTGTGGGGTGGGGGTGGGGCAGGGCAGACTGCTGTGTGTGTATTTGTGTGTGTGTGTGTGTGTGTGTGTGTGTAATAGACAGGCAGCTGCGTGTGTATTTGTGTGTCTGTGTGTGAGACATGCTGCTGTGTGTTTGTATGTCTGTGTGCGAGGGCAGGCGCTGTGTGTGTTTGTGTGTCTATGTGTGAGGACAGTCTGTTGTGTGTGTATTTGTTTGTATGTGTGTGAGGACAGGCTGTTGTGCATGTGTGAGTGTGTATGAGACACTCTGCTGTGTATGTGTGTCTGTGTGTGAGACAGGCCGCTGTGTGTGTATGTGTGTCTGTGTGTGAGACAAGCCGCTGTGTGTGTGTGTGTGTCTGTGTGTGAGACAGGCCACTGTGTGTGTATGTGTGTCTGTGTGTGAGACAGGCCGCTGTGTGTGTATGTGTGTCTGTGTGTGAGACAGGCCGCTGTGTGTGTATGTGTGTCTGTGTGTGAGGACAGGCCGCTGTGTGTGTATGTGTGAGTGTGTGTGAGGACAGGCAGCTGTGTGTGTATGTGTGAGTGCGTGTGAGGACAGGCCGCTGTGTGTGTATGTGTGAGTGCGTGTGAGGACAGGCCGCTGTGTGTGTATGTGTGAGTGTGTGTGAGGACAGGCCGCTGTGTGTGTATGTGTGAGTGCGTGTGAGGACAGGCCGCTGTGTGTGTATGTGTGAGTGTGTGTGAGGACAGGCCGCTGTGTGTGTATGTGTGAGGACAGGCGGCTGTGTGTGTATGTGTGAGTGTGTGTGAGTACAGGCCGCTGTGTGTGTATGTGTGAGTGTGTGTGAGTACAGGCCGCTGTGTGTGTATGTGTGAGGACAGGCCGCTGTGTGTGTATGTGTGAGTGTGTGTGAGTACAGGCCGCTGTGTGTGTATGTGTGAGTGCGTGTGAGGACAGGCCGCTGTGTGTGTATGTGTGAGTGTGTGTGAGGACAGGCCGCTGTGTGTGTATGTGTGAGTGTGTGTGAGTACAGGCCGCTGTGTGTGTATGTGTGAGGACAGGCCGCTGTGTGTGTATGTGTGAGTGTGTGTGAGGACAGGCCGCTGTGTGTGTATGTGTGAGTGTGTGTGAGTACAGGCCGCTGTGTGTGTATGTGTGAGTGCGTGTAAGGACAGGCTGCTGTGTGTGTATGTGTGAGTGTGTGAGGACAGGCCGCTGTGTGTGTGTGTATGTGTGAGTACAGGCCGCTGTGTGTGTATGTGTGAGGACAGGCCGCTGTGTGTGTATGTGTGAGTGTGTGTGAGTACAGGCCGCTGTGTGTGTATGTGTGAGTGTGTGTGAGTACAGGCCGCTGTGTGTGTATGTGTGAGGACAGGCCGCTGTGTGTGTATGTGTGAGTGTGTGTGAGTACAGGCCGCTGTGTGTGTATGTGTGAGTGCGTGTGAGGACAGGCCGCTGTGTGTGTATGTGTGAGTGCGTGTGAGGACAGGCCGCTGTGTGTGTATGTGTGAGTGCGTGTGAGGACAGGCCGCTGTGTGTGTATGTGTGAGTGTGTGTGAGTACAGGCCGCTGTGTGTGTATGTGTGAGGACAGGCCGCTGTGTGTGTATGTGTGAGTGTGTGTGAGTACAGGCCGCTGTGTGTGTATGTGTGAGTGCGTGAGGACAGGCCACTGTGTGTGTGTGAGTGTGTGTGAGAGGCCGCTTTGTGTATTTGTGTGTCTGTGTGTGAGGACAGGCTGCTGTGTATGTGTTTGAGACAGGCTGTGGTGTGTGTATTTGTGTGTGTGTGAGGACAGGCTGCTGTGTGTGTATGTGTGAGTGTGTGTGAGGACAGGCCGCTGTGTGTGTGTCTGTGTGTGAGGACAGGCTGCATGTGTGTGTTTGAGGACAGGCTGTTCCATGTGTGTGGGGACCGGGGCAGGTTGCTGTGTGTGTGTGTGTGAGGACTGGCTTCTGTGTGTGGTGGTCAGGGCAGGCTGTTGCATGTGTGTGGGGCCGGGGCAGGCTGTTACATGCGTGTGAGGTCCTGGGCAGGCGCTACGTGCGAGTGGGGGCTGAGGCAGGCAGCTACGTGCATGTGGGGGCCGGGTCAGGCAGCTGTGTGTGTAGGGGCCAGGGCAGGCTGCTACGTGTGTGTGGGGGCTGGGGCAGACTGCTACATGTGTGTGTGGGGGGCCGAGAAAGACTGCTGCATGTGTGTGGGGGCTGGATCAGGCTGCTACATTTGTGTGGTTGACTGGGTAGGCTGGTGCATGTGTGTGGGGGCTGTGGCAGGCTGCTACGTGTGTGTGTGTGTGTGAGAGGGCAGGCTGCATGTGCGTATGTGTGTAATCCTCAGTATCTGTATTATTCTGTATATATACTCTGCACAGTACCACTTCTCCTGTCCTGTATACTGGGTGTAATCCTCAGTATCTCTATTATTCTCTATATATACACTGCACAGTACCACTTCTCCTGTCCTGTATACTGGGTGTAATCCTCAGTATCTGTATATATACACTGCACAGTACCACTTCTCCTGTCCTGTATACTGGGTGTAATCCTCAGTATCTGTATTATTCTGTATATATACACTGCACAGTACCACTTCTCCTGTCCTGTATACTGGATGTAATCCTCAGTATCTGTATTATTCTATATATATATACACTGCACAGTACCACTTCTCCTGTCCTGTATACTGGGTGTAATCCTCAGTATCTGTATTATTCTGTATATATACACTGCACAGTACCACTTCTCCTGTCCTGTATACTGGGTGTAATCCTCAGTATCTGTATTATTCTGTATATATACACTGCACAGTACCACTTCTCCTGTCCTGTATACTGGATGTAATCCTCAGTATCTGTATTATTCTATATATATATATACACTGCACAGTACCACTTCTCCTGTCCTGTATACTGGGTGTAATCCTCAGTATCTGTATTATTCTGTATATATACACTGCACAGTACCACTTCTCCTGTCCTGTATACTGGGTGTAATCCTCAGTACCTGTATTATTTTGTATATATACACTGCACAGTACCACTTCTCCTGTCCTGTATACTGGTTGTAATCCTCAGTACCTGTATTATTCTGTATATATACACTGCACAGTACCACTTCTCCTGTCCTGTATACTGGGTGTAATCCTCAGTACCTGTATTATCCTGTATATATACACTGCACAGTACCACTTCTCCTGTCCTGTATACTGGGTGTAATCCTCAGTCTCTGTATTATTCTGTATATATACACTGCACAGTACCACTTCTCCTGTCCTGTATACTGGGTGTAATCCTCAGTATCTGTATTATTCTGTATATACACTGCACAGTACCACTTCTCCTGTCCTGTATACTGGGTGTAATCCTCAGTATCTGTATTATTCTGTATATATACACTGCACAGTACCACTTCTCCTGTCCTGTATACTGGGTGTAATCCTCGGCATCTGTATTATTCTGTATATATACACTGCACAGTACCACTTCTCCTGTCCTGTATACTGGGTGTAATCCTCAGTATCTGTATTATTCTGTATATATACACTGTACAGTACCACTTCTCCTGTCCTGTATACCGGGTGTAATCCTCAGTATCTGTATTATTCTGTATATATACATGCACAGTACCACTTCTCCTGTCCTGTATACTGGGTATAATCCTCAGTATCTGTATTATTCTGTATATATACACTGTACAGTACCACTTCTCCTGTCCTGTATACTGGGTGTAATCCTCAGTATCTGTATTATTCTGTATATATACACTGCACAGTACCACTTCTCCTGTCCTGTATACTGGGTGTAATCCTCAGTATCTGTATTATTCTGTATATATACACTGTACAGTACCACTTCTCCTGTCCTTTTGTCAGAGAGGTGGTTTTGAACTTTGATTTTCAGCATTTAAATGTTGCTTAATTTGATTATCCCTAATATGGAGTCATCACTTCTCTTCTGTACAGGTGATGACTTTCCCTTCACTGTGTATCTGACTGCTGGGACTCCACAATCCTGAGAAATGTGGCTTTGTGGATCACCATGTGAATGGAGATGTGGTAGATTGTACACTCTGCTGCACCATTCACATGTGGCTCTTCAAATAACTCCTTTAAGAAAGTGATGAGGCCACGGCAACTTAAAGGGAATCTGTCCGCTCCATAAAGCCCCAGACTATCACTACCTGTCCCTGCACCTTCCTATTACTACTGTAACTATCCCTTTTTGTGCTAAATGTGCCCTGTGACTGTTCAATAAAAGCTTTTTATCACTCACTCATTAGTATGATAATGAACAGGGGGCTACCATTGTTAGACCCCCTGGGCGTTCTCTCTGTGTCTCATGGCCGCCTCCTGTATAGTCTATCATGCTCTGATGGGCGTGATGTTGACATCCAAATGTGCACCCCCGGCCCCCAGCCTGGCTAGCTCCGCTCTGCAGAATGGTGGGTATGACGCCGAGTGTTGTAATTTCCAGTACTCATCCACAGAGCTGCGCATTGCGCATGCTCTGTGGAGCATATTATGTTAGCTCATCACAGATATCATCACAGATGAGCTGACGTAATGTGCTTCGTAGAGCATGCGTACTGTGCAGCCTGAAGTCCAGCCTGCGGAGTGCCGGAAATGATGCGTTTGAGTGATAAAAAGCTTTTATTACGCAGACACAGGGCACATTTAGCACAGAAAGGATAGTTAGAGAAGTAATAGGAAAATGCAGGGGCAGGTAGTGATAGCCTGGGGGGCTTAATGGAAGTGACAGGTTCTCTTTAAAAGCAAACTTCAATGATCGGGGCTAATGGGTGATATAGTGTGTGGGCTGGTGGGGTTTGTTTTCCAGGGCTGCTTTCTGGTCCCAGTCCGGCCCTGTGATACCCCCACTCCTGACGGCTTACATTTAAACTGCCCCTATAACTACAGAACCCACACGCCAGATAATTCACAGGGGTTCATAAAAATGCATGCACAATGCTATAATGGGACAGTGTGGCACTTATCTCAACCAATGATCAAAGACATTGGTTAACTTGCTAATCACTAGGGATCTCAATTGTTGTCATCTCAATTGTTGCTTCCTTGCCAAGAATGGCAAGGAATGCTCCATCCTTTGTCTATAGGACTGCCAAGAATAGCCATGTGCCATACTCGGTGTCCCATAAAAAATGAAAGGAGTGTATATCGAGCATGGGTGCCTCAGCTCCAATTCTGGTGGAGCTGCAAATCTATGATCATAGGATCACCGGGGGTCCCAGTAACTAAGAATCGCACAGATACAAGATAACTTGATTTATTTGGGAATAGCCCTTTAGGCCATCTCAACTATGAGTTTGTATGCAGATGTAAGCAGGCAAGTGGGGGGGTTACCAATCCCTAACAAAAGATGGGCCATGAATCCAGATGAAATGCACCTTTTCAGGTATAACAGGTCTGTCCACTTAGCAGGGTCCATTAGAGCAGGAGGGGCACATGATGCTCCAGCCATCCATTGTTCCTCACCTCAGGGTGGCATTTTTTAGAGACAATGCAATTGTAAAAATCACTAACTGATCATCCCCCCAATATGTTTCAAAGGCCTCATTCACATTCTGGTGCCCACTCACAGGTCTTATGGACCTCAGGTACCATCAATGATCCCAACACTGCAACTTGTTCAGGTATTTCCATCTCATAAAGTGATGGGACATTACTAGTAAATGCCATCACTTTATAATCACTGGGGTCCAACCACCTCTGGGACCCCCACCTATCCAAAGAAAGTAACTGGTGTCCCTCCTTGACATTTCACCCCTGCACGCAGCCCTATCACCTGTCCAGGTAGCTATGGCAAAGGCCCAATCAAGCTAATGGGGCTGGTAACAGTTCCCTACACAAGGAAAACTAGAAGTGTTATATATGGTTATATCAGCACTGCATTCTCTTTATTCTTCGGATTAATGGGGACACTCAGATCATAAAGTCATGTCATATCCTAGCAGTCCGCTATCCCTTTATGAGATGGCAAGGTCCAAGACTTTTGCATAACAGTGAGGGCCCAATTTATTAGTGCATTTGCTCCTTTGTTGCCTATATTTTGGAGTTTTGCACTTTATTCTTTTAATTTGCCATCCTCTTGATGGCTTCTACCTTGATGCACTGCAGGATGAAGCAGCCCCATAATAAAGGTGAAGGCAGCCCAGGTACAAAATACTGATGACCCATGCACTCACAACCTACACGCACTCGTATAGGACATGTCAGTCAGATGTTTTGAGATGACCCCGTGCCCACGCTGTGTAGTTGATGCAGAAAATTCTACATCACATGTATGTCTATCCTGAAGCCAGCAAAGTCTATGAGGATTCTGAAGTGCGGTGCCCACGCTGCGTATTATTCCCTTGCGTATTTGGTGCAGAATAAGGATGAAGAAAAATCATTATTGACACTTTTCTTACAGCGTTTTTCAGTCCTTCAGTTATTGACTTCTTTAGAAAATATGTGACTGTCAAAAACACACCAAATATGCATGATACATTATTTTATGCAAAACAGATGTAATTTGATGCATAATTTTCTGCACTGAATACACTGTCCTTGTAGGGTGCGCTGACTGTATATAGTACTGGGCAGCCTGCTTGATCTAATAGTATGAGCATCACTAATAGCCTATATGCCAGTATGGTGCACTGTGTGACTGGCACCCTACACTAGACTTATACGGGTGCATTTATAACACTAGGCAGCCCTCTCTATGAACGGTCAGTGTGTGAGCGGTTAATCATCCAGCTTTTGCACCCGGGGTGGATCCTGTGGTGTAAAGGCGCTGTCACACAGCACGATCTGGCCAGCGATGTCGGAAGCGATGTGCGGGTGCCCGCTCGCTTCCGACATCGCAGGCCAGCTGTCACACGGCACGACGTTGCCGGTGACGCGGCGGCGATGTGGGCGGAGCCATCGCTCGCTGGGCTGGGCTCAGCCCAGCGAGCGATGGCTCAGGAACGCTGCGATATAGGCTGGATCGCGCCGCCAACAGTGTCAGACGGCGCGATCCAGCCTAATCGCTGGTTGCAGGTTGACAGGTTTATGAACATGTTCATAAACCTGTCAACCTGCGACCAGCGATAATTTGCAGTTGCGTCGCGCTGTCACACAGCGTGACGCACTTGCGACATCGCTGTTACGTCACTTTTCGGCGATGTCGCGGGCAACATCGCCACGTGTGACCCCACCTGTAGAGTATTGGTACCTGATGTTGGGAAATACTTGGGATTTTTTGTGATGTTTTTTTTTTAATTTCAGGCCCTTTTCAATGAGTTGCTTCTCGAAATCTTCTATATTGTTGACCTGTATTTTTATTTATTAATGTTCATCATTGGGGATAGCATGTTTTCCAGCTGATTCAACCATTGTAACTTAAAATTATGCCATTTGTGCAAATGTACATTCCACTCCCCATCTCGCTCCTGAGCAATTTTATGTAGACCTGACATTTTTTGAAGCATTTTATCAGAACACAGCCTCCGGCTCTGAAAAAAATGCACAAAAAGCTTAAAACAATAACACTTTATGCAAGTTTCACTTTAGAAAGTTTGCAGAGCTCATTAGGTTTACTCCGAAAATCAAAACACAACCAATTAGTAAGGCTGGCTTCACACCACGGTAAGGTCCAGGGCTGTCAGGCATGAACCTGACAGCCCCGGGCCGGATCAGCACACAGAACCGGAGGGTCAAATGTGCCCTCCGGTCCAGTGTGCAGCCGGATGGCTGTAATTGCAGCCGCTGATTTTTCAAAATTGCGGCTAGCATGGAGTTAGCCGCGGTCCTGAAACAACAGCGGCGTGCAGCCGCCGGTATCCGTTTCCCGGATTCGCCCAGACCAGGGCAATCCGGCCCCATAGGCTACCATGTTAGGGAGAACCGGATTGCCCCGGATCCGGGAGAATCTGGGATCCGGCTTTTTGGGGTGATTTTTCTCCCCGGACACAAAAACGTTGCAAGCAACATTTTTGTGTCCGGTGAGAGTAATCTGAATTCTCCCGGATTCATCCGGAGAGATGAAACCGGATGGCAGAGATCTGCCATCCGGCTCCATAGGCTACTATGGGGCCACAAACCGGACCGGGGCTGTCTGGTTTATACCGGACAGCGCCGGACCAGACTGCGCCGTGGTGTGAAGCCAGCCTCAGTGTCCATTATTTTATATAGATAAGAGATGTGCACCGAGACATGGCAGCATGCCACATATGTAAATGTTAGTTTAAATTGTTTATCCAATCATTATAGCAGATTGAAACTTAAACCAGTCAATAATGTAATACTAATGGCTAGTGAGATGCTTCGTATCTTATGTTTGCATTCAACCCATAAGCTGCTTATGTTTTGTATCTTATCTTTTACCGAGCCCAAAGAAATACTGTATAAAAAGTATTTAACTAGGGTTGAGCGAGTATTATGCCACTCGCTCATCACTGTATTTAATCCCACCAATAAAGTGGGATTTTGGTCATACTTCGAATGCTAATGTGTGACTATTCCTCCCATCGATGGGCATTCATCTGTGATACAAGGCTGATACCAGTACACCAGGAGTTGGCCGTGACACCTCATATAATCATGACATTGGAGTATATGTCAGGACACTCGTGGGCCCCCAGTAAGGCTATGTTCATATATTGTGTTTTTCAGTGCAGATTAGCCACAAAACCAGAAGGGAATCCTCAAGCCAGCAAAGTATGAGAATCCTGAAGTCTCCTCCACATGTTGAGTATAGTAATGGACAAACCCGAACTGTAAAGTTTAGGGTCCGTACCAAATACCTAGTATTCGGGCACAGATCCTGAACACACACTTTTCTTATAAGTCTGTGTTATAGTTCAGGTTTGGGTCGTGGGAGTTGTAAAAATAAAGAAAATAGTTATAACACAGCATTATACTTACCACGTTCCACCACCCCGCTGCATCTACTTCCGATGCTGCTCATCGACTTCCTATTCACTGCAGAGGGGCCTAACAGCCAATCCAGGGGCGGACCTACCGTGGTGCAGCTGGTTCAGCTGCACCAGGGCCCCGACTGGCTAGGTGGCCCCTCAGGCACCTGTAGGGGGCCCAGGCCTCCAGCCACCCCCAGCAATAGTGTGTCAGAGGAGTGGTGAAGTGAGGGAAGCTTCCTGCGGCTGATCCCACCCCTCCTCCCCTCTCAACTGCCGCCACGGCTCCCTGGTCTGTAATGTGCTGGAGATGCAGCCCCCACACACACTCATCTGTGACAGCAGATCACACCCCAACCCCACCACACCCAGCTCCTCACCTGGGACAGTAGCTGCAGCTTCGGGGCCCGCCAGGCTATAGTTCCACCACTGAGCCAATCACAGACTCTGTCACAGAGATTAGGCTCTCTGCTCACAGAGATATGCAACAGAGCTGAAGATGATCCCTGTGTATTATGTCAGAGGGATTTTTTTGGGTAAAGATGTTAAACAGGATTGTCTTGTGTTTTATTTCTAAATGTTTTTCAGCGTTGTGATTTTTTACTGAGTACTAGAAATTGATAGGGGGTGAGTCTAATGGCGGGTTTACACGTCGCGATATCTTAGTACAATTTCAATCAAAAGTCACGTGGTTCAATCGTCGGAGGCGAAATCGTTCCTGCGTTGTATGGTGTGAACGTCCAATACGATGCAGGAACGATGTCAATGCGATATCGGGGATTGAATGAGCGTGCTATTCAATGCCCCGATATTGCATAGCGATTGAAGCCGGATCGTGCTGTGTAAACGCCCAATTACGATGCGATTTGAAACGTCACCCATTGACTCCCATGTTAAGTGTGCGATCCTGGGTTGGGAGGCGGAGACATCGCACGGACGTTGTATTCCGATATCGCAGCGTGTAAACATCCAATGCGATGCGGGAGGAACGTGCACTAATTGCGCGCTCCCGCGCCATTGAGTTGCGATATCGAAACGATATTGCAGCGTGTAAACCCACCATAATGTAGACCTGACACTGAATTGTGTGGTTAGTACCAACTGCCAATACCCCTTCCATTACCCAGTGTGCCACTGCCTCCAGGGCCACTGGATAACTCTGTGTACAGCACCAGAAAATGGCACTTCTGGGGCAGATGCAGGCTGCAATTCACAGCAGAGGGTGGGGCAGAAAGCTTGGGCCACCCTGTGCCGAAGATTCAAGCCCCCAGCTGCCTAGTTGTACCTGTCTTGAAGCCAAAAATACAGCAAAGCCCCATGTAATTTATTTTAATCATTTCATTAAAGAAATTAAATAAAATAGAAATAAAAAAAAAAAAAAAGGGCTTACCTATATTTTTAGTTTTCAGCCAGGTAAGAATAGGCAGGTGGGGGGTAGGGGGGCAACCCTTACCTGCCTGATGTACCTGGCTGTCATACAAAAATAAGGTGAAGCCCCTTGTAATTTAAAAAAAAAATAATTACTGTATATACTCAAGTATAAGCAGACCCGAATATAAGCCAAGGTCCCTGATTTTACCTTCCAAAACTAGAGGAAATGTATTGACTCGAGTATAAGCCTAGGGTGAGAAATGCAGCAGACCCTCTCCACTGTATACAGCCCGTCTCATCATGGTAAATGCCCCCCCTTTCCTAGATACTGGCATATAGGACCTCCATCACTGCTATATCAGATTCCAGTGCTGCCGCACATAAAATATTGAACTCCCCTCTCCGATGTCCTGCAGGCACTGTGGCGTCCTCCCTCTGCTCTTTCTGCTTGTACCCAGCTTCAATTGCTGTGACATCATTGCTGCTGCGTCGATCACGTGATTAGAAACCGTACAAGCAGGAAGTACGGAGGGAGGACGCCATGGTGCCTGCAGGACATAGGAGGACGAGTTCACTATATTATTTTATGTGCGGCAGCATGGGGCCTGTATACAGTGATGGTGGGCAAGTATAGATAGTGCAATGTAATATGCACTGCTCCCCCTGCTGCTGATTGACAGGGGGATGCAGTGCATATTGCATTGCACTAATGAGCGGGCCCACGTGACCTCCCGCTCCTTCTGCAGCCTTCCCCCGGTCACTCACCCCCCCCACCCCACCAACACCAACTTGAATATAAGTGGAGGGGGGCAGTTTTTATGCTGAAACACTCAGCTTACACAGTATTTCAAGGCATCATTTTATAAAGAGAGCTCAACTGTTTTTAAGTTTGTGCTTTTTTGGCCGGAGATTCAGATGAACACATTGAAAACAATGCACCAAAAAAAATAATGAAATACACCGCAAAAACCATGTCACAGTTTTAGTGCTTTTTTTGGCCAGGAAATAAAGATAAACACATTGAACACAATGCATGCAGTTTTGTGCCAAAAAGGCACAAAAAGCATGGAATCAATTGCAAAAACCATATCAAGGTTTTGGTGCGCCAATTCTGTGTGACGGCATCTGTGATTGACTGTTGGGTCCCTCAGCAGCGAATATCCAGAAAGATAATGAGCAGCACCAGAATACAAGGGGGGGGGGGGTGGGACACCATTAAGTATAATGCTGTTTAATAACCATCTTTCTTTTACAGCCTCCTAGCCCCCATCCCATAAATTTACAGTCTGAGATTGGGGTTCAGACTCAAGTTTAAGCCACTTTCAACCCCGAACCTCAAAAGTCCAGATGAGTTCGCTGAACCCCGAATATCGGCGGGTTCGCCCATCACTAGTTGAGTATTTTTCTCCTGGCAGATTTGGTGCAGTAATAAATTTGCAACAGTTTTGCTACAAATGTCACCCATGAAAAACCCCACACAGAAAACTGACTGCATTTTTTTTCTTGCCAAGAGATGCAGAAGTCTCTGTACCAAATCCTAAATGTGCACATACCTGAGCACGCCAATCTGCTTTTGGCCGGTTCTGCAGGATAGTTCAGTGGTTAGCACTGCAGTGTTACAGTGCCGGAGTCCTGGGTTCAAATATGTTCAAGTATGAACTGGGTTCTGACACAAACAAACTGGAGCCTGGGTTCAAGTATATTCTCCCCGTCTTTTTGTGGGTTTCCCCCGGTTCTCAGACTTCCTCTTAGGCTGGTTTCACAGAGATTTCTTCCTGTCCATGAGGATCCACTTTTTTTTTGCAGGACCCCACAGACTGGAAAGGGCAGCATTGAATGTGTGCCCAGATGCAAATTCTGTGTCCGGGTCTGTGACTTTCACAGATCCAGACACAGAAGGGCACTTTACTTTTGCAATGTATAATATACATTGCAGAAGTGAAGCAAGTATTATAAATATAAAAAAAGATCCTCCCCTCTGGTGTGTCCCTGCAATGTGCAGCATCTACCATAGCTCAAGGACCTGGGAATCAGCTGACCGGGAAGGGGCGGAGAAAGCTGGTCAGCTGATTGGTTTAAATCGCACGCCCACCAAAACCAATCAGCAGGAGATTTAAACAGTGCTGATATGGTCATGTGATGAATCAGCTGATCAGGTTGCTCCATCCCTTCCTGGTCAGCTGATTCCCAGGCCCTTGATCTACAGTAGATGCTGCACATTGCAGGGACACACCAGAGGGGAGGATCTTTTTTTTATATTTATAATACTTGCTTCACTTCTGCAATGTATATTATACATTGCAGAAGTGAAATTACATGGTAAAGAGCAGTTTTAGTGTACCGAGCATGCTCAGTACACTAAAGTCAGGTCCAATAAATGATCCTGTGATTTCTCAGACCTGTGCTCCATAGGCCCCCCCATGTTATTTGCCGCAGATTGTGTTAGATCTGATTGTGTTGGATTTGGTCTGCTGTGCCCAATATCAGAGAAGTCTCAGATTTTGGGTACAGCAAAAAAATCGTATCTGTCACAAATCAGATGCCATTAAGGACAAATCCATGCAGATCCATTGCCCATAGGGATACACGGGGGCTCAATATGATCTGTGGCTGTGTTTTACAACAGACAGCTAAGGATTGCAAAAATAAATAAATAAATCACTATGTGAAAGCAGCCTTACACGCCGAAGACATACTGATGGGATGTGTAGACTGAGCCCCAATGTGGACAGTGTTGCAAATGTATGCAAAGTGTAATGGAATTATTAATAGCGCTATATAAATGACTAAATATGATATTTTTAATGTGCTTACCAGTTTCAGATGATAGAATGGCTGGGATTCCAAGAGAGACATATATATATATATATATAATTATTTTTTTTTATTCTACACATGAATGTATAATCTATATGAATGAGGCTGTATTCTGCATATTTACTATGTGCACATTTTACATAAAGCAGCAGTAGATCTTCACCAAGATGAGACCTAGCTTTAGGAGCTGAATTCCATCAGGTTCAGATGACCCCACTGTGTGGGGGAGGGGAGGGCTCCCTGGGACCATACCCGATAGAACTGCAGTTGTTTCCTGGCTGGGATCAGGTTACAGACAACTGTATGAACTATTCTGGAGCATTTGTTCTTCATTAAATGAAAGTTCTGCAATGTTTTGTAAACTTTGGATAAAGGGCCTCATTCACAATGCTACATCTATGGAGGAGAAGATGTAATATCTTGTAGATCATGATCACAGCCATAATCTCGGGAGACAACAGAACACATTTTATAGGCCGACCTTCCAATCAGTGTATTAACCTCAAGTCTGTTGAAGTCAGGGGTGATCACATTAAAAAGCAGCAAGTTCAATTTTCTTACAGGCTTTAGTTCCCATATTCAGGTTATTATTGAACACCCCCCCCCCCCACCTTCCTATGAATTATGGATGGAAAGAAAAACACACAAAATACTGAAAAGATCTAACTACATTTATTCAATTTACAGTAAAATGGTAAAAAAAAAACATTTTGCCCCACAACTGGTTAATTCAATTATATCAAGTACAGGACCTTGAAAACCTTCATGTCATCACAGTTTAATACACTCCGTACACTGGTAAGGATTCTGGATGGCACCAAGTTAGGGATCAGCAACATTTGGCACTACAACTCCCAGCATTCCCTGAGAGCCCCATGCATGTTGGGTGATGTAGTTTTATAGCTGCTGGAGTGACGAAGGTTGCAGCTCCCAGTACTTGGGTCTAGGACCATTTCTCCTAACAAGCATTGACCACCACAAAGAAAGTGGTTAAGAATGAAGGGTGGCTATTGGGATTCACTTTGGATTCCTCAGTGGTGAAACCGCCAGGATACAAGATTACGAGCATATATATAGCACAAAACTGTCTGGCACTCACGTGCCTGATAGTAGTAGCCTGGCATCTACTCTACAACCATATCTGGAAAGTTTCCATCCCTCTTGATCTACAAGGGGGGCGTTGTATAGCAACCTTTGTTCCAGCGGACCAGCACTTTTCCTTTCAACCCGTTTCACCAATAGCTGACTTGTGTATAGCTGCTGTGATCTGCCTCTTTGTTCAGAACATAATTCTTCCCTTCGTTATTATCCCAGTGTTCGGCACCATGGCACCAAAAGCAAATACAGAATTCAGCCCGCTGGGTGTCAGGAGGTAGCGGGAGCCTGAAGGAGAAGGTGTCCGTGTCCTCTCCTCCGCAGGGATCCCGCAGATAGGAGCACAGAAGGTCGTAGTGGCTGTTCCAGTTATCGTAGCTGACCCGAAGAGTTACCCGTTTCTCAAAGCCAATATTGCGCACGCGCACTGTGCCGACCACTGCCGTTCCCTGGACGGCGCATTGCTCCAGACAAACCTGCTGCCGCGTGAGTCTAGACCGGAAGCTGGAGTAGTCTTGGGTCGGAGGGTGAAAGTCCAGAGTGTAGGTAGAGCTGGAAATTGGGCGCAGAGCTCTTAATGAAGCCAAGGCGATCGCCAGAGGATCTTCATCGAAGAACGGACGAGAGATGTGACGTACGGTGGTGAGGGCCAGTCCCAGGGCATCGGCGAAGACTACGCCTTTCTTATGCGGCACCGGGAGACGAGGAGTCGGTGCTAAACATGGCCGGAGCGACTTAGATGAAGGGAGTCGAAGTTTGTGAGGAGGAGGGGGGCTGAGACACAGACACATGGAGAAGTCACCAGGCATCTTGTAGGTAGAAGATAACACCTAGGACAAAAGATGCAGACATGTTAATGACCCATGGAAGACAAAGACCCAAGCATCACCTCAGGGCTGGGGCAATCAAAGGGATTTCACAGACAATAAAGAATTCATATGTAAATCATACCCCAACCGATCCTCCACAGCTCCCATGTTAAAGGTGTGTTCACACTCAGTTTTCAAAGTAACTTCACAATCAAAACTCATGGTTTTTGGAGAATTATTTGTTCAGTTTTTTGCCTCAGTTTTTGTAACCAAAACCAGGGACTGGAACAATCAGAGGAAAAGAATAATAGAAACACATCACCACTTCTGTATTTATCACCCACTGCTGGTTTTGGCTCAAATACTGAACGTGTGAATGTGGCCTTAGTGTGAAAATACCTTGTTTATTCAGATTTCACTGGTGTCAATCTCCTGCCTGGATACATCAGAAATGCCTGTGCAGATTATCACCAGCTATGGTGGGTCACCACTGTGGCCAATGCTCAGGTGAGATGGCATCTCCAATATATCGGGATGGGGACAGGTAAAGCCAGATCGAGGGTAGCAGACATGCAACACATTGATGGAAACTGGCTCAAAGGAAGAACTCACATGCATCATAGGATAAGGACTCACTCACATTTACACATTACATCCAATTATTCTCATGTGAAAGAATCGGATGCATTATGCAGATGACACTCAGCTCAAACTCGAGTGTTACTATACTATGATCCGCTCACATGTGAGAAGATAGAGAGCCGAATTTCTCCATTGTCTGTCAGCGTATATTGGTGACTTCTAAGTGCAGTCTGATTTTCACACCTCAATAGACTTGTATGGTGCGCACTATCTGATCTATGTTGCCAATCACAGCATGCAGTGATTTTTTTCTCATGACAAACCAGCATGATAAGAAATAAGAATAGCTAGACGACCCTGACCCATAATGTAACATTGGAGCGTGGCCTATCTGATCGCACTGGACCTTATTATACGCACATGTGAGTGAGTCCTAAAAACGCACATGTGGGCACAGCTTTATGAAAATCACATTGACAAATGATAAAACTGTGGGTCACGCATCTTTGGTGCCAAAAACACAGCAGAAACACAGTGGGCACAGTCTTAGGGGCAGAGATGTCGGCAGCGACGGGCAGGAGTGCGCACGGTTTTGGCGACCCGCTAGCGTTGCTGTCGCATGTTTACATGCGGCAACGCACCGGCGATCTGAAAGGCCGCGGCGCCGCTGGGGTGTCTAAAAACCCCAGCGGCGATGCCTCAACATGGGAGCCTACGGCTCCCATCGCCTGGCAGATTGCCCCAGAGTGCTCGCCTGGTCTCAGAGCACTGATGTGAAACCAGGCAACCACTCAAAGGCGTCGCCGTCACCCATTCACATTAGGCGACACTGGCGGCGATAGGCCACGCCCCAGTGTTGCCTAAAAAAAATAAAATAAAAAAAAATAAAAATCGCCGCCATCGCCAGGTGTGGCGGTACCCTAAGGCTACGTTCACACGGTGTGCATTTTTTACACTTTCTGCAGTTGCGCTTTTTTATGCACATAAGTGCCAAAAAGTGCAACTGCATTCACAGTGCGCTTTTTCCAAGCTTATGTTATCATGTGGGTTATGGGAAAAGCACACAGAAAAAAAGTGCTTAGGCTCCATTCACACTGCATTTTTGGTCTGTTTTCTCTCATCAGTCTTCCTAGCCAAAACCAGCAGTAGGTGATAAATACAGAAGTGGTGACGTGTTTCTATTATACTTTTCCTCCGATTGTTCCACTACTGGTTTTGGTTACAAAAACTGACGAGCAAAAACTGACCAAAAATACACAGTGTGAATGGAGCTAAAGAATTGACAGGTCTATTTGTACTCACACTTTTGCAGTGAAAGTGTGTGCGTAAAAAAAAAAAACACATGAAAGCGCAACATGTGAATGGATTTCAGCAAAACCCAAAGATTTTGCAGGACTGTGTATCAAGAATTGTGTTTCACTGCATTTACGCACCCGTAAAAAAAAAGCGCAGGAAAACAAAGTAAATATGCACTGTGATCGAAGCCTTAGGGAGAACACAAGCATAATGGCAAGCAGTGCTGTGGGGGGCATGGTGTGTGTGTGAGGACAAGGATACAGTGCTGCAGGGGCCACACAGTACAGAGGAGGCACAGTTCTGCAGGGCACAGTGTGGGGGTTCAGTGCTGCAGGGGGCACAGTTCTGCAGGGGCATGGTGTGGGGGTACATAGGGTACACTGCTGCAGGGGCCACACAGTATAGAGGAGGCACAGCTCTGCAGGAGCATGGTGTGGGGTTACAAAGGGTACAATGCTGCAGGGGGCACAGTTCTGCAGGAGCATGGTGTGGGGGTACAAGGGGTACAGTGCTGCAGGGGGGCACAGTTCTGCAGGAGCATGGTGTGGGGTTACAAAGGGTACAATGCTGCAGGGGGGCACAGTTCTGCAGGAGCATGGTGTGGGGTACAAGGGGTACAGTGCTGCAGGGGGGCACAGTTCTGCAGGAGCATGGTGTGGGGGTACAAGGGGTACAGTGCTGCAGGGGGGCACAGTTCTGCAGGAGCATGGTGTGGGGGTACAAGGGGTACAGTGCTGCAGGGGGGCACAGTTCTGCAGGAGCATGGTGTGGGGGTACAAGGGGTACAGTGCTGCAGGGGGGCACAGTTCTGCAGGAGCATGGTGTGGGGGTACAAGGGGTACAGTGCTGCAGGGGGCACAGTTCTGCAGAGGCATGGTGTGGGGGTACATAGGGTACACTGCTGCAGGGGCCACACAGTGTGGGGAGACAAGGGGCACCTACTACAAACCATACACAGCTCTATGGATTATTGCACTATTAATTCTTAACCACAATATTGCAGTACAGATAATACACATTTTAGGTAACAGACAGAGCACTCACCTGGTAGGGACCTGCGGAATGTTTTATGATCACAGCTGTAGTGATCACACCGGGTGAGGATCAGCTGGCAGTGGCCGGTACCCGGGGGTTTCTTGTTCGCAGTAACACTCACACTAACAGCGCCGCGATCCTCCGTCCTCTCCCTCCGGCGACCTGCGCCAAGTGAAGCAGCAGCAGCCCCGAACACCGGCTATAATCTCTCTGTTGTGTCATGTGATCTGAAGACTTCCAACCAACCACACAGACCTCGTTCTTCAAGTAACCAATAAAAAGTTAGGTGGGTGGGGCTAGTGGAACGTAGCAATGAGCATAACCTGTCTGTGAGCCCCGAGGTTACACGCTGCGGTTCTGCGTCACCAGGAGATCAGCACGTGTCCGCCTGATGGGATCTCTGCTGCCAGCCGTAATCCCAACCACACAGGAGGACTACAACTCCCAGCCACAGGGAGAGGGAGGGGCTACATCTGCCAGGCACAGCATGTTGCTTACTAACAGCACTAGAGTGCCCTCACATAGAGTGTATGAATAAACAGTACTAGAGTGCCCCATATAGAGTGTATGAATAAACAGTACTAGAGTGCCCCCACATAGAGTGTATGAATAAACAGTACTAGAGTGCCCCCACATAGAGTGTATGAATAAACAGCTCTAGAGTGCCCCCGTATAGTGTATGAATAAACAGCACTAGAGTGCCCCATATAGAGTGAATGAATAAACAGCACTAGAGTGCCCCCGTATAGAGTGTATGAATAAACAGCACTAGAGTGCCCCCACATAGAGTGTATGAATAAACAGCACTAGAGTGCCCCCGTATAGAGTGTATAAATAAACAGCACTAGAGTGCCCCCGTATAGAGTGTATGAATAAGCCACTAGAGTGCCCTCATATAGAGTGTATGAATAAACAGTGCTAGAGTGCCCCCATATTGAGTGTATGAATAAACAATACTAGAGTGCCCCCACATAGAGTGTATGAATAAACAGCTCTAGAGTGCCCCCATATAGTGTATGAATAAACAGCACTAGAGTGCCCCATATAGAGTGAATGAATAAACAGCACTAAAGTGCCCCCGTATCGAGTGTATGAATAAACAGCACTAGAGTGCCCCCACATAGAGTGTATGAATAAACAGCACTAGAGTGCCCCCGTATAGAGTGTATGAATAAACAGCACTAGAGTGCCCCCGTATAGAGTGTATGAATAAGCCACTAGAGTGCCCCCATATAGAGTGGATGAATAAACAGTACTAGAGTGTCCCATATAGAGTGTATGAATAAACAATGCTAGAGTGCCCCATATAGAGTGTATGAATAAACTGTGCTAGAGTGCCCCATATAGAGTGTATGAATAAACAGCACTAGAGTGCCCCCATATAGAGTGTATGAATAAACTGTGCTAGAGTGCCCCCATATAGAGTGTATGAATAAACAGTGCTAGAGTGCCCCATATTGAGTGTATGAATAAACAGTACTAGAGTGCCCCCATATAGAGCGTATGAATAAACAGTACTAGAGTGCCCCCATATAGAGCATATCTATAAACAGCAGTAGAGTGCTCCCATAAAGTGTGTCTATAAACAGCAGTAGACTGCCCCCATATAGAGCATATCTATAAACAGCACTAGAGTGCCCCCATATAGAGGGTATCAATAAACAGTACTAGATTGCCCCCATATAGAGCATGTCTATAAATAGCATTAGAGTGCCTCCATAAAGTGTATACATTAACAGTACTAGAGTGCGCCCATATAGAGCGTGTCTATACACAACACTAGAGTGCCCCCATATAGAGCATATCTATAAATAGCACCAGAGTGCCTCCATATAGAGTATATCAATAAACAGTACTAGAGTGCCCACATATAGAGCGTGTCTATACACAACACTAGAGTGCCCCCATATAGAGCATACAGTTAGGGCCAGAAATATTTGGACAGTGACACAAGTTTTGTTATTTTAGCTGTTTACAAAAACATGTTCAGAAATACAATTATATATATAATATGGGCTGAAAGTGCACACTCCCAGCTGCAATATGAGAGTTTCCACATCCAAATCGGAGAAAGGGTTTAGGAATCATAGCTCTGTAATGCATAGCCTCCTCTTTTTCAAGGGACCAAAAGTAATTGGACAATGGACTCTAAGGGCTGCAATTAACTCTGAAGGCGTCTCCCTCGTTAACCTGTAATCAATGAAGTAGTTAAAAGGTCAGGGGTGGATTCCAGGAGTGTGGTTTTGGATTTGGAAGCTGTTGCTGTGACCAGACAACATGCGGTCAAAGGAACTCTCAATTGAGGTGAAGCAGAACATCCTGAGGCTGAAAAAAAAGAAAAAATCCATCAGAGAGATAGCAGACATGCTTGGAGTAGCAAAATCAACAGTTCGGTACATTCTGAGAAAAAAGGAATTGACTGGTGAGCTTGGGAACTCTAAAAGGCCTGGGCGTCCACGGATGACAACAGTGGTGGATGATCGCCACATACTTTATTTGGTGAAGAAGAACCCGTTCACAACATAAGTCCAGAACACTCTCAGTGAAGTAGGTGTATCTGTCTCTAAGTCAACAGTAAAGAGAAGACTCCATGACAGTAAATACAAAGGGTTCACATCTAGATGCAAACCATTCATCAATTCCAAAAATAGACAGGCCAGAGTTAAATTTGCTGAAAAACACCTCAAGAAGCCAGCTCAGTTCTGGAAAAGTATTCTATGGACAGATGAGACAAAGATCAACCTGTACCAGAATGATGGGAAGAAAAAAGTTTGGAGAAGAAAGGGAACGGCACATGATCCAAGGCACACCACATCCTCTGTAAAACATGGTGGAGGCAACGTGATGGCATGGGCATGCATGGCTTTCAATGGCACTGGGTCACTTGTGTTTATTGATGACATAACAGCAGACAAGAGTAGCCGGATGAATTCTGAAGTGTACCGGGATATACTTTCAGCCCAGATTCAGCCAAATGCTGCAAAGTTGATTGGACGGCGCTTCATAGTACAGATGGACAATGACCCCAAGCATACAGCCAAAGCTACCCAGGAGTTCATGAGTGCAAAAAAGTGGACATTCTGCAATGGCCAAGTCAATCACCAGATCTTAACCCAATTGAGCATGCATTTCACTTGCTGAAATCCAGACTTAAGACGGAAAGACCCACAAACAAGCAAGACCTGAAGGCTGCGGCTGTAAAGGCCTGGCAAAGCATTAAGAAGGAGGAAACCCAGCGTTTGGTGATGTCCATGGGTTCTAGACTTAAGGCAGTGATTGCCTCCAAAGGATTCGCAACAAAATAATGAAAATAAAAATATTTTGTTTGGGTTATGTTTATTTGTCCAATTACTTTTGACCTCCTAAAATGTGGAGTGTTTGTAAAGAAATGTGTACAATTCCTACATTTTCTATCAGATATTTTTGTTCAACCCTTCAAATTAAACGTTACAATCTGCACTTGAATTCTGCTGTAGAGGTTTCATTTCAAATCCAATGTGGTGGCATGCAGAGCCCAACTCGCGAAAATTGTGTCACTGTCCAAATATTTCTGGCCCTAACTGTATCTATAAATAGCACCAGAGTGCCTCCATATAGAGTATATCAATAAACAGTACTAGAGTGCCCACATATAGAGCGTGTCTATAAACAGCACTGGAGTGCCCCATATGGTGTATACATTAACAGTACTAGAGTGCGCCCATATAGTGTATCTATAATGACCACTAGAGTGCCACCATATATAGAGTGTGTGTCAGAACTAAAGTGCCACCATATAAAGTGTATCCATAAACAGGACTAGAGTGGCTCCTGTATAGTGGCTATAAACAGTATTAGAGTGCCCCCATATAGAGTATATACATAGACAGTACTAGAGTGCCCCCATATAAAGTACATTTCTAAACTGCAGGGTAGGTACCATCTAGGGCGCTACTTCTTGCCTACCTGAGACGAGTAAACTTTAAAAAATTGTTGAATGCCTGGGCCACCTGGATTGTTCCTCCAGCAGCAGGGATTCAGCAAGTCACCAGAACTACCATCAGCACATGAATATGTTGTTGAAACCACCACAAATACATGAATACATCAAAAGAACAACCACACGTACATGAATACGTCACCAGGACCACCATCAGTACATAAATACATCACCAGACCCACCATCAGTACATGAATTACTACTGAAGTACTAGAACCACCAACAGAACATCATCAGAACCACCATCAGCACATGAATGTCACCAGATCCACCATCAGTAGATGAATACATCACCAGAACCACCACCAGTAAATGAGTACATAACCGGGACCACCATCAGTACAACAGAAAATCATTAGAACCACCATCAGTACATGAATACAAAGCCAGAGCAAACACCCAAGTACATGAGTACGTTAATATAATCACCATCTGTACATGAACATGCCATCAGAACCACTATCAGTATATGAATACTTCACCAGAACCACCATTAGTACATTAATATATCACCAGAACCACCAATAGTACATCAGATCATAATCACAAACACCATCAGTACATGAATACATCAGCAGAACCACTATCAGAACATGAATACATCAGAAGACCCACCATCAGTACATGAATATATCAACTGAACCACCAACAGTACATCTGAATATCACAAGAACCACCAATATGTCACCAGAATCACCACAACTACCTGAGTGTCGCCATAACGACTATCTGTACATAAATATGTCACAAGAATCTATATCAGTACATGAATGTCACCAGACCCACCACAAGTGCATAAATACATCACCACAACCACCATCAATACATGAATACATTAACAGAACTACCATCAGTTTTGTGCAAGCTGTATTTGTCGCATGATGGATGTAAAAACCATCATACATATTTCTTTATTAATAATGGACTGTGTTTAGTTTCCATTAGGGTACCTACCAAATGCTTCATTGAAACCAAATAGCCCCCAATATAGTTAAGCTATATGAGTGTCCATGACCGTCTTTGGGTGTGACATTTAAAATATAGGAAATTAGGGATGAATATGTGTCCCTTGTATTGTGGAAATGGTCCACAAACAATAAGTGATGGTAGAGCTAGCTGTCAAATTGCACTCCATGTTGGAGGCGCACCCCTAAAGTATACAAGTTTTGCTGGTATTTTTTTTGTGAAAAAGGTACCAGTTGAAGTGGTCATCAGAGCTTGTTACCTGACCCATCGGAGGAGCGGTGCGTTACGTGTCCTATGAGTCTCTGATCCATTCCTTTGCTTTAGGGTGGGGGGCGCCATTGGCTTCATCTGCCTAGGGCACCAAATACCTTGTCCCAGCCCTGCATAAATGATGTGGACACAGATGTATAGGGGTTACCAGATTCTGAGGAAAATTTGGAAAGGGGTAACATAGAAGGGCCTGTCTAAAGACATGTGCTTTGTGGGGACTAGGTAATAATTGGATTGTCTGGAATAGTGCATCCCAGAAAACTGGTGCAGCAGGAGAGAAGTCTTGGAGATGTTCGTGTGAGGTTCAAGATTATGGAGGATGTTAGTTTTAGGATATTAGCAGAATGGAAGGCACAGATAGGGCGATAGCCAGAGATGATGCAGAAGATGTAGGGGCGTGCTTTACCCTGGAGAGCTTTGTGGGTGACAATTCCTCTCTGTAGGATATCCTGAAGGTTTTAACTGACAAATAAGCTGAGGTGTGAATGAGGCCTAAGATGTGGCTGGGGAGGGGAGAATTAAAAGGGGGTCATTTACTAAAGCCAATGGAGGGTGTTAGGTCCTTCTTCATAGTTGGTCCGTCTCATACCTGTTTTCTCCAAGAAGGAACATCCTCCTTTCTAGATGAAAGACGAAATTGTGTAAGTGAAGGGGAGTCCCCCACCATGTCAATTACATGAGGGTCACCTATTCCTGGAAGGAGGGTGGTGAGGAGGGATGTGCCGCCTTCAGGGCACAGATGTGCCGATATTCTGTTTGTGCCGCCATCCGCTGGACTGGTCACCTCATCTAGAATGTGATTGCAGAAAGTACTGGAGTCTAGTGTATGCCATGGAGAAGTTATTATGTAGGGGTCAGTGATGGAGGACCCCCCATTGTTCTACAGGATGACCCCACTGGCAGAGCGGCAGCTGTCCTATAATCTATCTCCTGCTGACTGACAGCACCAGGGTGGATAGACATATGTGAGCTTCAGAAATAATATGGCCCACACTGAACCACAGGAGCTTACAATCTAATCTCAGTGCGGTACCAAATATAAGGAAATAAATGAATCCGATTGTGGTTTTATGAACAGCACAGTTAAGGGGATGTCACACGCGTCGATATCGCTGTCAATGTCGCTCGTACGTCACGGATTTTCAGTCGCTCGAGCGACATAAAAGTGACGCAGGAGCGACATTGAAGTGTGTGACCAAGCGATGCAACCAGCGACATGTCACTGATCGCAGGTTTCACTGCCAGATGTAAAACCTGTCGCTCATCGCTCAGTAGACCTTGTGCATCGCTGCGTGTGACACTAAACTCAGCGACTTATTTTCTATTTTGACAACGTACAAGCGACTAAATAAAATCGCTGGCAAGATGGCGACATCACCGCATCGCTGGGTCATATTGACGCGTGTGACATCTTACCTGCGATAATTCCACATCGCTCAGGCGATTAATAATTTGTGACGCATGAGCGATATTGCGGGCGACATTGACACGTGTGACAGGCCCTTAACCATTAACTGAATATTTTATTGGATAAGGCTATGTTCGCACATTGAGTATTTGGTTTCTGCAGCTATTGGCAGTAAATGCTGCAGCAAAAACGTGGCTTTTTATCGCATTTTCGGTACGTTTTCGTCTTATGTTTTTTCTGTTTTTTTATAATAAAATCAATAGGTGGAAGGGGTGAAAAACGCTGCAAAAACACTGAAAGATTTGACACGTTGCAGATTACTTACTGCACCAAATCTGCAAGGGAAAAATACGGTAAGCAACGTGTGCACAAAACATCAGGATTGTACAAGGACACATAAAACTGCACTCACTAATGCATCAAAAATCATGATAAAAACACGCTGTGTGCACACAACCTAAGAAGGTCAGATTCCTAAATGGACAGTCCTGGTGACCCCTAATCTTGATGGCCAAATCCTGATCACCAGCTGTGCCCACCCCACCCCATTACTGACAATCCCACAGAGGATAGGAAATCTGGGCTCAATCACATCTGATATCACACTGTACTGGATTAGAAGAAGTGGTGTACACTTTAAGCCTCCATTCCGGATAAGAAAAGAGTGACATCAGCAGCTGTGCCGTCCGATCCGTGCACTTGAGAAATATCTAATTACTGGCACCAGCACCGTCATGTTACTATATTCAGCCCTGATATCATATCAAGGTAACATGGCCACTGTTCGTCGCTCCTTCATATCCTCTGCTGAGAGTAAGCCTGAAGAAGAATATGACATGGAGGAAACAAACACCAGGGGTATGTTCACACAGTGCAGATTTTCTGCGCAAATTTACACCCAGAAAATCTGCTGTGGAATACAGAACCAGATACAAGTAGAAAAATCTGCAGGTTTTGAAAAACCTCTGCAAAAAATCTGTAAAATGTCAATTCTTCGTACAGAATCCATTGCAAATTTCAGTTTGTGGCAAATCTGCTAGAAAATCTGCAGCAAAATCAGCATGTTAGGGGTATAGGCTTTTCACATGGAGCACATGGTATGGGTATGTTTACACTGAGTACACAGAATGGGTATGTTTACACTGAGTACACGCTATGGGTATGTTTACACAGAGTACACGGTAAGGGGTCATTTTACACTGAGTACATGGTACGGGTATGTTTACATTGACTACACAGTATGGGTATGTTTACACTGAGTGCACAATACGGGTATGTTTACGCTAAGTGCATGGTATGGGTATGTTTATGCTGAGTGCACAGTATGGGTATGTTTACACTGAGTGCACACTAGGGGTATGCTTACGCTGAGTGCACTGGTAGGGGTAGGTTTACACTGAGTGCACGGTATGTGTATGTTTACACACTGACTACACAGTATGGGTATATTTACACTGAGTGCACGGTAGGGGTATGTGACTCACCGCGGCCGGGACTCCGGTTTAGACAGGCGATGCTTCCTTCCTCCTTGTCACGGGTGGACCGCGCCTGCCGGTAGTGGGGCCCGGTGTAGTGCAGATCAAAAGTGTTTGAAGACGTCTTGGTGGAACAGATTAAAGGGTTTTTTTAATTTATTCGTGACGCCACCTATGAGTAGATTCGGTAATCATTACCGACGCTGCGGAGCCCCCGGGGGATGGATAGCAGCAAGATGTTACGCTCCCCACAGGCTGAGCGGTGATCCCCGGAGGCTGGAGCTGCTCAAGATGTTGTGCGGCAGCTGCGGTTACCTAGTAGTGCGGACGGACAGTTCATAAGGAAGCACGGACACAGAAAGTCTCTGCAACGGGTCTTTACTGTAACCAGCAGGCAGTACATGGCATACAGTGGTTGAGTAGTAGACCGGGTGGACTCAGCAGTGATGGTGTCCCTTAGAGATCCGCAGTGTTCCTCCTTTCTACCTATTTGGTTGCCAGTGTCGCCCAGGAATACCAGGTCGGGTACGGGGAGGCTGCTTCAATGCCCTATCCATGATGTACGTTCTGGATGTTTTGGGGAGCCTTGGGTCCCTCAGTGGGTACACCGCTGGTTAGACGACTGGAAGTTGGCTGGTGGTGGGGTGCTCCTTTGAAGCTGCTCCTCCACTATTCTGGTTCGCGTGGCAGAGGTGAACTGCTGCCAGCTTCGGTACCAGTGAACCGGCTGTGAGTTGTGGGCACGGGAGTCTTTTGGGAACCCGTGTAGATAATGCCCAGTCCCGGTTGTTAAGGCCTCAGGTGCTGACACCCGACCGGTGACGGCCCAGGGGCCCGCACGGAGTGCGGAGCCCCCGCTCCTCTCCAAGTTCAAGTCCTCAGACTCTGTCCTATCTCGAGGGTTCTAGGTTCTCCTTCTAGATTATTGTGTGTTCTACTACACTACCCTAACACTCCACCCCCCCAGGACCTATGATTGGTCCTCTGTTCTAGGTGAAGCATGTTGGGTTGGATCTCTATGTTAACCGGTTCATTGCTGAGTCAGAGAATATTGCGGCTGCATTTGTGGCTGCAATACCCTCTTGTGACGCACTCGTTGCGGGGCGCCACACTCCCCCTTGGTTGAATACGCTTGTCCCCAAGCGTCACACTACTCACATTACAGAGGTTTTTATTATTTTACAACAGGTAATACACTTTTATTAATGACAGGTCATGTATGCATAAAAGTGAAGTAGATAACAGGTTAACACATTGCGCGGACCCGGCGGGCGGTCGGCTGTCCTTAGAATAAAAGTTCAGGCTGTAGCCGCCGAGTCGCGGTGTTGCAGTGCAAACAAGAAGTCTCTTTTAGTGGCAAAGTTCAAACAACTTAAGTCACTGATGGAGGGCAGTGTTCCGGACTCGTATAGCGAACCACCTGTCACAGCATACATGTCGCTCATAGGTTACTATGTCCCCTCTATACAAGTCTCGGTTAGGATGACCTCGCGGTAGGTGCGATTCCACATCACGACGCCCCACGAATACTTCAGTACTCACACCCTCCTCCCTTACGAATCCCCACCCGGTGGACAAGTTAAAGGTGCTTACCCGCCCGGTATTTCAGAATTGTTCAGGTAATGGAGATTGGCGGCGGGCCTCGGCGCGAGCCTGCATGTTGGCTTGCAGTCGAGTGTGCCACTCGTCTCTCCAGATACGACGTACCTCTTCGTCGGAGTGGTGCGGCGTGTGGATCAAGTCACTACGGCGTGCTGGTTGTTGAACCGCTCGAGCTTGGTGGGCAGTCTGGAGTGGAGCCCGGTTCAACGGAACCGGAGAAGATGTTGTTGCGGTGGCACCCGACCAGTGCACCCGAGCTCATCGCCCGGCAGAAGGATTCTTGGTGTCTCCCCAGGCGAACCCGGTGTAGAGATCCTCAGCTTGACTGTAGGTCTCGTCGTCATCCTCCTCGACCTCTCCTTCGATGACTACGTCGGGCTGCTCGGCTGACGAAGACGATGGGATGAAATCCTCTGGATCGGTGGGTGGCTGTGCTGCAAAGTTCTCCTCGGGGTCGTTGTGCAGGACTTCCAGGCTGCCTGCCTCTTCTTCTGTAGCAGCGGGAAGTGGTGTTTCGATCCCGGTCACCAGGTAGGCCTCTGTAGTTGCAGAGGAGGCCTCCGGTTCAGGGGAGAAACAGGCGACAGTCTCGGTATTGTAGAAACTAGTCGCGGGTTCCGCAGGTGGAACCAGGTAGGTGTCAGCTTCTTCGTGGGAGCGTATTGGAAGCTCCGGCTCTGGAACGGGGTCGGCTGCGGTTTCGTCCGCTGGAACAGGTCGAGCTGTGGTCCTCACAGGAATGATACAGTCTATGGGCTCCGGTGACGAAGCAGGACAGGTGGTGGGCGACGGTGAGGTGGTTGAAAAACTGGCGATGTCGTCTGGGCTTGGAGAAGCTGTACCCGGTCGGCTCTGCTGCATCGCATGATGGAGTCTTCTGCCTAGGGTCGCGCTCCAGCTGCGAACCGTCCATTCCACAGTCTCAAGTAGTCGCACCCGGAGGTCTTGCAGAGCCTCTAGCCAGAAGTCGGGGCTGCCGTCTATGGTAAGGGCAGGACCCGGACCCGGTTGGCCTATGGCTGCTCTGGCCTCCGCCTCGACCTCCCGCATCAGGTCTTGGAGTCTCATGCTGGCCATTCTCTTCATGGAGGGAAACCACACCCGTTCAACCGGTAAACGTCCTGGTAGAGCTGGTGAAGAAGTCTGTCTGACACCCCCATTTCCTGTGGGCTTTTGTAGTCCAATCGTGGGAAAAGTCTTTGGGGTCCGCCCCCATGGTTGATTCGAGCAACCAGGGCGGACAAAGAGTTTGGCGCCTTTTGTCTTTAGCCCTCCCACGATGAGGGGGGGTTGACTCACTCCTGGGCTTGCACGTGGCGGCTTCTTGTGGCGGGAACGCCATCTTGGGCGCCATCTTGGCCCAATGGTGAAAAGGCGGGAAAGTTCTTTTAGGGACGAACAAAGTCCAAATTGTAGACAATAAAGTCCATTTTAAGCACATTATACCCGTTGGGTAACGGGCCTGCTCGTATCCTGTTCGTGACGCCATTTTCTGACTCACCACGGCCGGGACTCCAGTTTAGACAGGCGATGCTTCCTTCCTCCTTGTCACGGGTGGACCGCGCCTGCCGGTAGTGGGGCCCGGTGTAGTGCAGATCAAAAGTGTTTGAAGACGTCTTGGTGGAACAGATTAAAGGGGTTTTTTAATTTATTCGTGACGCCACCTATGAGTAGATTCGGTAATCGTTACCGACGCTGCGGAGCCCCCGGGGGATGGATAGCAGCAAGATGTTACACTCCCCACAGGCTGAGCGGTGATCCCCGGAGACTGGAGCTGCTCAAGATGTTGTGCGGCAGCTGCGGTTACCTAGTAGTGCGGACGGACAGTTCATAAGGAAGCACGGACACAGAAAGTCTCTGCAACGGGTCTTTACTGTAACCAGCAGGCAGTACATGGCATACAGTGGTTGAGTAGTAGACCAGGTGGACTCAGCAGTGATGGTGTCCCTTAGAGATCCGCAGTGTTCCTCCTTTCTACCTATTTGGTTGCCAGTGTCGCCCAGGAATACCAGGTCGGGTACGGGGAGGCTGCTTCAATGCCCTATCCATGATGTACGTTCTGGATGTTTTGGGGAGCCTTGGGTCCCTCAGTGGGTACACCGCTGGTTAGACGACTGGAAGTTGGCTGGTGGTGGGGTGCTCCTTTGAAGCTGCATCTCCACTCTTCTGGTTCGCGTGGCAGAGGTGAACTGCTGCCAGCTTCGGTACCAGTGAACCGGCTGTGAGTTGTGGGCACGGGAGTCTTTTGGGAACCCGTGTAGATAATGTCCAGTCCCGGTTGTTAAGGCCTCAGGTGCTGACACCCGACCGGTGACGGCCCAGGGGCCCGCACGGAGTGCGGAGCCCCCGCTCCTCTCCAAGTTCAAGTCCTCAGACTCTGTCCTATCTCGAGGGTTCTAGGTTCTCCTTCTAGATTATTGTGTGTTCTACTACACTACCCTAACACTCCACCCCCCCAGGACCTATGATTGGTCCTCTGTTCTAGGTGATGCATGTTGGGTTGGATCTCTATGTTAACCGGTTCATTGCTGAGTCAGAGAATATTGCGGCTGCATTTGTGGCTGCAATACCCTCTTGTGACGCACTCGTTGCGGGGCGCCACATATGTTTACAATGACTACACAGTATAGGTATGTTTACACACAGTGCACAGTATGGGTATGTTTACACTCAGTACATGGTACGAGTATGTTTACACTGAGTACACGGTATGGGTATGTGTGGCACCCCTGCAGGGGATTGCCACAGGATCCACAGATGCAAGGAGGGATTTACACCCTGGTACACACAACACCTTCCACCCCAGACCTGAAGGGGGAACTCTACTGGCGGCCTTAAGCCAGATCCCCTATAGAAAATCCAGGCCTGAGGGGAGGAGTCAGTTGATCTAGTGAGAAGCAGTTAGTTCCTGTGAGTGAGGAGAGAGCAGTGAAGGAGCTGGTCGCTGGGATCAATCCAGGCCCAGGACCAGGGAACACTGACCCAGCTGTGCTGCACCCTAGGGAGAGGGTTGAAGGCCAGTGGAGGAAACAGGGAATTAAAGAAGGGAACAGATCAAGCTTCCCTTTAGCTCACCTGGACACCGGAGTCCGACACTGCTACGCATCCACTGCAGCAGGAAAAGCCCGGAAGGACCAGGAGGAATTAATGCCCTGAGGAGCACAAGTAAGAGACACTTGAAACTGTCCAAGCACAGGACCAGGGGCCAAAGGAAGAATAGGGACCCCACAGAAGGGCCTTATTGTCAGTTATAGAGTAAAGCCCTTGGAAGGGAGAAGAAGCAGCGAGTTCAGTTACAGGCAGTGCTTACCCCAAAACCACAGTACGCAGTGACAGAGGAGGCCTCACAACTCTCCAAGGTGGAAGTCCCAAATTGCATCGGGGACCTGGTTACTTCTCTGGACTGTACCTGTTACCCATCATCAGTAAAAGGTACCGAAACAAAGACTACTGTGTGTGTGTGCCTGCTTAACCGCCGCTACCCACAGCTTTGACTGCAGAGACGCTACTATGACTCCCCTCATCCATCCCCACTGCCCTGAGGTAAAGCTCCACCTGTGGGGAGCTGTACTACACTGAGCTGCACCTCCATCACCTCAGCGGCTGGCCGCAGCGCTGGTATACACTTTGCCAGGTACCACAGGTGGCGTCACATAACCAATCCCCTTTATCACCATCATCCTCCCACCTTCCCCGCCATTGAGGGTCCAGTGCATGGGACCGGGGACTGACCAGCTGTAATCCCCCATCCAAGTCGCCATCAGCCCCGGTACCCTAGTACCCCTACCCTGTCGACCGCCTCATATGTTTACATTGACTACACAGTACGAGTATGTTTACATTGAGTACATGGTATGGGTATGTTGACATTGAGTGTACGACACGGGTATGTTTGCACTGAGTGCACGTGTGGCACCCCACTGGTCGGGACGCCACGTAGGGTTAGTGCACCCATATAAGAGTGTGTAGTATCCCTGTGACTAGGGAAGTGGGATGCTGCACAAAGGACCCTCACAGAACACATCCACACACACCCTAAGTAGGGGACCTTGGGTGGACCCGCTTCAGCGAAGACCCAGTCCCATGGGAGGAGCGTAGGAGGGTAGAAAAGTGTGTGAGTGGGAGGAGAGTTAGAACAGAGGAGGTCAGAGAGTGACAGAACAGTGGAGAGCTCCGTTGGGGAGTGAGGGGTGCAGGACAGTGGAGAATCTGTCAGCACAGAAGGAGATCCTAAGGGCACCAGGTAGTGTGGTGCACCTGAATCCCAGACTACCGACCCGAGGGATCTATCCTGAGACAGCTCTGAGCATGGTGCGGGAGACTATCCCTGAGCCATCAAACCTGAGGCCCGAGCTTCTAGAAGAAGTCGCGGCATCCTGAAAGGGCACCGTATAGGGTCCGGGGGACCTGTAGAGGAGTTCTCCAAAGAGGATCCGTTGAATATGCAAATAGAGTCTGTGGAGCCTCGTTTAGGAGTCTCAACACAGGACTAGCCAGATCTTCCTCTAGTGAAGGACCTAGCCATGATAACCACCATATTAAGTGGCCCTTTGAGTCAATATCCAGCTCTTTACAAGCTTAAAGACATGACAAGGGAATACCAAGGCCCGGTATCCATCCACAGACAGCTGTTTCGGGGTGTTGCCCCTCATCAGTGTGGAGTAGGATTCTGGCTAGGTGGGAGCAATGCCTAGTAGACCAACAAAACAAAGTATTCACTGATCTCAGGGAGACCAGTTCAAGAAAACACTGCGGGCAGCCGGCTAAAGCGCTCAACACAGTGAATTCCTAGGCCCATTGCCCCCTGGGAATTTTGAATATGCAAATAGAGTCTGTGGAGCCTCGTTTAGGAGTCTCAACACAGGACTAGCCAGATCTTCCTCTAGTGAAGGACCTAGCCATGATAACCACCATATTAAGAGGCCCTTTGAGTCAATATCCAGCTCTTTACAAGCTTAAAGACATGACAAGGGAATACCAAGGCCAGGTATCCATCCACAGACAGCTGTTTCGGGGTGTTGCCCCTCATCAGTGTGGAGTAGGATTCTGGCTAGGTGGGAGCAATGCCTAGTAGACCAACAAAACAAAGTATTCACTGATATCAGGGAGACCAGTTCAAGAAAACACTGCGGGCAGCCGGCTAAAGCGCTCAACACAGTGAATTCCTAGGCCCATTGCCCCCTGGGAATTTTGAATATGCAAATAGAGTCTGTGGAGCCTCGTTTAGGAGTCTCAACACAGGACTAGCCAGATCTTCCTTTAGTGAAGGACCTAGCCATGATAACCACCATATTAAGTGGCCCTTTGAGTCAATATCCAGCTCTTTACAAGCTTAAAGACATGACAAGGGAATACCAAGGCCAGGTATCCATCCACAGACAGCTGTTTCGGGGTGTTGCCCCTCATCAGTGTGGAGTAGGATTCTGGCTAGGTGGGAGTAATGCCTAGTAGACCAACAAAACAAAGTATTCACTGATCTCAGGGAGACCAGTTCAAGAAAACACTGCGGGCAGCCGGCTAAAGCGCTCAACACAGTGAATTCCTAGGCCCATTGCCCCCTGGGAATTTTGAATATGCAAATAGAGTCTGTGGAGCCTCGTTTAGGAGTCTCAACACAGGACTAGCCAGATCTTCCTCTAGTGAAGGACCTAGCCATGATAACCACCATAACCAAAGAGGATCCGTGGGAGCTGACTTGAGGCTCTGCGTGCAGGAGCGCTGAAGGAGAAAGGAGAGAGAGAGTGCAGTGAGGGATCGGATAGGAATGGCAGGCATACCACCGATGGTCCTGAGTAAAGCATCCTGGTTCACCAGTGACTACCCAGGCCAGGCAGACAGGAAAAGACTGTGTTATTTGTCAACTTGTTTTAAAGAACTGCCAGTAAACCTGTACAGAGTGAAAAGACTGTGTGGTGTACTTTATTATCTCCACCTGATGAGCCGCCGACCGCAGCAGTGAGAGGACAAGTGACAAGGCCTGGTGTAAACTGTATTCCTGTGTAAAAACTATAACTTCCACTACTGCCCCGTGGATCCCACTCCACCTATGGTGAGCGTAACCATCTTGCTGCTCCACCATCACCCTGAAGGTCTGTTCCGCAGCGCCGGTAACATTACCGGAACTGTAGGTGGTGTCACGAATCATCTTTTATTTTATTTTTATTGACTCTTTTCAGAGACCACCAGGGCTACGGGATCGGACACATGCCCAAGTGACATCCCCCGTGAACTACGACACCCAGGACCGGATACCCCAAGGCCCTGGGGTGGGTCACACGATACAGTTATGTTTACACTAAGTGCATGGTATGGGTATGTTTACACTGAGTGCACGGTACAGGTATGTTTACACTGAGTGCACACTAGGGGTATGTTTCACTAAGTGCATGGTACGGGTATGTTTACACTGAGTGCACAGTATGGGTATGTTTACACTGAGTGCACGCTAGTGGTATGTTTTCACACTGAGTGCACAGTATGGGAATGTTTAGACACAGTGCACGGCATATGTATGTTTACACACTGACTACATGGTATGGGTATATTTACACTGACTACACGGTATGGGTATGTTTACACTGAGAGCATGGTATGGGTATGTTTACATTGAGTACATGGTTCGGTATGTTTACACTGAGTGCACGGTACAGGTATGTTTACACTGACTGAACGGTATGGGTATGTTTACACTGACTGCACGGTACGGGTATGTTTGCACACTGACTACACGGTATGGGTATATTTACACTGAGTGAATGGTATGGGTATGTTTACACTAACTACACGGTATGGGTATGTTTACACTGAGCATGGTATGGGTATGTTTACACTAAATACACAGTATGGGTTTGTTTACACTGAGTATGTGGTACGGGTATGTTTACACTTAGTACTCGGTATGGCTATGTTTACATTGACTACACAGTATGGGTATGTTTACATTGAGTATATGGTATGGGTATGTTTACACTGAGTGCACAATATGGGTATGTTTACACACTGAGTGTACGGTACGGGTATGTTTACACTGAGTGCACAGTACGGGTATGTTTACACTGAGTGCACAGTACGAGTATGTTTACACTGACTGCACGGTACGGGTATGTTTACACTGAGTGCACAGTATGGGTATGTTTACACACTGAGTGCATGGTGTGGGTATGTTTACACACTGAGTGCATGGTATGGGTATGTTTACACACTGAGTGTACGGTACAGGTATGTTTACACTGACTGCACGGTGTGGGTATGTTTACACTGAGAGCAAGGTATGGGTATGTTTTCACACTGAGTGCACGATGTAGGTATGCTTACATGGTACGGGTATGTTCACACTGAGTACTCGATATAGGTATGTTTACATTGACTACACAGTATGGGTATGTATACACTGAGTGCACGATACAGGTATGTTTGCACTGAGTGCACGATACAGGTATGTTTACACTAAGTGCATGGTATGAGTATGTTTACACTGACTACACGGCACGGGTATGTTTACACGGAGTGCACGTGTCGCGCCCCGCAACGAGTATGTCACAGGAGGGTATTGCAGCCATAAATGCAGCAGCAATATTCTCTGACCCAGCAGCCATATGGTTAACTCAGAGATCCATACCCTGCATGCATCACCTAGAATAGAGGGCCAATCAAGGTCCTGGTGGGCGGAGTGCAAGGGTAGTGTGTAGTGGAAGTTTAGTCCAGCTTAGAGAGTTAGTCTGAAGTCTTGAGAAGTAACAGCAACCTAGAAGACCTCTGCAGATCCCCAGCTCTGCAACCCAGGAGAGGGGGTTGCACAGTTCCGTGCGACCCCTGGCCACCCTCGCTGGCCGTCTCCCTACTAACTACGGGCATCATCATGCGGGTCCAAAACCATCCTGTGCCCATCTACAGCCGGTTTGCTGGTACCGAAGCTAGCAGCAGTTCAGCTCTGCTATGCGAACCAGAGGAGTGGAGGGACCGCTTTACAGGAGCACCCCACCACCGCCAAATCCAGTCGTCTAACCAGCGGTGTACCCACCAAGGGACCCAAGGCTCCCCAAAACATCCGGAACGTATACCCCGGATAGGGCATTCAAGCAGCCTCCCTGTGCCCGATTTGGTATTTCTGGGCGGCAAAGGCAACTTACTTAGATAGAATGGAGGAACACCGCGGATCTCTGAGGGACACCTACCACTGCTGAGTTCACCTCGTCTGCTACCCACAAACTGTATACCATGTACTGCTTGCTGGCTACAGTAAAGAACCCGTTGCAGAGACTTGAGCGCTCGGTATCAGTATGTTTACATTGAGTGCACGGTATGGGTATGTTTCAATTGAGCGCACGGTATCAGTATGTTTTCATTGAGTGCACGGTATGGGTATGTTTCAATTGAGCGCACGGTATCAGTATGTTTACATTGAGTGCACTGTATCGGTATGTGATTTTTAGAGCAGAATCCAAAATGCCCATAGCTTCTGTGTGAACACATCTAAAACATTTTGCTGAAGATAAGCTGCAGATAAATCCTCAGCACACTTATTTTTCACGGTAAACATATTTACCAGAACTAAATTCTTGCAGCAAATCTGTATTGCACAGGGTTTTGGCCTGGACTTTCAGATTTCACTCTATTCTTTGCAAATATGGAAATCAGCAGCTAAAGTTTGCAGTTCAAGCTGACATGCAGCAGATGTAAAGTCCACACTACAAGCCAATATCTGAAGCGGATAAGATTTACTAAAATCTCATTCACTTTTGTGCTCCAGTAACGTGCTGCAGATTTTTTGTCTGCATACTGTGAACCCAACCTAAGGCATTGTTCACACGTTGCATTTTTGCTGCGTTTTTTTCATGAGTTGCTTTTTACAGCACCAGCAAAAGCTATTACATTTCGGAAATCTCCTGCACACTTACTTACTTTTTTTTTGGCTGGACACGTTTTGGGCTGCGTTTGTAGAAAATGACATGCGTTTTTACTTGCGTTTTTACTTGCGTTTCCCATTGAAATCAATGGGTGCGTTAACGAATGTGTTTGCAATGCGTTTTTTGGCACACATGCTGTCAAACACGGATTGCAAGCCAAATGGAATAGAAATGCAGATGTGAACTCGGCCTTAATTCTTTTAGCATTTTTGCAGCTTTTTTCCCCATTGAAATCAATGAGAAAATGCAAATATGCACCAAAACGCAACTCCCCTTTTTGCTGCTTTTGTTGTGAATGAAACTAACTTTCTTCTTAAAAAGACGAAGACGACGAATCTCCAGTATTAAAACGTTCATTTTACTGTAAACATATTTAAGAAATAAAGTACTATATCACAAGTCATGCCAATACAAAAAAATATGACGCGTTTCAGCAAACAAGTGCTTTAGGCTGCTTTCACATTGGGGTTTAAGAACGCTGCGTATGGTGCGCACGCGGAAATGCATGCCGAAACCCAGACAGAATTCTGTGATCGCAGCACGCATTATCTGCATGCGTTCACAGAATTTGGGCCATAGGATTTCATTGCTGCCCATTGACATTAATTATAAAGCGGCGGGAGGAGAGGAGAGAGACGTTATGCGCAACCGAACGCAACGCAGGCACCATGCGTCCCCATGCTAAACATAGGGACGTGTTACGCATACGTTGGCCTGTGTTTCCTTACGCTGCGGACTGAACTGAACCGGCCTTAGTCATGGACATTTAAACGTACCGGACAAATGACAAACCAAAAAACGCAACAAAAAACTAACAAAAACTATTTTCTTTGGAAGCACTCTTTTTTTTACTACCAAGAGAGCAGATTTTGCTGCAGAAAAAAAGCATTGTGTGAACATAGCCGAAAATGCGTGGAGCATTACTAGGCAGATGTTTCAATGAGAATGTGCAATAAATGAGGCTGCAATGATGACTAGAGTTAGAGAAGAGGTACGGTGATGGACCGAGCAGACTGTGATAGAATCAACTGGTCATGACTCGCAGCTGACGTGTCCTGGTGTCCGCACGCTTTGTCGGCTTATTCGGCTTGTATCTATTAGGCTAAGAGCCTGGCACAATAGTGATTAACAGGGATCACGGGCTATTAGGGGAGCAAGGTTCATGGGATAAGCTGTGTGGCCGAGCGGTCATTCATGTGCAAAGCACCAACAATGCGGACAATGACCATCGCCATATGTAGCATAACAGCTCCCAGCGCTAGTGGTCTGGGCTGACGAGCCTTACATGTTGATCTATAATGTATGTGACTGTCATGGGGTCCTACTCCAACATACACAATAAACAGCAGTGATGAGTGAACAGCTCTAGAACCTTTATTGCATGCAAACTGAAAGTTTATAAAACAATCCACCACATAGAGGGTAAAATAGACCGGGAACACTACATATATAGTCCAGTAATGGGACAAATGCCCTGGGAGATGAGAGTCACAATCCTCCGCTTAGAGAGCGATATAGCTGTGCGGCTCCAGATACTTCTTTGTACAGGGCTCCTCCAGCAGTTTCTTCCAGGGTAATCAGGGTTCCTCCAAGTCTCTCTGGGGTGCTGGCCTTAGCATCGCGTCCCACAAAGGATCTATCTGAGGAAGATACACACTGCGAGCAGCATGTGATTCACCCAGGGGTCTATGGGAACTCGGAACCCAGGCGTGGAGTTGGAGGGATGTCACTAGTGGCCCACCCGGACCCGTAGCCCTGGTGGTCAACTGAAAAATTGGAAAAAATAAAAAAGGGATGAAAATAATAAATGTTTTTTGTGACGCCACCTGCAGTTTCAGGTGAATTCACCAGCGCTGCTGTCAGACCACCGACGATGGTATTGCAGCTTGGGTGGTGTGGCTCACTGCAGGAGAAGCCGGGCCCCCGGGGCAAGATAGCACTGTGGTTGTGGTGCTGGACGTGGTCAGTGCAGCTATGCAGCAGTTGGTGCAGAAAGGAGACACAGAGGCCTTGTGACTCTATATTGGTACTTTACTGGAACCAGTTTAGATGGCACTTCAGGTTAAAAGTTTACACAGTTTTTGAATGGGTAGCTGGCCGGGTAGTCACTGTGGAGAGTAAAGTCTCTTTGAGGCTCCCGTAGTATTCCTTCTTTTGTCTTCCTTATGTCCTGCTGTTCTGACTTGCACCTCCTCACTATCCTTGCGCTGCCCTGCACAGCCCGCTTGTCTGCCAGGCCCGTTGGGTGATATGAGGTACCCTTCTTCTCTCTAAGTGGCTCAATCCGGTTTGGTGCCGCTGGTGGGGCTGCATGTTCTGGACGGGGGGTCGGGGAGGATATTTCGGCCCTCGACTGGCCGGTGTAGACACCTCAGGGGTGAACTCGCCTGTACTGTGACTCGGAGCCGGCACTGCGTTGGTGGACTAGGATCCCCCCAGACTTGTCCAGTGGTTTGCTACTGGGTCTCCCCTTTCTTTCCTGGGCCGCTTTTTCTTCTCAGGCTCCCTCCTTGGGAGACCCCTCCAAGGCACCCTCCTTGCCCCTAGTCTAGGTGACAGGAATACTGCACACTCGATTGTGGGTGCAGTACCCCTACTGTGGCGCACTGACCAGTGGGGCGCCACACATGCGAGATACATGCATGACCCACCTGGAATGGTCCCCTTCTCTCTGAATGGGAGCATGGAGCTGCATAGACTCACAAGCAGATGATGCGCTCCCCGTCCAGAGTGCCGGCGCCCAGGGCCGTATCCAGGGGGGGGGGGTAACTGGGGGTGCATTTGCCCCGGGCGCAGCAGTCAGGGGGCGCCATCGAGCCTCCTGCTGCAGCATCCGGTGTCTCTTCGCTGGCCGCATTTTGCGCGCCCAAGCCCACCCAGGGGTGATGTGCCACCTGCTGCTGAACAGGGGCGATATTCGCGGGGGTGCCCGGTGGGAATTCAAGCTCCCTGCGGGAGCCGCTCCCGCTCTCTATAGTTTAAATATACATTTCCGGTCCCGGCCGCCGCTGTCTCCCGGCCTCTCTGTAAGTACGGCATGGCGACAGATGACGTCATCCCTGTGCGCCGCCGTGCTGAACACTGCAGTGTAACAGCCGGGAGAGGAGACCAGAGCAGCCGGTGAGGACCAAGGTGAGTATTTACCTTTTTTTTTTACTTGTAAATCCGTGAGTACAGAGATGGGAGGCTATGGGGAACAGCATGATAATATACAAAGGACGATGGGGCCGCATTATACTACACAGATGATTATAAGAATGTATATGGGGGTGCATTATAGTATACAGATGACTATGGGACTGTATATGGGGTGCATTATACTACACAGATGATTATAGGAATGTATATGGGGTGCATTATAGTATACAGATGACTATGGGACTGTATATGGGGGTGCATTATACTACACAGATGATTATAGGAATGTATATGGGGGTGCATTATAGTATACAGATGACTATGGGACTGTATATGGGGGTGCATTATACTACACAGATGATTATATGAATGTATATGGGGGTGCATTATAGTATACAGATGACTATGAGACTGTATATGGGGGTGCATTATACTACACAGATGAATATAGGAATGTATATGGGGGTGCATTATAGTATACAGATGACTATGGGACTGTATATGGGGGTGCATTATACTACACAGATGATTATAGGAATGTATATGGGGGTGCATTATAGTATACAGATGACTATGGACTGTATATGGGGTGCATTATACTACACAGATGATTATAGGAATGTATATGGGGGTGCATAATAGTATACAGATGACTATGAGAATGTATATGGAGGACTATGGGGCGCAATATACTATGTGGAGGCCCCCCACCGCTCCTCACCCAGGGTTACAAAGCTGACAGCACCCCTCCCCCCCCCCCCCCCCAGTCCTCACCTACTCTGGGGAGGGGGGGGGGGCGCCGACATGGATCTTTGCCCCGGGCGCCATGATACCTAGTTACACCACTGCCGGCGTCCCTGCTGGTTGACCCATGCAAGACTCATGTGAGTATCTTGCGTGCATCTTGCATAGTGTGTTTTCACTCTTACCTGGTATCATTGTCTTCTTCAAGCCCCCTCATTATGTCCAGGGGTGGGTAGACAGTTTGGATTGTGTTCAGACTCCCTAGAGCTGGGAGTGGTGCCGCAGCAATCAAGGCACTACAGGGGAAGATTTACAGCATTTGAAGAGCAGAGGGGTGATGAATGGACAGTCAGGAAATGTCAGCAGGGGTTCATCAGGACGCATGACAATATCCAGGCTACAGATGATAACTGACCTAATTCAATCATCGGACCTTCTGTCATGTAATTAAGAATCTAGACAAGACATAAAAAAATCAGTGAAAATATGAACATAGACAAAATGATGCCCATTACACCATCATAGTGACGCAATAGGGGACATTGCTCCAGTTCATCTGTGAAGATCAGGCCACAATTCACCACTCTCAGTTAGGCCCTCATTTACACACAGCATGTGCTAAATCCTGTGCTCCAGAAACAGCTGTGTCAATACAAGACGGCCATTGTCACAGTGATTAGATACCAATATAATTAATGGCAGGGGTGGGAAATGGTGAGGCGGGAGATGACCACCAAATGACTATGGCCATGTGCACATTGATTAGTTTTTTACCTCAGGATTTGTAGACAAAACCAGGAGTGGAACAATCAGAGGAAAAGTATAATGGTGGGTTTACACGCCGCGATATCGGCGTCCAACTCCGATCCAATTCCGACAAAAAGTCACGTGGTTCGTGAGTTGGACCCGATATCGTTCCTGCATCGTACTGTTTGAAGGTACAATATGATGCAGGAACGATGGTAATCCGATATCGGGGGTCGAATGGGCGTGCTATTCAACCGCCCGATATCGGATGCCTGTTGGAGCCGGATCGTTGCGTGTAAACATCCAACTACGATGTGTACGCCGACGCTACCCATTAACTCTCATGTTAAATGGTCGTTACTGGGTTGGTGGGCGTACACATCGTAGGGACGTTGTTTCCCGATATCGCAGCGTGTAAACCGCCGATGCGATATCGGGAAAAGTGCTCAAAAAATGCGCGCTCCCGCGCCGTTGTATAGCGATATCGCCCCGATATCGGGACGTGTAAACCCACCATAATAGAAACACGTCACCACTTCTGAATTTAATCACCCACTCCTGGTTTTGGTTACAAATCCTGAGGTAAAAAACTCATCAAATACTCAGCATGTGCACATGGCCTAATAGTTGCACAACTTGAAGTTCATGGCCCCATTCAAAAGCTCCAATGGGCCCCCAATTAGAAATAGTCTTTTTCTTTAGGCCAAAGGGACTTTTGAGGCCCCCTAGGCTCCAGGGTCCGGGTGTGAATGTAACTACTGAACCTGTTGTAGTTAAACCCCTGCTATAGTGCACACATTTCCAGAAAAAAAATGTAAGGCTGTGTTCACACAGTTTTTTTGATGAAAGTAGAAACAAGTTTCAAGAAAACAGTCCTTATTTTGGTAGTTTTGGGAAGTTGTCCTGTTCCTGAAGTCTTCTTTGCAGCCCCTTGCTTGGACAGGGAATAGTTTTGGAGCAGATTCCTTCAGTAGTGACGGAACAAACAAGAATTTTTTTTTTCACCCCACATTTTTCAAAATCTCTTAAGGAAAAGAAAAAAAAAGTGAATACTTCTCATAGTGAATTTCCCATAGAAATTACTTTGAACGTTTTCCAAGAGGTTTTGAGGATTTTGGAGAGAAAACACTCTCACAACCACACAAGGTGAAGCCTCTGATACCTATTTAGGGAATATTTTATCTCTCATGGTGGGTTTACACACACCAATTTATCTGTTCAATCTCTGAACCAATCTCTGATTGCAGTGAAATCATGGATACATTGCTCCATGTTGTACACAGCCACAAAATGGAGCAATGTATCCATGATTTCACTGCAACCAGAGATTGGGTCAGAGATTGAACAGATAAATTGGTGTGTGTAAACCCACCATCAGACCCTTCATCCTCCCTACTTTAATTTTCTGAGATAATGATTATTGGGTTTTCATTGTCTGTAAGCCATAATCATCAACATTAACATAAATAAACACATGAAATAGATCCCTGTGTGGGTAATGACTCTATATAATATAGGCGTTTCACTTTATGTATTGAATTACTGAAATAAATTGACTTTTTGATGATATTCTAATTTATTGAGATGCTCCTGTGTATAGAAAAACAGCGTGCAGATTAGGGAATATTTCCTTAAAGGGATCCTGTCACCCCCAAAACACCTATAAACCTATTAAAACCTGTCCCTACAGCATATTAACACTTTCCCTACACTCCTTTTACCTCCTAAATGCCCTTAGTCAAAGTGAAGAAAAACGTTATAATAGTACCTGCTTAGTGATGATAATGAGTGACTATGCTATTCATAGTCACTCATCAAGGCAGCCCCTCTTCTTCAGATCACGCCTGAATAGGCGTGATCTTCCTCATGGATTCAAATGTGCGCTCCCTGCGCGCCTCCCCGCGCTCCCATTACGTCCGTGCTTCAGGCTGGGGGCAGTATGACGCGATTCGCCGGGTGACGTCTCTACAACGGCGCAGCTTTCAGCTTCAAGTGCCGCACTGCGCATGCCTGCGGGAGCGCACTGCGCATGCGTGCGGGAGCCTACACGGCCGCTTTGTGTAGGCTCCCGCACGCATGCGCAGTGCGCTCCCGCAGGCATGCGCAGTGCGGCACTTGAAGCTGAAAGCTGCGCCGTTGTAGAGACGTCACCCGGCGACAGGAAATGACGCGAATCGCGTCATACTGCCCCCAGCCTGAAGCACGGACGTAATGGGAGCGCGGGGAGGCGCGCAGGGAGCGCACATTTGAATCCATGAGGAAGATCACGTTTTTCTTCACTTTGACTAAGGGCATTTAGGAGGTAAAAGGAGTGTAGGGAAAGTGTTAATATGCTGTAGGGACAGGTTTTAATAGGTTTATAGGTGTTTTGGGGGTGACAGGATCCCTTTAAGGTATGTGCACACAGTCTCTGCAACATGCTGCTAAAAACGTTGAGTTTTCCAGGGTGAAACTGGTTTAATAAAATACCAGCAGCCATCTTCCTTAAGTATCTTCTGCTCTACACTTTCAAGACTATTGAGCGGAATATTGAGCGGGTGGCTTCCAAATGAAGTTGTCCGAAGAATGAACATCACTTCTTTTAACTGCTTTAGTTTTCGAACCCCAAACAACAGGTACCAAGAGTGACATTAGATAGGACATGTGTACAGCATATATTTGACATTACTGTGCACAAAGTTCATTTTTTGTGGTGCTTTGTTGGGCAGATTTTGTGTGAGAAAAGATATTATGTACACCCAGGAGCGGGCTGGCCCAGGTGACAAGGAGGCATATCCAGCCGCTCTCCCAGCAGCTGTATAGGGCCAGACTTTCTCCCAGCAGCTGTACAGGGCCAGACGTTCTCCCAGCAGCTGTACAGGGCCAGACGCTCTCCCAGCAGCTGTACAGGGCCAGACGCTCTCCCAGCAGCTGTACAGGGCCAGACGCTCTCCTAGTTGCTGTACAGGGCCGGACGCTCTCCCAGCAGCTGTACAGGGTCAGACGCTCTCCCAGCAGCTGTACAGGGCCAGACGCTCTCCCAGCAGCTGTACAGGGCCAGACGCTCTCCCAGCAGCTGTACAGGGCCAGACGCTCTCCTAGTTGCTGTACAGGGCCGGACGCTCTCCCAGCAGCTGTACAGGGTCAGACGCTCTCCCAGCAGCTGTACAGGGCCAGACGCTCTCCTAGTTGCTGTACAGGGCCGGACGCTCTCCCAGCAGCTGTACAGGGCCAGACGCTCTCCTAGTTGCTGTACAGGGTCAGACGCTCTCCCAGCAGCTGTACAGGGCCAGACGCTCTCCTAGTTGCTGTACAGGCCTGGCCACCTATTCAAAGACTGGCCCCGAAAGGCACCGAGACTTGGAGAGGAGTGAAAACGTGTAATTAGCTATTATTTTATATAGTGCTAACATATTCTGATATGTACCAACAGTAAAATGTGTATGGGAATCCCGGGCAGATGATGGTTAGGAAAGTGAAGGACCCGCCTGTCTGATTTCAGATCCAATCCTTTTGGTCTCCGATGATGAGCTGCCATCACTACAGATGTTTCACAGCCGGTCATTCATAAGTAACACAAGAGTGCTCACCGGAGAGATGGAAGAGGAAGCTGCTGGCCGAACAATCAGTCCAAAGCGATATAAGGTGGATGGGGGAGTGGGTATATCACAGACACACCGGTGTAGTTGTCAGGGGGTCCAGCTCAGATTGGTCCTAACGAACCTGGACAGGACCCCCTTCCCTACTGCTTATAAGAATTAATCCAAAAATGATTGTCTTTTGCCTATATTAAAAAGGGGACAGTGGGGTCAAAGAGAAACTGAGTATAGAAGGTTCAGAACACTCAAAGAAGAACACAGATGTGAAGTTCAGTCTAACATTTGAATTAAAACATGGTTAACAAGATAGAAGAAGAATCAATGCCTTCGAAATGTGGTGCTGGAGAAGGATGTTATCAATACCATGGATGGCAAGAAGAACCAGCAAATCAATTCTGGAACAAATCAAGCCAGACATGTCACCCGAGGCAAAGATCACCAAGTTACAACCTGCCTACTTTGGACACATCATATGAAGAGAAAAATCATTGGAGAAGGTCATCATGCTAGGAAGAATAGAAGGAACAAGTCAAAGAGGAAGACCAGCACCCAAAGGCTTGATACTATGAAGATAATGGTGGAGAAAATCCTGGTGGACCTATCTAGGATTCAAGATAACGGCAGAGAAAACCCTGGTGGCCCTATGTAGGCTTCAAGATAATAGAAGAGAACACTCTGGTGGCCCTATCTAAGCTTCAGTATAACAGCAAAGATCCTGGTGGACTTATCTAGGCTTCAAGATAACAGCAAGACCCTGGTGGACCTATCTAGCCTTCAATATAAAGCCGGCGTTACACGTGTCAATATCGCTAGCGACATCGCCGAAAAGTGACGTCGCTAGCGATATCGCAAGTGCGTCGTGCTGTGTGACAGCGCGATGCAACTGCGATCTATCGCTGGTCGCAAGTTGACAGGTTTACGAGGGTTAACGTAAACCTGTCAATCTGCAACCAGCGATTAGGCTGGATTGCGCAGTCTGACACCGCAAAAGCCATGTTGGCGGCGATCCGGCCTATACCGCACCATTGCTGCAGATCGCTCGCTGAGTTGATTCCAGCCCAGCGAGCGATGGCTCCGCCCACATCACCGCCGCTTCACCGGCAACATCCTGCCGTGTGACAGCTGGCCTGCGATGTCGGAAGAAAGCGCGCACCCGCGCATCGCAGGCCAGATTGATATGTGTGACGGGACCTTAAGGCAGAGAAGATAGTAACAGCGGAGAAGACCCTGTTGGCCCTATCTAGGCTTCAAGATAACAGCAAAGACCCTGGTGGCCCTATAAAGGCTTCAAGATAACAGCAAAGAAGACTCTGGTAGAACTATCTAGGGCTCTAGGCTTTAAGATGACGGTGGAGAAAACCCTGGTGGACATATCTAGGCTGTACAAGATCGATCTTCTTTCATTCCTCAAATTGCCATGTCTCGAGATCAAGTTGAAGACCAATAAATAGTTGTGGTGCAGTGTGTGACTTTCTTTTATCTGCCATCTTTCCCCTGTATGTTGTGAGAATATTACCTGTGTATGGGCACAAAGCTTTAGTGAATAGCGGAGTGTCACTGTTGTGGTTTGGAAGGTTTTTCCGGTTTTTGTATCACAGATATGGGAAGAGCCAGACTTGCACGTTTCATACCCTCATCCTTTGAGCAAAGTCTGGGTGGTTAAAAAAGAAAATAATCTGTCTCCACATTGTACCACCCTCCAGCTATAGTCCTAATCTGCCTGGTGTTTTCTGTATCTCTTGTAGGTGTCCATGTCATTATAGACCCTGGGCTACCAGTCACATAAAGCAGACACTGGTTCTGCTGCTAATTATTTGCAAATAGACTGAAGGCAGCGGCACCATCTGAGAACAATCATCACTTTATAGGGCAAAAAATAGGAGGCGTCAGAGGCGGGCGAGCTACTGCTATAATCTGCCCACATGGGATACAATGGACAAGATGATTCAGCAAGAAAATCCATGGAAATAATCTGAGGCAGAAACAGAGAATTCGACCAGATTCTCACATGGATTAGGTTCTATTTATTATAGCGACATTTATTCCATTGCGCTTTACATCTGAAAAGGGGCATACATAGACAAGTACAATATTCCTGAATAATACAAGGCACAGACAGGTAATAGGAGGAGAGAGGACCCTGCCTACGAGGGCTCAGTCTTCAAGGAATGGGTGAAGATATGTGGCGCCCCTGTGACTAGACGCCACAGGGTACTATTGCACCTTAACAATAATGTGTTAACCCTGTAAAGTTGTCAGTTCAAGGTTCACCTTATGGAGTCTGTTTTTACACCAACCTAGGACCACACCACTTAGAAGTGGGGGGTGGTAATTTAGTAGGTCCCAAAAGGGTGGGGGTGGAGCCTAGGATAGAGTAGTGGGAGGGAAAGCTTTAGTTTAGTCAGTTAGTGCTGGGAAGGCAGCCAGCTAGGTCTAGCCTGACAGCAACGCTACAGAGAGGAACCCCAACCTTTACGGGGGAACCAGGACAGAGGGCAACGGGCCAGGACTGGTTGGAGCCGGCCAGTCACGTTGGGGAAGCATCGGCAGTGCGGGTAGCCGGACGTTTATCTCCGGCTGCCGACCAACGAGCTGCAGGCCCATCACTAAACGGGTTGCTGACAGCACCACAGGGTACCTCGCCCCTCAGGACCACATTAGATCCAAGATCATAGGGGTAACGGTCCGAGTACCGACGTCGGGGGAGTGTCTGGTCTCCTCTTAAATCCGGGAAAGGACACCCGTGACCCACCATGGGAGATCAAGGGACTGTCGGGAGAACTCTGCGAGGGTGGTAGAAGTGAGGAAGAATAAGTTAAGCCCGGAAAGCCATAGGAGGAAGAACATCTAGAGACTCCATAATGGTACCTTTACACGCCGCTACCGAAGGTAGCAACAGGTAGGCACCGCACGTGAACGCGCGCGGTTTCAACGATTCCTAACGGTACCTGATGCCGCAATTACACGTCACTACAAGGTGCTCCACAGAAGGTATTTTCGTTCCCCGGAAGTGCCGACGGGTACCGCAGGTTACCTTCTGTGGAGCACCTTCCCCGATTTACACGCCGCTACCACAAGGGAATCTGGGCGAACATATTGTGCGCCGTAACTACATAGGCGTGACAGAAGATTCAGAAAACCCTTTACAATGTATAAGGCCCTCCAAAACCAACGTATATTTCATATAAAACAACCAGGAGTCAGGCCACAATTGAAAAGCAAAGTGCACTTTATTAAAAATAGCAGCGCCTGCTGCATTTAAAAAGTGATGCAACACTGCACACACATATAGGTGACCACATGAATATATGTAATTAACAAGCCAAGTTCAGACATGACCTAACAGCCAATATAGTACAAGTGATTTGCCCCAAAGTGGGTGCACAGCAAATACATAGATCACAAAGTACACATAGACAACTCAAATCATGGGTCAAAGTGTTACCTATTGGTGGCAGTGGCCCCCTGACGCGTTTCGCCAAGCTTCTTCCGAGGGGGGAGCTTGGCGAAACGCGTCAGGGGGCCACTGCCACCAATAGGTAACACTTTGACCCATGATTTGAGTTGTCTATGTGTACTTTGTGATCTATGTATTTGCTGTGCACCCACTTTGGGGCAAATCACTTGTACTATATTGGCTGTTAGGTCATGTCTGAACTTGGCTTGTTAATTACATATATTCATGTGGTCACCTATATGTGTGTGCAGTGTTGCATCACTTTTTAAATGCAGCAGGCGCTGCTATTTTTAATAAAGTGCACTTTGCTTTTCAATTGTGGCCTGACTCCTGGTTGTTTTATATGAAATATAGGCGTGACAGAGTTGTGTATTACGCGACGCTCGTACGGTGATTGGACAATGCCATAACATCATGATTGGCCAGCCAGCGCAGGGAGGCTGGCTAATACATTACGCTATAGCAAATGTGTAGTGAGATTGGTCAGATCGTTAAAGATGCCGCCCTGTGCAGGGACAGCCAATGGGTACACAGTAGCCCCCACCAATGATAGCTGATGGGGCGTGGTATACATGGCGCTCAAGCACGCCCCAGGGAACTCAAATACCGTACCTGTGCCCCGATTACACGCCGCTACCATAAGGTTTATACCTGCTTGTTTTTCAGCACGGCTGAAAGACAGATATCCAAAGAGACAGGGAGCAACAACCTGAATTACACGCTGCTGCTTCGCGGTGTTTTGAAGGTAAAAGGTACAATTGTCTCCGACACCTGCCGGTTTCTACCTTTCGGTAGCGGCGTGTAAAGGTACCATTACGGGTAACCTGGAACTGGTGACCGACCCCCGATAAACCAGACTGTACCGTATACCATCACCATCTGCCGGTACCATTAAAGCGGAGTTGAAGTTGATTTGGACTTGGTTTTCCTTATTGCGGTGCCCGGAGGGCTCAGCATCACCAACAGCTCAGCAGAAGGGTAAGAACTGCAACACCGATCCTCACCACTACTGCCCTCCCTCACCATCTTCATTCACCGCTGCCCTGAGGCAATAGCTCCACCTGTAGGGAGCTGTCCTACACTCTGCTGCACCCATCATCACCTCAGCGGCCGGCTTGCAGCGCCGGTACCATATTACCAGGAACTACAGGTGGCGTCACGATCCCCTGTAAATACTCCCTTCTCCCCCACCACCATCTACTTCAAATGATAACCAGGGCACGGAACCGGGATCCCGACCACCCGTGATCTCCCCACAACCAAGCAGCCATCAGTCTCGGTGCGTGAGTACCCCTAGCCCTGGTCACATCTGATACAGTAGATGAGGAGAGAGGACCCTGCCCTCAAGGCCTCACAGACTACAAGGGATGGGTCAGGATAATGAATGTTAGTAGAGCAGCCTTTGCCTGCGAGGGTTCAGTCTACAACGGATGGGTGAGGATACAGTAGGTGAGGAGAGAGGATCCTGCCCGCGAGGGCTCACAGTCTACGAAGGAATGGATGAAGATACAGAAGGTGAGGAGAACGGCCTCTGCCTGCGAGGGCTCACAGTCTACAAAGAAGGATGGGTGAGGATACAGTACGTGAGGAGAGAGGACCCTGCCCATAAGGGCTCACAGTCTACAGAAACGGTGAAATAAGGGTGAGAGGACCTCTGCGAGCTCACGTCTACAAGAGGTGAAGATACAGTGGTGGGAGAGCGACCCTGCCTGGAGGGCTCACAGTCTACAAGGGATGGGTGAGGATACAGTAGGTGAGGAGAGAGGACCCTGCCTGTGAGGGCTCACAGTCTACAAGGGATGGGTGAGGATACAGTAGGTGAGGAGAGAGGATCCTGCCCGCAAGGGCTCACAGTCTACAAGGGATGGGTGAAGATACAGAAGGTGATGAGAGCGGCTTCTGTCTGCGAGGGCTCAGTCTACAAGGGATGGGTGAGGATACAGTAGGTGAAGAGAGAGGACCCTGCCCGCGCGGGCTCACAGTCTACGAAGGAATGGGTGAAGATACAGAAGGTGAGGAGAGAGGACCCTGCCCGCGAGGGCTCAGTCTACAGGGGATGGGTGAGGATACAGTAGGAGAGGAGAGAGGACCGTGCCCATGAAGGCTCACTGTCTACAAGGGATGGGTAAGGATACAGAAAGTGAGAAGAGAGGACCCTGTCCTCGAGGGCTCACAGTCTATAAGGGATGGGTGAGGATACAGTAGGCGAGAAAGGACTCTGCCCTCGAGGGCTCACAGTCTACAAGTCTCCCTGCTGTAAGCCAAACCCTCTCATCTCACCCTTTCACCCAGACTCATCCGGGGAGGGGGTTCAGCTTACAGCAGGGAGACAAACCTACAGGGGAGGGATAAAATAAATTTCCCAATAGTGATGTCATGCTGCACACGTCAATCACCTGCTACACTGATTAACAGGTGGTTACATTCTGGTGGTTGGTTCACTTTAAGTCAAATGACCCCTTGATATCTGCTATCTGATGAATCGTTCTTGAAAGAAAACATGTTTTTATTTTTATTAAATACAAAGGAGATAAACATTTTTTTTGCCCCCAGGTTCACCTTCATGCCCGTACAGTCGGCTTAGGATAGTCCATCCTATTGCTTTAGTTGCAGTAACAGTCACATCTTTCCAGCTGAGCATTAAAGGGTTTTCCCATCTCCAAGATCCTATCCCAATGTGTAGTAAGTGTAAAATAATATTAGCAAATCCCTCCAATTAGAGATGTAGTATAGTTCTCCTGATTAGCTGTCACTTACCTCATGTGCAGGACATAACAGCTTAGATAACCATGGTCACGACCACTCATATAGTGACAGTTGTCAGTGGTCGTAACCATGGATACCTAAAATACAATATTCTGCACATGAGGTAAGTGATAGCTAATCAGCAGGACTATACTACATCTCTAATTGGAGGGATTTGCTAATATTATTATTATTATTATTACATCTACTACATACGGAGGAGATAGGATCTTGAAGGTGGGAATATCTCTTTAAGGCTGTTGAAGGATAGACCCCATCAATCATATTGTGTAAATGGTGGATTGTCCATCGTTATACTACTTGTGCTGAAGGTTGCGTGATAGGACGGATGTGGAATTGGCTACAACATATCAGATTATGGCTACTGGGGAAGCCAAAGTTATAGGGATCCAAATTTAGAATATTCATTTCTTCTTAAGGTGGCGATAACCTTGAATAATGAGCGAGAGCAAATGCAAAGTGCGGACAGATCTACCTGATGCAACCGGCTCATGTATGGCTGAGGGGTGAATGGAAGGAATGACAGACACTCGCAGTTGTCAGCGGCCTCTGTATGTGGAGGTGACAGAGTGCAGCTGATGCAAGGAGTCTGGGCAGATTACAGCCTGTGAACTCAGCGACATCCACATATCACATTCCTCAGGCCCATACACCTGTGGGTGACATGTTACAGCCCAGACCCTATGGCTCCCACATAGCTTGGTCCGGCCAGTAATTTACCATCTTGAGCTGACCCCTATCTAGTTACATTGCTGACCTTGTGAGACCCGGCTGTGCCCCTTCACCCTGGGGGTCCGGGCACCACTCACAGGCAGCATGCGGATATAGTTAGGAGACAATTCTGAAAATAAAAGGTTATTTCTGTAAAGATATTTACAATATGTGCTGAGTAAGACGTATTCTGGCCTTGGACGCACCCAGCAATCTGGGCCATATGAAAGAAAAAAGGACAAACTGGTCTTTTACCCTCTGGACAAAGACTGGTGAAACAAGAAAACCAGCAATGTATCAGCAAATTGTCAGCTGCTACCTCAGGGAAAGCTCACCATATCATGTGGGGTTTAATGACTTGTTTAATTCAGATTTTTAGATTATGATTAAAACTCCTTTTCCTTTTATTCGAATGGACATTAACTGCAATAAACTGAGTCAGACCCTATTGGTTTGTGCAGTAGTATAACCTGAGCATGCTCTAATCCGAGCACAGGTTATGAAAAATGAAGAGAGGGAGCTGTTACTTCACTTATTTAGAATGTTGGAGCTTGTGTGATCTGTCATTGTAATTCTGCCTATAATGATCATGAGACTGCTGAAAAGTCTCCTGTACAAAACAGGAGTGGTGATTTTAGTATATGGTCTAGTACTGTTTTATTTTTTTACATAGATCGTGATATGGAAAATAAAAATATCATGAACAATTTATAAACATATATTTAACATAAAAACCTGATTTAGGCTACAAGTCATTTTCTGAGGTCACATTGCCTTTAAAGTGCACCTGTCATCTGTTTTTGGGGTTGTAAACCCTGCCCACCACCTTTAACGTGATGTAATTGTAGTTTCTGTAACCCCTCTATATCCCCAAATATCCCACTGCATAGCTCAGAAAACAATTTTTAATCTGTCCTTTGCTATATGTAAATTACTTGTTAAGGCTCATATGGGGTGTTGCTCACTTTGGTCAGAGCCGCTTCCCTACATGCCAGCAGCGCCCCACCTCTGTGTGTAAGTGAATGACAGCGACATTATTCACAACTCTCGCACCTGCGCGTTGGTGCGGTCACTGTGCTCTATTGAAGCCGCACAGTTCCCGAAGTTCGGACACTGTGCGGCTTAAATAGGCACACTGAGGCGCACCAATGCGCAGGTGTGAGTTGGTAATGATGTTGCGGTCATTCACTTACATACACAGGAGGGGCAAGTTTTTCATGCAGTGTGGCAGTGGTTGGAGTGGAGCAGGGGTGGGTTTTCAATGCAGTTGGGGCGATGTTGGGGAGTGGAGCGGGCAGGTTTTCCATGCAGTGGGGGCGGTGTTGGGGTGTGGAGCAGGGCGGGTTTTCCATGCAGTAGGGGTGGTGTTGGAGTGGAGCGGGCAGGTTTTCCATACAGTGGGGGCGGTGTTGGGGTGTGGAGCAGGGCGGGTTTTCCATGCAGTAGGGGTGGTTTTGTAGTGGAGTGGGGCAGGTTTTCCATGCAGTAGGGGCGATGTTGAAGTGGAGCGGGAGGGATTTCCATGCAGTGGGGGCGGTGTTGGAGTGGTGCGGGGAAGGTCTGACCGCAGTGTGCCGCACCCCATCAGACCCTTAACAACTAATTTACATACAGCGCAGAAGGTTTAAAAATAGAATTATTCTTACCGTTAATTCGGTTTCTAGGTCCCTTCCATGACAGCATAAGGAGGTTGCCTCTCCACGCCCTATTTGGGACAGGAAACACAAGAGAGGTTAAAAGGCCCCTCCCACCTCCCACTTGCCAGTGTATTACAAAGAACCCCAAGCAAAGCAGAAGTAACAATGACCCTAAAAAAAAAAACAGGAACAGGGAGGGAAATAAGTGCTGTCGTGGAAGGGACCTAGAAACCGAATTAACGGTAAGAATAATTCTATTTTCTCTAGGCCCTTCCACGACAGCATAAGGAGGAATGCCAACGAATCCATACCTAGGGGGGGGACCACAGCCTGTAGAACCTTCCGACCGAAAACCAAATCCTGGTTGGACAGGAAATTCAGCCGATAGTGCTTAGTGAAGGTGTGCAGAGAAACCAAGCCGAAGCCTTGCAGATCTGCTACGGTGAAGCCCCCGCTCGCTCAGCCCAGGAGGCAGCGGTGGACCTAGTAGATGGGCTGTGAACCCAGACGGGGGCGGCAGGCCCTGACAGACATAAGCAGCAGAGATGGCAGCCTTAATCCAGTCGGCAATAGTGCCCTTCGCCACCTTCTTGCCCTTATTACTACCGAAATGTTGAATGAACAAATTTTGGTCAACTCGCCAAGGAGAAGTCACCTCAAGGTAATGCAAGAGAACATCTAGCGAATGGAATTCGGCGTCCTTCGGAGTCTTGGGATGTTGACAGAAGGAAGGGAGGACAATAGACTGGGAATGGTGGAAATCCGAAACCACCTTTGGCAAGAAGGAAGGATCCAACTTGAAAACCACCGAATCATCCCGCACAGTAAGGTAAGGTTCCCTGAGGGACAGGGCTTGCAATTCGCTGATACGACGAGCCAACGTAATGGCCACCAAAAATGCAGTTTTATGGGCCAAGGACCGCAAAGGACCGGCACCAGAGGTTCAAATGGAGGACGAGAGAGACCCGTAAGGACAACATTGAGATCCCAGGCCGGGGCGAGGGGGAGACGCCTGGGGCACCGGCGAGCAGCAGACACCATGAACCGACGGATCCAATAATGATCTGCCAAGCAGACATCAAACACAGAACTCAAAGCGGACACCTGAACCTTAAGCGTACTTGGCCTGAGCCCCATATCCAACCCCTGCTGAAGGAAATCAAGGATCTGAGCAATATTAGGGGACAACGGGTTAGGAAACCCTAGAACCGCACCAGGAAGAAAATTTCTTCCAAACCTTATTATAGATAGAATTAGTAAGGCTTTACGGCTCTGCTGAAGGGTAGCAATCACCCGTTCCGACAGACCCTGAGCCCTCAGAGCCCGGGCCTCATTAACCATGCAGCTAGACTGAGCTTCTGAGGATCTGGATGGAATAGAGGACCCTGGGAGAGCAGGCTCGGATCCTGACCCAGAAGAACCGGCCCCTCCACTTTGAGGGACATGATCAGGTTGAACCAGCTGTGTCTCGGCCACAGAGGGGCGACTAAGATTGTTGGGACCCGGTCCACCCGGATTTTCTGGAGGACCCTCGCCAACAGAGGCAGAGAAGGAAAGGCAAATGCCAACCGAAAATTCCACTCGTGAGAAAGAGCGTCGACGCCCAGCGCCTCGTCCCACGGGCAGAGGGAAATAAAACGCACTGACCTTCCTGTTGTTGCTGGAGGCAAAAAGATCAACCTCCGGGGCGCCCCAACGAGCCACCAGAGAGCAAAAAAATCGCCTGGTCCAGACTCCACTCCCCCGGGTGCAGATCCCGGCGGCTGAGGAAGTTGGCCTGAGTGTTCAGTGAGCCCTTCAGATGGACCGCCGAGAGGGACTGAAGGTTCCCCTCTGCCCACTGAAAGATCCGCCTGGAGGACTCCTATAAGCTGGGAAACCGAGTACCCCCTTGATGGCAAGGTACGCCACCGTGGTGACGTTGTTGGAGTAAACCAGGACGTAGGATCCGAAGAGAAGACATCGAGCCGCCCAAAGAGCTTCCTCCACGGCCCGCAGGTTGGAGGACTGAGACTGGGAAGACGGACCCCAAAGCCCCTGTAACGGGACACGGCCCACCACAGCTCCCCAGCCCCGCTTGCTGGCATCCGTCGTGATGGTAACCAGGGGAGTCCGATACCATGCGACTCCCCTCTGCAGGTTGCGCAAGGACAGCCACCAACGCAGGGACCTGGATACTGGGTAAGGCAGACGCACCCGCTGGTTCAGGGAGGAAGGGAGACCATTCCAGTTCCTCAGGATGTGAGCCTGAAGACACCGGGAATGAGCCTGAGCCCACATGACTGACGGGATGCAAGCAGTCATTGACCCCAGGACGGACATGGCAGCCCGGAGTGAAGGAGCCCTCAGTGAACGGAGGGCAGAAACCTTCAATGTCAGGGTCGACCTGTGGTCGACCGGCAGAAAAGACAACTGGCGCACTGAATCTAGCAACACCCCCAGGAATCGCTTGGAGGAGGCCGGCCAGAGGTGAGACTTCCGCGAGTTCGGAAGCCAACCCAAGGACCGGAGAACCCCCAAGGAGCGGTCCACGTCCCCTTCGAGTACTGCCAGTGAAGGAACAATCAGAAGAAAATCGGCTAGATATGGAACTAGACAAATCCCTTCCCCTCGAAGAAAAGCCACCACCTCGCTCATAATCTTGGAAAAAATTCGAGGAGCAGAGGAGATGCCGAACGGAAGGACGTTGAACTGGAAATGGTGAAGACTTCCCCGGAAGAGGACCGCAAACCGCAGGAACCTCCGGTGTCTTGGATGGATCGGAACATGAAAGTAGGCATCTTTGAGATCGATAGTCGCCATCTGGAAATGTTGTCCAATTAATGGAACCGCGGATCCCACCTTGAACCTGCGGTACCGCATGAACCCGTTGAGATGCCGAAGATTGATAATAACCCTTGCCTCCCCCGACGGTTTGCGAACCAGAAAAAGGCGGGAATAGTGTCCGCCCCCTGGTCCTCTGGCGAAACCGGGAAGATCACCCGAGACCCCAGGAGCGACTGTACACAGCCAAACAGAAGATCCTGGGCTCCCTGAGTCAGCAATGCAGTGACCCGAAGGCGCGGAGGAGGAGGGGAGGCGAACTCGATTAGCAGACCTTCTGAAATGACATTGAGGACCCACTGACAAGAAGTGATTTCCCGCCAGCTGAGAAGGAACCCGGAGAGACGACCCCCCACCGGCTATTAGTCACTGTTTATCCTGCTGAGTACGGGACTGGGAGGCGACCAGCAGATGCTTTCCTCTCCCACTGGAGGAAGACCATCTACCTCTTCCCCTGCCTCTAGGCTGAGAGGCCGGAGGCAGGGAGGGCCGAAAAAAAGGCTTCCTAACCTGTCGCTGTTCTGGCAGAGCCTTTTCATCAGGTGCCTTTTCAAGAATTTCTTCTAAGGCGGGCCCAAAAACCAAGTCGCCCTTGAAGGGAATGGAACACAGTCTCATCTTGGACGTAGAGTCCCCATTCCAATCCTTCAACCAAAGTGCACGCCGAGCAGAGTTAGACAGAACCGAGGTGCGAGCCCCCATACGAACTGACTCCGCAGAAGCGTCCGCCATGAAACTAGTAGCCATGCGAATCAGAGGCAGGGACTCCAAGAGCTCCTCACGAGGAGTACCCTGCGAAACCAGAGCTTCTAGCCGGTCTAACCTAGCTAGAATGTAACGCGACACGCACGTAGAAGCAATATTGGCCTGCACGGTCATGGAGGAGGCATCCCAAGACCGCTTCATCAGACTCTCGATGTTACGATCCATCTGATCAGTCAATTGAGAGGTGTCCTCAAAGGGGAGTGCAGTCTTCTTAGTTACTCTAGCAACCTGCACATCCACCTTTGGGACCTCCCAACTAAACCCGAGTTCCTCCAGCGGAAATCTGTGTCTAAGCGGGGTCTTAACCCGCCTATCCGGAAGCTCCCATTCCTGGGAGATAAGGTCACGGATATAGGAATGTACCGGAAATCCCTGTTGCTGAACAGGGCGAAGACCAGCAAACATCTCATCCTGAACTGACTGGAGAACATCCACCTCCTCCAAGCCCATAGTACTACGGACTGCACTAATGAGCTCCCCAAGTCCTCTGAGGGGGAAGAGAAACTTCCTAGACTCAGGGGCCTGAGATGGAGGTGGCTCAAGGTCCTGATCAGACCCCGAAGCACCCGAATCCTCTGGGTCGGACAGGGAAGCCTGGAGCCTCCGTTTTTTAGAGGAGGGAGGCCCAGAAACAGGGACGGGGGGACCTGAGGACATAGAAGCCAATGGACGCCCATATCTCCTGCTGAACCATAGATCTTAATTCATCCACCAGAGAGGGATGCTCAGCCCTGACCACTGCCGCTGTACATTCCTGACATAACTTTTTATCCCACTGAATAGGGAGCTTCTTAACACAGACAGGGAATCGGGAAGATTTAAAAGTCTTTTTTGGCGCAGCCTTTTCTCCCTGAAAAAAAAAAAAAAAAAAGGAGAGATAAGGGACGCGATCAGCCACCGGTCCGGGCCCAAGCAACAGACCCCTACCTCCCAGGCACACACTTACAGAGGCTGGGGTGGTGCTGGGGTCAGTAGAAATGTCTGCCATGTTGCAGGCAGAGCTTACCTTATGGAGGCCCTCAGTGGCTTAAGTGCAAGAGTAGCCACCTGCCGGTAATTTCGGCTGATCAAGCCTCCCCCACGTCCCCCCCGCACAATCAGGAGCAGGCCGCACTCCTTAGGCGTGTCTTGCGCGCTGCCCTGCCGGTCCACTGCGTCCAGGACCTGGCCGCGCCGAGTTCTCGCGAGAACCCGAGAGCGGAAGTGACGCGAAAGTCCGCGCGCGGATGCAGGGGGAACGCCGGCAAGCTCTCAGAGGCTGCCGGCAAGGGGCATCCCTGGTCCGCATTGCCCTAAAGCTCTGGACGACCAGGAGCAGGGTCCCTCCAGGGAACACCCCGGCGGGAGCAGCAGGAGGAGGAGAGTCCCGGGACCCCGACCAACGCTGCCCAACAACACACACATCACCAAGATATGCCCATAAGATGGCCCCACAACATACTGGAAAACCTCTCCTGCCCCATGGGGGACAGGAAAGACACTGGCAAGTGGGAGGGGCCTTTTAACCTCTCTTGTGTTTCCTGTCCCAAATAAGGCGTGGAGAGGCAACCTCCTTATGCGGTCGTGGAAGGGCCTAGAGAAAGTTATTTTCTGAGGTATGCAGGGGCACAATATAAACTGGTTTCAGGAGCTGCATAATGTTTAGGTGGTGGGCACAGTTTATAACCCCCAAAACAGGCGACAGCTTCACTTTAAAAGCATTCGGCACCCAATTTTCATTGATTCAATGTACCGTATCTAAAAGCAAAAAGAGGATATAGGGCAAAACACAGGCTTGCTTGTATTCATCAAAAAATACATGAGAAGACACAAACCGCTAGGTCCTGATTCCTCATTGCTTTTGCACCTGTGTTTTCTTTGTTTGCACCCAATTTAGTCTTTTATTTGTGCCTTTTGAATTCTATTTTATATGTACTTGTCTATATTTTTATTTTCTGCTTTGTGGGCAAAATTCCATATGTACCGGTATTTGGTTAATTATTTATGTCCAGTCCCCTCCAGGGTGTATTTTTGAATATGGCAGTATTTCTGCAACATTTTGCATAATGTAAGACTTTTTACGTTGAAAGCAGTTGAAGATCATTCCCTTGCGCCATTTTGAAGACTGCGATGAACACAAGACACAAAACCAAAGAGACTTAAGAAAAAAACAACAAAAACAAACTTTTATAAGCCCCGATTCATCATTTGCATTTTTATCAATCATATTTGTATAGTACTGTGGTTTTTATTTTCAGCTGCAGGAAAACGCTAAAATAAAAAGCAAAAATGTTTCTATCAGTCCTAGGAGGAAATACAGTTGCAAAACGATCATGCGACCCTTACCTTAGACCGGCCCGGCCATGGCTAGAGATCTTCCCCCTCTCACTTGTGCACATAGGGGAAAATATGTTTTCTTTTATTGAAGGGCAAACCATTCATCAGCTCCTGCTTCTATGCTGAATGTGAGCGCTGCAGTCAATGGGCAGGGAGCTGATTATACATCTGCCCTCCTGATATGACGGCTATACTGTAGGCAGCAGGAGTGATCGAGGCCATAAAATACAGAGTGGAAATGAATGGGATACATGTGGATGATCGCCAACGGCTCAGATCGGTCACTGACTGATTTTGCTGCTTCCGTTGACCTCTCGTCAACAGAGCAGATCTTCCTCTTCCGCTCTGTCGATGGGGCGTCACTGCTGCTCCCTGCACTTAGGCAGCGGGGATTCGGATGTCAATCGGCATTTAATCTGCAATAACACCCTTTAGACAAAACATAATGGAAGAGAAGCAGCTCTGTGAACTTACCATTAGCAGAAGCTGCACGATCCCCAGCCGAGGCGGTCCGTGATCACACTGAGCCCAAAGATCAGCGCCGGCTGGAACAGGCAGGTTGTTAGAAACTTAACCTATCATGGACTTACCCATAAATCAATAAACTTATAAATGAAATATACCACTAGATCTTAACATACTATACTGCTCCTGAAGAAGCAATAGCGAAACGTACGTCGAGGTCCTGGGCAGTGTAGTTAATATTGGTGGTTAGTATGGTCTGAACTAGTGGTACTTTATTGAGGATTAACTATACGAATGAGCAATTGAGCCATTGCACAACATTTGTGATTACTGTAGTCAACACATTCTATAGCTCTTTGACTACTTATCTATCAGGACATTACAGTATATCAGGAATTATTCTTTGTATATTACAGTGCATGCTGAATACCTCTGAGGACTACTGTATACCTATTCTTATATACATTACTAGAAATAGGCCCGATGCTATTGCATCGGGAGTGCGGTGTAATGAACAGGTGCCGTAAAAATAGCCGCTGAATAGTACAGTCCTCTCTCCGGAAAGTACGCTGTTGTTGCGGGATTTATATAGAGTATATGGTGGCTCAGCGGTTAGCACTGTATATGGTAGCTCAGCTGTTAGCACTGTATGGTGGCTCAGCGGTTAGCACTGTATATGGTGGCTCAGCGGTTAGCACTGTATATGATGGCTCAGTGGTTAGTACTGTATATGCTGGCTCTGTGGTTAGCACTGTATATGGTAGCTCAGCGGTTAGCACTGTATGGTGGCTCAGTGGTTAGCACTGTATATGGTGGCTCAGCGGTTAGCACTGTATATGGTGGCTCAGTGGTTAGTACTGTATATGGTGGCTCAGTGGTTAGCACTGTATATGGTGGCTCAGTGGTTAGCACTGTATATGGTGGCTCAGTGGTTAGCACTGTATATGGTGGCTCAGTGGTTAGCACTGTATACGGTGGCTCAGCGGTTAGCACTGTATATGGTGGCTCAGCAGTTAGCACTGTATGGTGGCTCAGCGGTTAGCACTGTATATGGTGGCTCAGCGGTTAGCACTGTATATGGTGGCTCAGCGGTTAGCACTGTATATGGTGGCTCAGTGGTTAGTACTGTATATGGTGGCTCTGTGGTTAGCACTGTATATGGTGGCTCTGTGGTTAGCACTGTATATGGTGGCTCAGTGGTTAGCACTGTATATGGTAGCTCAGCGGTTAGCACTGTATGGTGGCTCAGCGGTTAGCACTGTATGGTGGCTCAGCGGTTAGCACTGTATGGTGGCTCAGCGGTTAGCACTGTATATGGTGGCTCAGCGGTTAGCACTGTATATGGTGGCTGAGTGGTTAGCACTGTATATGGTGGCTCAGTGGTTAGCACTGTATATGGTGGCTCAGTGGTTAGTACTGTATATGGTGGCTCTGTGGTTAGCACTGTATATGGTAGCTCAGCGGTTAGCACTGTATGGTGGCTCAGCGGTTAGCACTGTATATGGTGACTCAGCGGTTAGCACTGTATATGGTGGCTCAGCGGTTAGCACTGTATATGGTGGCTCAGCGGTTAGCACTGTATATGGTGGCTCTGTGGTTAGCACTGTATATGGTGGCTCTGTTGACTGTATTTTGCTGCTTCCGGTTACCTCGTAACAGTGCTAGATGTTCCTTTTCCGCGTCTGTCGATGGGGCTCACTGTGCTCTAGCACTGTATGGTGGCAGCGGTGGATTCGGATGTCATCGGATTTAATCTGAATACGCCCTTTAGCACAAACTAATGGAAGAGATAGCAGCTCTGTGAACTTATCCATTAGCAGAAGTGCACGATCCAGCCGAGGCGGTCTGTGATTACACTGAGCCAAGGTCAGCGCCGGCATGGAAAGGCAGGTTGTTAGCAACTGTAACCTATCATGGACTTAGCACTAAATCAATAATGTTAATGAATATGGCCACTAGATCTTACTATATACTGCTCCTGAAGAAGCATAGCGAGCACGTACGTCGAGGTTAGCCTGGTGCAGTGTGTTAATATATGGTGGTTAGTTGGTCTGAACTGTGTATTTGTCTGGGTTAACTTATACGACTAGGAGCAGTATTGAGCTCACGTTGCACAATTTGTGATTACTGTTAGTCAACATATTCTATTAGCTACTGTATTGACTACTTATCTATCAGGACTTTTACAGTATATGTCAGTGGTAGCATGTATTGCTTTGTATTTCAGTGCACTGTATACGGTGCTAGGGTGACTGTATACTATTGCTTAGTTTATACATATATTCTTTTTAGAATATAGGGCCCGATGCTATGCATCGGTGAGTGCGGTGTAATGAACGGTGGCTCGTAAAATAGGCCGCGTGAATGTACAGTGCTCTTCGGAAAGTACGCTGTATTGCGTGGTTTATATAGAGTATATGGTGGCTCAGTGGTTAGCACTGTATATGGTGGCTCGGGGTTAGAACTGTATATGGTGGCTCAGTGGTTAGCACTGTATATGGTGGCTCAGGGTTAGCACTGTATATGGTGGCTCAGCGGTTAGCACTGTATATGGTGGCTCAGCGGTTAGCACTGTATATGGTGGCTCGGGTTAGCACTGTATATGGTGGCTCATGTGGTTAGCACTGTATATGGTAGCTCAGCGGTTAGCACTGTATGGTGGCTCAGTGGTTAGCACTGTATATGGTGGCTCAGCGGTTAGCACTGTATATGGTGGCTCAGCGGTTAGCACTGTATACGGTGGCTCAGGGTTAGCACTGTATATGGTGGCTCAGTGGTTAGCACTGTATACGGTGGCTCAGTGGAGAGCAGTGTAGATGGTGGGTCAGTGGTTAGGACTGTATAGAGTGGCTGAGTGGTTAGCTGTCTCCCCCTGTCCTCTGGCCCCGTGTCCCCCTGTCCTCTGCCTTGTGTCCCCGTCCTCTGCTCCTGTTCTGTGTCCGTGAGTCCTGCGTGGCCCCCCCCCCCCCCGGTCTGGTCCATCCGCGTGGCCCATCCCCCCGGTCTGTCATGCGTGGCCCATCCCCCCGTCTGTCATGCGTGGCCCATCCCCCCCGTCTGTCATGCGTGGCCCCCTATGTGTCCTCTGAGGCCCCCTGTCATGTGCCCACTCCCTGTGCACTTATACAAAGTGCCGACACTGCAGCTGTGCAAGCAATGTGCCACACTATCAGTGCAGCAAGGGGATATGTTCCCCCTCCATGCTCCCTCCGTGCCCCCTCCTCTCACCCTGTCTGTGCTCACCTCTGCCATCCAGGCAGATGAGGTCCTGGGTCCCTGCAGCCGCAGAGTCAGCCGGGATCTGTGCTCTGTGCTCTATTGCTCTGGATGTCTGAAGACACCGGGAGCCGAACACAGAGCACAGATCCCGGCTGAGGCTGCAGGGACATTGCGGCGCTGGCATCCGGCCGCGGTGCATGCCGGAATAGCAGCACAATGGCCGGATGCCAGCAACTGGCAATTATTATATAGGAATATTGTTGTAACAACACTGCTCCAAGATTTTTTCTGTTTGTTTTTACTTGGGGTTTTGGTTTTGAAGTAAATTGTATGTCTGTATTTAATGAAGATTTTTTGGTATATTTTATACTGAGGAGTTTGTTATTGATTTATGTGCAAGTCTACCATAGGTTCATATTCATGCATTGGGAGGTTTTGCCTTATATATGGCGTTTAAATATGGATTTATGATTCTCTTCATATTTAACCCCTTTATAGTGATGTGTGGGTAGGAAGGAACCTTTTTTTCCTGTATTTCTGGTTGGACACTGTCTTCGGGCCCCAGATCTGCACTTTATCCTGAACCCATCCTATTATATCAGTCTGCAGATTGAGTGGATGTCCTGGTGATTGGAGAAGGGGAATGACAGCAAATTCAATTTTGGTCTCAAAGGAAATCAAACTTTGTGACTGACAGGCGTACAAATGATAAAAATATATTTTATTACTTAACAACACTTCTGTATTATAAACGCCAAAAGCACCGTCTGCCGGGATCCTGGGCATTACATCCGTCATAGTGGCCACTTATAACTTTTCATTCAGTCTCTTATAGTTAAATATAAGAACCTCCTCCAAATTTCAGCTTTTAGTAAGAAGCTAACGGCTTGTAGAGAGTCCAGAGAGAGGTTGTAGGAATATCCCAAAATATAGCCTGCATCGATATGTGAGGGACGCAGCTCATAGGAGGCTCACATACCATGAAAGGTAATGTCATCCAGTATACAACACTTGCCCCCTACTGGTCACATTGAGTAATGCAGTAGTTTTTGAAGATTTTCTTGGCCTCACAGCAATGGATTGACGAGGACTCAGATGAGATTCACAGCTCCGGAGGCCACAAGGGGGGCTATTGTGCGATATCGAATAAGGTGCTGAGATCCCACCTCCATGTCTATGGTATATTCACTGTTGGAAAAGATTTGGATGCAGAATTAGAAAATGTAGGGAAAGCTCAAACCTAAGCAGATTTATTATGGATAAAAGCAGACCTAACCCGCATTGCCCCTGATCCAGGTGTTCTCTGATCACTCCAAAATGAGTTTTTGGTCTCAGTGCAAAAACCACGGACACCCGGATCAGGGGCAACTGTAAAAAACTGGATGCACCCACAAGTGCCTGCAGCCCTATTTAAAGTCAATGGGCCGAAAACAGATGCGGGTGCATCCAGTTTCAACCATACTCATACTGATGCCAAAAAGCTCCAGTGTGAAACCAGCCTTAATCCCTTCCCGACCCATGACGTAGGAGGACGTCATGGGCCGGTTACCAGGGTTTGATGTGAGCTCCGGCACGGTGCTTACATCATTCACACGACATCTCAGCTGATCTCATCAGCTGAGATTTCGGGCTTCCAGCACCGATCCGATAGGGGATCAGATCGGTGCTGTTAACCCTTTGGATCCCACTGTCAATCACTGACAGCAGGATCCAAAAGGTGCCGTGGCGGCGAACGCTCAGTTTCCCGCTTGCATCGGAGATCCCGCGATAAGATCTCGAGATCTCCGGCGCTCACGTGATAGCCCGGGGTCCTGACTTGCCCCGGAAGCTGTGATGGAGCACCTCCGGTGAGTGGTTGGCAGGTGCTGCCAACCACTCACCGTCCGTGATTCTGACAGATACCGATGTGCTGCAGTTCGTCGGTATCTGTCAGAGCCGATCGGACGGTGGAGCAGGGTGCCTCTCTATGGGGCTGTGTAAAAGTAAGAATGAGTTGAAAAATAAAGTTTTTAATAACATGTAACAAAAAAAAAAAAAAAAAAAAAAAACACACACAAATCTGCAAAAACACACGTCAACAAGTTTCCTGCAAAAGGGGACTTGTATCTGACTGTGATGGAAATTTTATGGGGGCTGGGGGAGCTCTGACCTGATTATTTGCATTTCCTTTGCACATCGTAAATGGCCATGATTAAGCCTGAACACCTCCAACCCCCATAAAATTTCCATTATTGTCAGATACAAGTCCTCCTTTTGCAGGAGGGGATGCAACGCCATCACTTTACGATTGGTAGGGAGTCCGACCCCTTGGATAATCAATTCTGAGAATAAGAATAAAATGAGCTTCATTTGATACAAGGTTTTTCCTTGCACACCTGGGTCACAGATAACTGCTGTGCAGGAACAAACTAGTGGGCGCTTAACAGGAGCTGAAAAACCTCCATTCTCAGAATTCATGAAACCCAAGCGGTTGGATTCCCAACATTTATAAGGCAACTGCATATTCTTGAGGATGGGAAATCCTCTTTCATGGGTTTGATGAGGCCAGATATTCCCCTTCAGATGACCTATCAAGTAAGGTGAAATGATAGCAAAGGGTCAACTGTGAACTTCACCGATCAGATTTGTGTAGATGGAAGTGCCACATTCAATTACAGAAATACTTTTCCTAATCCTCCTCACCTCTGCTCATCTGTCTCCGGTTCCACTAGGATGTTCTCCTGGGCCTCCTTCACCTTCAGGAACACAAATGAGTCCAGGTTTGGTTTGGCGACTGCAAGAAGATCATGTTACATGGTTTAAAGAGGCGCCACTCACATCTGCATCAGTGACTCTGATGAGTTTACATCCCCATGTACCTGTTGAGACACATACACGAGACCTGCTGGTCAAGCACGCGTCCTGGCAGGTATGGGGGGGGGCTTGATGTCATCAGCACACTCATGTCAGTTCATGCGCATCTCTTCCATGAATGCCGAGGGCGCTACTTACCACATTTCAGTAGGTCCACTGTCTGCAGATTTGGGGGCATGTGCCGGAGGGCCACACTCTTCAGTAAAGTCTCTGTGTTTGTCATATACCTGTAATAGGGAGATTTACTCAATTTTTCATATTGCTTTATCATTTTTGGTTTTGCACTTGGAATTGAATAAGTCACACTCACTCCTTGGCGAAGGCGAACTCCTCTGGAGAGAGATGTGGCGGTTCACCCTCTCCTCGCGACTTCTCCTTCTCCAGGACATGTGGGAAAAACTTCTCAATCTGAAAAGACGAGAAGAAGAAAGTATTTGTATTCTAGAAATATCTTTTACAGTTTGATGTTCTCAATTTGTGAAAAGGTTTCAATAAATATAACTCATAGGTATACAGTTTGTGCAATCAGTAATAAAAACTTGGAGAAGCTGATAGACCATTTTTTTTGGACTATAAAGGTACAGTCACACGCTTCAATTTTAATGAACGATGCTGTTAGCGATCACATGCACGCGCGATCGCTAACAACATCGTTCACATCGCTAGTGAGCTGTCACACAGGCAGACTCACCAGCGATGTGGACCAGCGAGATCGCTGGTAACCATGGTAAACATCGGGTTACTAGGCGCCGCGCGGCACTTAGTAACCCGCGGTTTAGCATGGATACGAGCTCCAGCATAGGCTGTGAGGCGCTGGGAGCTCATTCATCGTTAGTCTCCCGGTGGCTAGCGGGCGACCAACGATAAATTTGAAGTCCTGTCCTCAATCAAACGGTCAGCCGACTAGTAGTGTCACATGCAACAATGTTGTTTCGACATCGTTCAAGCATCACTAAATACGTGACTTTTGAACGATATCAGCAACAATATCGTTACGTGTGACTGTACCTTAAAATGCACTTTTTTCCCCAAAAAATTTGCAGGAAAATGGAGTGTGTCCTATAGTCCAGATGTAATTTACCAGGGTGGGGGGCAGAGGCTGTGGAGCATAGTCACCACTGCAGAAAGTAGTCGGCGGCTATATAAATGGGGCGATGCTGTGGGCTCGGGACCGAGAGGAGAAGGTGTACCGGCAGCATTAGGCTGGCGCCATTGAACTCCTTGCATAATAAATTTCAGGAACACTGCTGCAGAGGCGGCGTATATGCAGACTGAGATCTCAGCTTTCAGAGATCTCAATCTGCGTATACACCACCTTCACAGTCGTGTTTGTGAAGTCCTTCATGTCCACCTGACGGGGAATCAATGGTGCCCGTCTGACACTGCTGTGACACCCCCTCCTTCCAGTATCGCCCCACTGGTGCGTTATCCTGCCTCCTGTGACCCCGCTCTTTCACCAACTTGTGTCACCATTTCACATTTCATTGCATTTATTGGGGGACTTATGAACACCGCAATAGCAAATGCTATTTTTTTTCCATTTCTGAATTGGGAAGCGTGATGGATGCACATCCTTTGGAGTGATTCACTGGGGTCTTTTCCTTTGACAGTCTATCTAATGAACGTATAAGTCACCGTTTGAAATGTTACTTTTGTTTGGATTAGTTCTTAAAAAAAAACAACACATTTTCTACTTGTTTCATACTAGTGCCAGATTTAATGTCTATACTGAGAATAAAGTGGTGCCCTAGCTAAGGGACATATATATTTCTGTCCACTAATGCCCTGTATGGAGCCTTGAGTCCACTCCAATACACCAGTACCCTGACCTACACGTGTAAAATTGTGAAATTAAAGTCCAATTTGCCTTTTTTTTGTGTTCTTCCAATACACACAGGAAATAAACATGTATATAACATAACGTGTTATTGCAATAATTTTGTGGGAGAAATACGTCATTTTCTGGGAACAATTTAAAGAGGACCAATAGTTTTGGCCATAACTGTACATCAGGGTGCAGGGAGCGGGGTCTGAAAGTGGTTGGCTCTCCAATCCAAATCATCAGCACTACTACTCTATTCATTGTTTAACAGACCTGATGGAGATAGTTGGGTGCTGCACTTTGCTATCCGACAGTCCTATAGACCATGAATAACGCAGCAGCACATGTGTGACCTCTGCTCTGTTCAAACAAGGAACACGGGACACAGTCTTAGGGTGCTTTCACATCAGCGTTTTTCGTAATTCGCGGCAGATGCGGTGAAAAAACCACATCTGCCGCGATTGCCGCATAACCGTTCCACTTGCGGCGCGGTTGCAGTTTTTTCTATGCAAAGTATAGGCGTACTTGCGGCAGGTGCGGCAAGTGCGGTTTTGCACTTGCGGCAGGTGCGGCCGCGAAAAAAACCGCGGCTTACTGCGGTTTTTTTCGCGGCCGCACCTGCCGCAAGTGCAAAACCGCACTTGCCGCACCTGCCGCAAGTACGCCTATACTTTGCATAGAAAAAAACGCAACCGCGCCGCAAGTGGAACGGTTATGCGGTAAACGCGGCAGATGCGGTTTTTTCACCGCATCTGCCGCGAATTACGAAAAACGCAGATGTGAAAGGGCCCTTAGGATGTGTGGTTGTCACCAAAAGATTGGAAGCTCCAATTATGGTCCAACCCCTTTAAGTATAGGAGTCATTTACTACTACATGACCATGTATACGTGCTCAGGGCCAAGGCAGCCGCTATAACACCCTGCAATGTAAGTGGTCAGGCCATAAAAAATTCTGAGGTAAAAAACTCACCAAATACTCACTGTGTGATCGTGGTCTACTTCGTAAATATGAACAATTTTAGGCCACGGGCACATATGGAGTATTTGGTGAATTTTTTACCTCAGGATTTGTAGCCAAAACCAGGAGTGGGTGATAAATACAGAAGTGGTGACGTGTTTCTATTATACTTTTCCTCCGATTGCTCCACTCCTGGGTTTGGCTACAAATCCTGAGGTAAAAAGATTTACCGAATACTAGACGTGTGCATTAAAAAAGACGTAAATTGGCACTTCAGTGTGGAAGTGAAAAACTCTAATGTCACCTAATAAATCGAGCAATCCTAAAACTCATAAATGACTCTTTAACAAGCCTTTTAATATGACTCAGGATTTGTGCCAGAATAGAACCCCAAACGGCAGATGCTGCATTTCACGGTGATTGCCCCTCATCAGTGCAGTGTGTGGGATTCTGATCTGGCTGTATGAGAGGCTAAGACGAGGTCTGGGGAGTAGCTATTCTCCTTGTGGAGACTTCACAAGGAGAATAGCTGTTCCTCCAGACAATTAAAAAAAGTACCTTGACCAAGCGACTGCGCAGGTAGCTGCTGAGCATGAACCGGATCCTCTCTATCTCCATGTGATGGAAGCTTATCTTCAGATCGCCTTGTCGAGCTCGCTGCAAATTTTGCTCCTGATGAGATAAACGATGGCTATAAAGTGTGACAGCAGGAATGCGTCACCTGTGATAACCGCCGTCCGGTACTTACCATATGGTTCAGCTGCTCCATCACACACTCCACAATCTCAGATTTACTCTCCAGGAGTTCGGGGGCAAACTTCTCATTCAGCCAGGCCTGCAGAAAGGGGGGCAAATATACTACACTTATACTAACCAAACAATGTCGCTACATGGATATACAGTTCCACACCATACCATATGAGGGCTTGTTTTATGTTGGATGAGTTTTATATAATGTTTTGAAGAAAAGGTTGCAAATAGTGCAAAATGGCTAAATAAAAATAATTCTACTATTTTATACTATTACTATTTAAGTGTCATATCTGAAATACGACAATTCAGAGGGGTTATTGGCCTGTTCTTAGGATTAGATTACTGGGGTTGTCTCATATTTTTAATACTGTATCGTTATCCAAAGCAACAACAACAACAAAAAAAATAAAACAACTGATGGGTTTGCGCTCGGACCACCCAATAGGTTTGAACCAGCTGATATTTTATTGCGCCCCCCTTGAAGTATCACATTCCAAATGTCCGGTCCTTCAAGGAGGGCGATCAGCTTCTAGCAGAGGAGCACAACCTTTTTGCAGTGGGGTGTACTTTGAACGGTTCCTTGAAAAATGCCCACAAGGAAAAGTGCCCACAGGCAACCCTAACCCCGACCCCGTGGGCATTTTTCTGGTCACCACTCTGAACATACAGACAATAGAGACCTAAATCATATCTCACCTCCTCCAGCTTATTGATGAGCTCTGCGGGGGTCAGCACCTCCTCACTGCCGGCATCCGAGTCCTGGTCTGACAGTCCGGGCTCGTCCTCCATGATGTACAGCGCGGCCGTCACCTGAGGACGAGAGTAAATAATGTGACAAGATAAAACCAAATTTCATGAAAAAATACTGCACCCCGACCCCAGTATAATCACCCATGATGTCTCCTTAACCCAAAAAACAACAGCTTATTTTGGGCTTTGCAGGAGTATTTATCAGGAGGGTGACAACTGCGAGGAAGATGGAGATGTGACTGCTAGAAGAGCACCAGAAAATTAGGTTTTAGACCCAAACATTCAAAGGAAGCGCTGGCTGTGCATCTTTGCTGTGGTGACTTTCAAAATTTAAATGAACCTGTCAGTCACCAGGCTTTTCCCATATAAGCTGCAGCCACCACCAGTAAGGCCTTATATACGACATTTTAGAATACTATATATAACTTCTCACCAATTAGTATAATGTAAAAAACCCTTTAATTATACTCACCAACGGGGCGGTCTGGTCCAATGGGTGTCACGGGTCTTGATCCGGCGCCTCCTCTCTTTGTGTGGATGATGTGTCCTACATCATCCAGACAGTCTCCCCCTTCGCACTTCTCTCTGTCCTGCCAAAAGCAAAGTATTGTAGTGCGCAGGTGCAGGGAAAGTCCATAGAGTCCCGCCACATGCTCTGCCCTCAGCAGGACAGAGAGAAGTGCAACTGGCAAAAAAAGCACGATGGGGAAAACTGTGTGCATGATGAGGACGAGTTATCCCCACAAACCAAGCAGAGAGGAGGCGCCGGATCAAGACCAGTGATGCCCATCGGACTGGACCGCCCCACTGGGAGTATTATAAAAGGTATTTTTTATGTTATTTATTTAGTTCCATGGAAGGGGAGGGGGTCACACCCCAGGAATACTCACTGGACTCCTGCACCAAGTATAATGGTAAGCTTCCATCCACAATATAAACAAACAGGAATACTGGTGCGATTCTTCTTATTGATCCTTTATTTAATAAAATCATCAACACATCAAGAGGCACGCTGGATGTGTTTCGAGGAAGACCCCCTTAAAATCATCAAGAGTAAGCTGAAGAGTAATGGGGGTCTTCCTCGAAACGCATCCAGCGTGACCTCTTGATGTGTTGATGATTTTATGTAAATAAAGGATAAATAAGAATCGCACCAGTATTCCTGTTTGTTTATTTTTTATGTTATACAGATTGGCCTGGTGACATATACAGTATTAAAGATTGCTGTATATAATGGTTTACTGATGGTGGCTGCATTTTATATAAGAAAATTCTGGTAAGGCTGGCTTCACACCATGGATTTAGGGATTCGGGGCTGTCCGGTGTGAACCAGACAACCCCGGATCAGATTTTGGCCTCATAGTATGGGGCCGGATGGCAGTGATTTGTCATCCGGTTCCCTGCTGTCAGGGAGGATCTGGTAGAATTTGTTTTTTTCCCAGGACACAAAATTGCAGTTTGCAGCGTTTGTGTGTCCGGGGCAAAAATCTGACAAAAATCGGATACTCCATAGCCTCCCATGTTAGGGGGCGCCGGATTGCACCGGATCAGACAGAAATTCGGATCTGGCTGCTGGACGCTGAACTTCAGCACCTGGAGAGCTCCCGGATGAAATTTCAGGACCTGGACAGCAGCATCAGCACGCACGCACTGATGATTCCGGCAGAAAACAGAATTGGACGGGCATATTAACCCTCCGGTTCTGTTTTCTCCGGAGCTGTCAGGCTGTGTCCGATGCAGCCAGCAAAACACCGAACACAGCCTGACAGCAGAAAACAGTGGTGTGAAGCTGGTGTGAGAGGTTTACTTTAAGAAACTGACAGCAAAGGGGTTGGAGATAGGAGCTCCTTAGACGCTACAACTGACTGGTCCATCGCTGATACTAACGATTTACCCATAGGATAGACTGATAATATTGGATCTTTGGGGATGACAGGAGTTTACCCGCCACCAATCCAATATTAAAGTGGTTGTTACTAATTGCAAAAAATAAGAAAAGCTAATACTCACCTCCTGCATTGGCGTGGTTCCAGTGAAATCATTGCCGTGTCTCTTGGCAGTGGTCGGACATTACGTCACGTGAGCACTGCAGGGCCGTCTGCTATGTCTTAGGCTACAGTCACATGTAGTGTAATGGGTGCGTATTCATGCTTTTATGCGGCACTTTAGAGTGCTCGCATAAAGGCAGTGCTAAACAAAGCTGGATGCGCCTTCCAGCAAAAGCTATAGCTTTTGCTGGAAGGCGTGCAGACCCGCCTTTTGGCTTGTATTTTTGCGCACGCGCTTTCACTGAAAATGCGCCCGCGCAAAAAGAATTGCTATGCCAATTCTTGGCGGCTTTTTTCAACACGCTTTTCCCATAGGCTACATGCTAACATAGCCTCGGGGGAATGAGCGCCAGGAAAAGCGCGGCGTTGGCATGCAGTCACAATTTTTTGCGCACAAAAAAGCGGTACTGCCGAATAGGCGCAAAACACGCCATGTGTGAACGTAGCCTAATACCCCATCAGAGAGGATGGCGGCTCTGTGAGATTGTATCTGCAGTGTTCAGGTGAAGTCATGCCACTGCCAAGAGACAGGGCACAGACATCACTGGAAAGAGGTAGAGTAAGGCTGGCTTCACACTAGCTTTTGTGTAACTTTAGTTGGTATCCGTCCAAATTGGTATGCAAACTGATCCGTCATGCGTCCCTATATTTAACATGGGGACGCAGAAATGTGCGTAAGTATCAGTTTCTGGTGCATCCGTCCCTTTGCGTCGTTTTCATGTTCTCTCCCAATGCAGCATGTTGTGATAAATCCTTATGCATCCTGATGCCCCGCACTCTGAAAACTACACTTGGCTTTCAATGTCAATCCGTCTCCGGATGGATGTGGCCGATCCTGATTTCACCCTGCGGATGCCCAGAACTCTCTCACACTCTTTGTTCTGGACGGATCATGACAAAAAAAACGCCATTTTGACACGTGTCTGCGGATGCAAATGCATCTGATCTCATCCTGATCCATACCAAACGCTAGTGTAAAACCAGCCTAAGTCTTCATTATTTTACTCAAGGTAGTCAGAGTAGTGGGTGACCCCTTCAATGTCCGATCCTTTTGAAAAACGGTTGGGGTGAACACTAGAATGTCAGTGGGAGAATACTTGTAATACTTGTACTTGAGACACATTTCATTACAAGATATCTTGGACCTGATGAGACTAGTGCATTTACTTTGAGAATCCAGGTTAGAATGGCTGTATGATCCTGAAATGATAATGGTCCAGCTAGTATGTGAGACACCTCAGGTGTCCAGCTGAGATCAGTCTCTGCACCCTACACCCTGTGAGGCCTGATTCACTCATCCGTGCCCCCAACACGTGTGTGGTATGTGCCGACACACGCCAAAGGCATGGACATACAGAGGCTCATTATTCTCTATGGCCTTCTTCACGTTTCCATTATTCCGCACGGACCATGTCTCTGTGTGGAGCAGATGCGTGTCCGTGTGCTCCACACTGCGACATATCCATTTTTAGCTGGCAGTAACAACCTGATTTGGCCACAAATGTCCTGCACACAGATGTCCTCCATGTGACATTCGTGTGGACGGCCCTCGGACAAACGTTTTAACCTTAAAAATATATAATTTCATACTCTCCGCCCTCCTGCGCTGCCTGCTCCTCTCACTTTTGGGGCCGCTCATTAGTCTCATCTAATATTCACTGCACTGAGTCCAACAGTGGACCAGAAGTGAGAGGACAGGCAGCGTTGTAGGCAGGTGACTACAGAATGACAGGCTGTCTGTGTGCTACCTACGGATAGCACACGTATATGTGACACACAGATACATGGCCCCCAAAAATCAGCCTGCCTCACATGTCCACGTTATGCATGAATGTGTTAAACAGGCCTGACTGACAGCTGCAGCTTATATTCAGCAATGCCAGATCTCAGCAGGGAGGAGGCACACTGGGGAGCTGCCAAAACCCAAACCCGGGCAGCGAGAATTGAAGAGTTTATTGTCAGTGAACACGTTATTTTGTAGATTAATCAGCACAGGGAGGGAGTGCAGATCTGGGGGGAACCTGTAACAATTAAGGTACCGTCACACGCGGCAATTTTGCAAGCAATTTCACTGGCAACTTGCTGGTTGCAGTGAAATCATGGATACATGGTTCTGTTTTGTTGCCGTGTAGAAATGGAACCATGTATCCATGATTTCACTTCAACCAGCAAATTGCCAGTGAAATTGCTTGCAAAATTGCCGCGTGTGACGGTACCTTTAGGGAACATTCACACACAGACGTTTTTGGGGGATTTTAATTGCTGCAAATGGAAATGTGCAGCTGTAGTAAAATGTGCGGCCCAAAACACGTTCATCACTAATGTCAACACAAAATAATGAATGGGAACTCCTGCATAGTTCACCCGCAGAAAAATAACACACTTTGTACTGGGAACAAAGCAAGCCTAATGCTATATCACACAGTGTAAGTGTATACAGACACACAGTGTAAAGGATGCACTCACCAGCAGACACACAGTGTATAAGGATGCACTCACCAACACACACACAGTGTATAGGATGCACTCACCAACACACACACAGTGTATAGGATGCACTCACCAACACACACACAGTGTATAGGATGCACTCACCAACACACACACAGTGTATAGGATGCACTCACCAACACACACACAGTGTATAGGATGCACTCACCAACACACACACAGTGTATAGGATGCACTCACCACACACACACAGTGTATAGGATGCACTCACCAACACACACACAGTGTATAGGATGCACTCACACAACACACACACAGTGTATAGGATGCACTCACCAACACACACACAGTGTATAGGATGCACTCACCAACACACACACAGTGTATAGGATGCACTCACCAACACACAGTGTATAGGATGCACTCACCAACACACAGTGTATAGGATGCACTCACCAACACACACACAGTGTATAGGATGCACTCACCAACACACACACAGTGTATAGGATGCACTCACCAGCAAACAGTGTATAGGATGCACTCACCAACACACACACAGTGTATAGGATGCACTCACCACACACACACACAGTGTATAGGATGCACTCACCAGCAGACACACAGTGTATAGGATGCACTCACCAACACACAGTGTATAGGATGCAGTCACCAGCACACACACAGTGTATAGGATGCAGTCACCAGCACACACACAGTGTATAGGATGCAGTCACCAGCACACACACAGTGTATAGGATGCAGTCACCACACACACACAGTGTATAGGATGCAGTCACCAGCACACACACAGTGTATAGGATGCAGTCACCAGCAGACACACAGTGTATAGGATGCACTCACCAGCAGACACACAGTGTATAGGATGCACTCACCAGCAGACAGTCACACAGTGTATAGGATGCACTCACCAGCAGACAGACACACAGTGTATAGGATGCACTCACCAGCAGACACACAGTGTATAGGATGCACTCACCAGCAGACACACAGTGTATAGGATGCACTCACCAGCAGACACACAGTGTATAGGATGCACTCACCAGCAGACACACAGTGTATAGGATGCACTCACCAGCAGACACACAGTGTATAGGATGCACTCACCAGCAGACACACAGTGTATAGGATGCACTCACCAGCAGACACACAGTGTATAGGATGCACTCACCAGCAGACACACAGTGTATAGGATGCACTCACCAGCAGACACACAGTGTATAGGATGCACTCACCAGCAGACACACAGTGTATAGGATGCACTCACCAGCAGACACACAGTGTATAGGATGCACTCACCAGCAGACACACAGTGTATAGGATGCACTCACCAACAGACACACAGTGTATAGGATGCACTCACCAACACACACAGTGTATAGGATGCACTCACCAGCAGACACACAGTGTATAGGATGCACTCACCAGCAGACACACAGTGTATAGGATGCACTCACCAGCAGACACACAGTGTATAGGATGCACTCACCAGCAGACACACAGTGTATAGGATGCACTCACCAGCAGACACACAGTGTATAGGATGCACTCACCAGCAGACACACAGTGTATAGGATGCACTCACCAGCAGACACACAGTGTATAGGATGCACTCACCAGCAGACACACAGTGTATAGGATGCACTCACCAGCAGACACACAGTGTATAGGATGCACTCACCAGCAGACACACAGTGTATAGGATGCACTCACCAGCAGACACACAGTGTATAGGATGCACTCACCAACAGACACACAGTGTATAGGATGCACTCACCAACAGACACACAGTGTATAGGATGCACTCACCAACACACACAGTGTATAGGATGCACTCACCAGCAGACACACAGTGTATAGGATGCACTCACCAGCAGACACACAGTGTATAGGATGCACTCACCAGCAGACACACAGTGTATAGGATGCACTCACCAGCAGACACACAGTGTATAGGATGCACTCACCAGCAGACACACAGTGTATAGGATGCACTCACCAACACACACACAGTGTATAGGATGCACTCACCAGCAGACACACAGTGTATAGGATGCACTCACCAACACACACACAGTGTATAGGATGCACTCACCAGCAGACACACAGTGTATAGGATGCACTCACCAGCAGACACACAGTGTATAGGATGCACTCACCAGCAGACACACAGTGTATAGGATGCACTCACCAACACACACACAGTGTATAGGATGCACTCACCAGCAGACACACAGTGTATAGGATGCACTCACCAGCAGACACACAGTGTATAGGATGCACTCACCAACACAGCACCGGAGCCTGAACCGGCAACTCCGCTCTTTCCCGCCAACTCACTAAATGACGTCACTGTGAGTTAAATGTCCCGGCTTTTTTTTTCCTCCCAAATATCTTGCAATACCAAATAATGACCAGCAGGTGGCGCGAAAGAGTCGTGCAGGCGCACAGGAAACCCTTACAGGGACACTCTGCACATCATCTGCTCTCTATGGACTCACTGGACGGTGGCCGCGCAGGGTCAGACTCCGTATGACAACAGCTAGTAGTGGTAAGTTTTGTTGCTGGTTATGTGGTGTGTATAGAGCTGCGGTGCCGGTACAGTGTGTCACCTGTGTCTCTGCTGAGCTGTCATCCCCTGCAGCAGTGAGTGATTATTCTACCTCTTGTCTTTCTCTTTCACTTCATGTTGTAGTCGTGTAGCTTTAACACTAGGGGATCAGGTGTCAGTGCGCTGTCTATTTATCTATCTATCTATCTATCTATCTATCTATCTATTTATCTATCTATCTATCTATCTATCTATCATCCATGTATCTAATTGTCTATATTCTAAATATTTATTTGATATCAAAGATTCATAGAAGCTTTATTGGCAGGACTGAATGCACATTAGTTTTGCCAAAGCAAGTGTACAATAGGGAATAGGGACTGTGGGGATGGTGGGTGAGGACTGTAGGAACGATGAATGGGTCAGATCCAGGGTGGGGGCTATAAGAGCAATGGATGGGGCAGATCCAGGGTGGGATGGGGGCAGATCCAGGGTGGGGGCTATAAGAGCAATGGATGAGGCAGATCCAGGGTGGGGGCTATAAGAGCAATGGATGGGGGCAGATCTAGGGTGGGGGCTATTAGAACAACACATTGGGGCAGATCCAGGGTTGGGGGTTATGGAAGTTCATTCCATATCACAGTTCGCTTCCTTGAAGTCTATGGCATTCGCTCATATACCTCACTGCTACCTCCACTGCACATATCTATCTACCTTCTCTTTTTATCCATTTTACCACCATTCCTTTTCCAGCTTGATATCATTTTTCTTCTCACATAATATGGTGATTGTAGATGTTTTTTTCCTCTATATTCCAGCTCTGTCCCTTGATGCCGGGTCACCATGGAGTCGTCTTCATACCCTGAGTGGGACGATGATGAACGGATGTCCTTTTTGTTTTCTACCTTCAAGCAGTCCCGTGATGTGGACACTGAAGGCTGGGACAGTAAGATGGCCTTCTGGTTGTCTCTGATAGTAAAACACGCCAAGGCTCGGGGGCTCCTCACCCTTACCCTGCGCCAGCTGCAGACAGACTTCACCCGGAAGGGCAGCTTTCCCTTAGGTCTGGGACAAGTTGTCCAGGAAATGCTGAGGTGAGGACTGGGGGGATGATTCTGCACCCGGGGGAGGTATACAGTCACTGTATGTGATTGCAGAATCCTGACAGTGTGCCATGTACAGACTGATATGATTACCCTGTATTCGCTGAGCAGGTGTGTGGTCATGTAAAGATACAAATCATATACATGTGGTCACATGAGCGCATTGAATACAGGGTAATCGTGTCAGCCTGAACATGGCACACTGTCAGGACTCTGCAGTCACATAGAATGATTGCAGATTGTTCATTTCAGCCTAGACAGTGACTTTGACCCCTTAATGATTTATGACAGACTATAAATATGGCTTTCTATGTTTGGTTCAGTCTCACACCAGACCAATATCTTTCCTGGCACATGATGGCAGTGATATGTAGCCATCATCTGCCTTGAACAGCCGCTGGTGGAATACAGTTGTTAACCCGTTAAATCTAATGCACACCAGCAGGGGGGCGCCCCATACTGTCCCCTTATTGCCACTCCCACAATGCGATCACTGGATGCTGATGTGTTACCATAATGGCTATGGGTCTGCTGAAGACCCCTGTACTGGTCATCACAGTACTTCTGTGAAAACCAGTCCAAGGCTGGCGTTCATGGGAGACCGTGATTTCTGCTATATACAGCAATGCTGCGGTATTGTGTATAGTATATTGGACAATCGAAGGTTTATAGTGTAAATGTAATTTCATTGCAAAAAAATAAACACTGCACTTGTTGTTAATGATGGGTCACATAGCAGCTAAGATAATGCTTTATTTGTGCCATATGACTAATTTTCTCACATTTTTCTGTACTCTTTTAAAAACTGCATTTTATGGCTATGTGGGCATGGTCAGCAGCTGATAGGGAGCAGTACAATGTGATGGCAGAGAAAGGCCAAGAGAGATTGTGAGTTGTGTGGAGAGCCAGCAGAGAAGGGGTTAACAAAGATTGTGACAGATCTCACCTTGGCACAAACTCTTCAAAGGAGTTTCGCCTGATCCTGGACTCTGATGTTGTTTAGCAACTGTGCTGTTAGCTCAGCCTAATCTGATACATTGTTTCCTCATCAGCTGCAGTCAGCAGTGTAGTACACACCCCCTTTTTCCTTATATGGTTACATGCCCCGTCTTTAATGAACACGGATCTGAGTGATAATAGATTAAACATATATCTGCCTTACACACAGTGCAGTGGGGACACCTTGTGGAAGGTTTATGAATTGTAACCAACCAGAATTATCTAATGAAGTATATTAGAAACTTTATTATAATCACTTGCTCTACATTATTATTAAATAAAAATTCAAACGGCGGTTACACCTTAAGTTCCCTAAAGGGCCTGACAAATACAGTGAAAAAAATAAAAAAATAGCAGCTCTTGGGAAATAATGACACAGGCAAGATATATAATAATTTTTTTTTTTTATTTACCACTTAAATAAAACAAAATCTAAACCTGTTTGGTGTCTGCCTAATCGTACTGACCAGGAGAATCCTACTGCCTGGTCATTTTTATCATAAAATCAGTGGCGTAACTACCGGCATAGCAGACGTAGCGGTCGCTTTGGGGCCCGGCGCTTGTGGGGGGCCCGTACCCAGCGCCGCTACGCTGCTATCCGGTCAGCTGCGCTGGCCCTGCGATTACTTATCCCTGCCGGCTGCCGCTGTCGCCACTCTGTACCGCGCTCCGGCTTCTTCCTGGTGACCGGCGGGCGCAGGCAATGACGTCATTGCCTGTGCGCCGGAGGAGGAAGCAGGAAGAAGCCGGATGAAGCCGGAGCGCGGTGCAGAGCGGCGACAGCGGCAGCCGGCGGGGATAAGTAAGTATAATGATGCATGGATCTGTATTCCTTTACAGGTGTGCAGGGGGGGAGGGGGCCCTGCATAACCACCACTGGGGCTGCCTGTATACACCACCACTGGGGCCCTGTATACCACCACTGGGGCTGCTAGTATACACCACCACTGGGGCCCTGTATACCACCACTGGGGCTGCCTGTATACACCACCACTGGGGCCCTGTATACCACCACTGGGGCTGCTTGTATACACCACCACTGGGGCCCTGTATACCACCACTGGGGCTGCCTGTATACACCACCACTGGGGCTGCCTGTATACACCACCACTGGGGCCCTGTATACACCACCACTGGGGCTGCTTGTATACACCACCACTGGGGCTGCCTGTATACACCACCACTGGGGACCTGTATACCACCACTGGGGCTGCCTGTATACACCACCACTGGGGCTGCCTGTATACACCACCATGGGGCTGCCTGTATACACCACCACTGGGGCTGCCTGTATACACCACCACTGGGGCTGCCTGTATACACCACCACTGGGGCTGCCTGTATACACCACCACTGGGGCTGCCTGTATACACCACCACTGGGGCTGCCTGTATACACCACCACTGGGGCTGCCTGTATACACCACCACTGGGGCTGCCTGTGTATACCACTGGGGAGGCTGCTGTATACCACTGGGGCTGCTGTATATACTACTGGGGCCTGTATATACCACTGGGGCTGCTGTATATACTGCTGGGGCCTGTAAGGGGGTGTGTCTTGAAGGGGGCATGTCATTGGGGGCGTGTCTTGGAGGGGGACCCATTCAAAAGTTTGCTATGGGGCCCTGCCAGTTCTAGTTACGCCCCTGCATAAAATTGATGCTGGAAAAAAATATTACTTTGCAGAATTGCACTGTTTTAATAATATAATAATAATAATAATAATATTAATATTTTATGTTTTATTGCTATTTCACTATATTTGAATTTTTTTCCTGCTTCCTGGTACATCTGATGATAAAATCGATGGTGTTATTGAATAGTACAACTCGCCCCGCAAAGAATAAGCCCACACATGGCCATATTGACAAAAAAATTTAAAAAATAAATAATGCCATGGCTCTTGGAATAAGGAGAGGAAAAAAGCTAAAGTGCAAAAACGTAAAGTCGCCCGGTTCTTAAAGGGGTAAGATCTGTGCTTGCTGCTGGTGAATGAAAATCATTCTGTTGTTACATCCATGGGCTGTTATCATATCCTGGTCATGTCTGGCTGGCACAGGTACCAGGTGCTATAACAGGAGTGGGGAACCTTATTCTGCCGAGGGCCCTTCGGAAGTTTCTACAATCCTTCGGGGGCCGCGCAAAATTATCAAATTGAAAAATAACCTGCTATATTTGGTTAAAGAATCACCTCACCCCTACTATGGTGGCTGGGGCTGCTTATCTTTGCCTTAACTGATCTTAGGTGATATTGATCATGTTTCTTTACAATAGTTTTTCCAGGTTTGCTAAAGGGGGTGTCACACGCGTCAATATCGCCTGCACGATATCGGCTGCACGTGACGTTGCAGCGATATTGACGCGTGTGACATACTGCATCAACCAGCGATAAATCGCTGGTTGATGATCGCCAGGTTTCAGAACCAGCTCAGAAACCTGGCGATTGTCGCCCGGTGGACACGCAGCATCGCTGCGTGTGACACCGGGACTAGCGATATTCCAGCTCCCAGCGCCTGTCACAAGCGCTGGGAGCTGGTATCCAAGGTACACTGCGGGTAACTAGGCAGCGCGCGCTGCCTAGATACCCGACTGTGTACCTTAGTTACCAGCAGGGGCGGGCTGGCCCGGGTTTCTGGGGGGCAACTGCCCTCCAGGCCGCCGGTTTAGTGGCAGTTCAGGGCCGCCCGGTACTGCTGGCAGCCGCCCTGAACAGTGAAATGATCTGAGAGCGGCCGGCTGTCAGCGCGGTGCGGCCGCAGTGGGACCGCTCCGGGCTTCAAATCGCAGCAAAGGCTGTGTCGTCATGGCAACCGGCGGGACGCCGGGCGCGGCGGGATCGAGTCACTGACTCCATGGGCGTACCCAGCGTGGGGCAGGTGCCCCCCCCAAGAGGCTGCTTTTCCCCCCCGCAGTTGCGCACCGGAACTGGCACCTACTGTGAGAGTGTGGCATGACAGTGTCAGCGGCAGCGGCACAGCCGCACAGCGCCGCCCGTGTGTGACATGGGGCGGCGGGGAGGCAGGCCGGCAGCTGCAGCAGCCCCCAGCAGGCAGGGCGCCGGGTGGATCAGTGATCACATTGCCGGGTGCCCTCAGCATCAGCAGCCTCAGACAGTATCTGCCGACTGCAGATCAGCTCGGCAGGCACTGTCTGGCAGGCCTGCAGGGGGACTCAGAACAGTGATGTGAGTTGTGTGACATCACCACTGCACTGAGAGTGCCGAGTCCCATGTTGGAGTGGGGTCTATCTGGGGAGTGGGGACACTGCTGGCCTGGCCTGGTGGTGAGGGGGCAGGCTGGAGCAAAGAGCTCTCAAGGCGAGCTACAAGTGAAGACAGAGAGTGAGTGAAGAGTCGACAAGAAGACAATGGCCCCAAGGAAAGAAGGTGCAGTGTGCTGTGCAGAGTGACAGTGTGTGCAATGTGTGTATGTGTAATGTGTGTGTGCAATGTGTGTATGTGCAATGTGTGTGTGTATGTGCAATGTGTGTGTGCAATGTGTGTATGTGCAATGTGTGTGTGTATGTGCAATGTGTGTGTGCAATGTGTGTATGTGCAATGTGTGTGTGTATGTGCAATGTGTGTGTGCAATGTGTGTATGTGCAATGTGTGTGTGTATGTGCAATGTGTGTGTGTGCAATGGTACAATGTGTGTATGTGCAATGGTACAATGTGTGTATGTGCAATGTGTGTGTGCAATGGTGCAATATGTGTATGTGCAATGTGTGTGTGCAATGTGTGTGTGCAATGTGTGTGTGTGTGCAATGGTGCAATATGTGTATGTGCAATGTGTGTGTGCAATGGTGCAATATGTGTATGTGCAATGTGTGTGTGCAATGTGTGTATGTGCAATGTGTGTGTGTGCAATGTGTGTGTGCAATGTGTGTGTGTGTGTGCAATGGTGCAATATGTGTATGTGCAATGGTGCAATGTGTGTAGGTGCAATGTGTGTGTGTGCAATGGTGCAATGTGTGTGTGTGTGCAATGTGTGTGTGTGCAATGTGTGTGTGCAATGGTGCAATGTGTGTGTGTGCAATGTGTGCAATGGTGCAATGTGGGTGTGTGCAATGTGTGTGCAATGTGTGTGTGTGCAATGTGTGTGTGCGCAATGTGTGTGTGTGCAATGCTACACAGTGCAAGCTGCAGTGCCGGCCCCGGGAGCAGAAGAGCCTGTGCAGCTGCCCTGTGGACTGTGGGGGGCTGGAAGCAGAGACAGAGCAGCCGGAGGATCACAGTGAGTGTAAAATAAATGTAATGTAAATAAAGATAAAGTTGGCTGCACTGTGCTTGTGATGGGGGCCTCCAGCCTCTGTCCTCCTGCCCTCACCCCTCCAGCCTCTGTCCTCCTGCCCTCACCCCCCAGCCTCCGTCCTCCTGCCCTCACCCCTCCAGCCTCCGTCCTCCTGCCCTCACCCCTCCAGCCCTGCCCTCACCCCTCCAGCCTCCGTCCTCCTGCCCTCACCCCTCCAGCCTCCGTCCTCCTGCCCTCACCCCTCCAGCCTCCGTCCTCCTGCCCTCACCCCTCCAGCCTCCGTCCTCCTGCCCTCACCCCTCCAGCCTCCGTCCTCCTGCCCTCACCCCTCCAGCCTCCGTCCTCCTGCCCTCACCCCTCCAGCCTCTGTCCTCCTGCGCTCACCCCTCCAGCCTCTGTCCTCCTGCGCTCACCCCTCCAGCCTCTGTCCTCCTGCGCTCACCCCTCCAGCCTCTGTCCTCCTGCGCTCACCCCTCCAGCCTCTGTCCTCCTGCGCTCACCCCTCCAGCCTCTGTCCTCCTGCCCTCACCCCAACAGCCTTCGTCATCCTGCGCTCACCCCTCCAGCCTCCGTCCTCCTGCGCTCACCCCCCAGCCTTCATCCTGGTCTAACCGCCTGCCCACCATATACTGTGCTGCTAACCACTGAGCCATCATATACAGTGCTAACCACTGAGCCACCATATACAGTGCTAACCACTGAGCCACCATATACAGTGCTAACCACTGAGCCGCCATATACAGTGCTAACCACTGAGCCACCATATACAGTGCTAACCACTGAGCCACCATACAGTGCTAACCACTGAGTCACCATATACAGTGCTAACCACTGAGCCACCATACAGTGCTAACCACTGAGCCACCATACAGTGCTAATCACTGAGTCACCGCATACAGTGCTAACCACTGAGCCACCGTACAGTGCTAACCACTGAGCCACCATATACAGTGCTAACCACTGAGCCATCATATACAGTGCTAACCACTGAGCCACCATATACAGTGCTAACCACTGAGCCACCATATACAGTGCTAACCACTGAGCCACCGTATACAGTGCTAACCACTGAGCCACCGTATACAGTGCTAACCACTGAGCCACCATATACAGTGCTAACCACTGAGCCACTATGCAGTGCTAACCACTGAGCCACTGTATATAGTGCTAACCACTGAGCCACCATATACAGTGCTAACCACTGAGTCACCGCATACAGTGCTAACCACTGAGCCACCATATACAGTGCTAACCACTGAGCCACCATATACAGTGCTAACCACTGAGCCACCATATACAGTGCTAACCACTGAGCCACCGTATACAGTGCTAACCACTGAGCCACCATATACAGTGCTAACCACTGAGCCACCATATACAGTGCTAACCACTGAGCCACCATACAGTGCTAACCACTGAGTCACCATATACAGTGCTAACCACTGAGCCACCATACAGTGCTAACCACTGAGTCACCATACACAGTGCTAACCACTGGAGCCACCGTACAGTGCTAACCACTGAGCCACCATATACAGTGCTAACCACTGAGCCACCATATACAGTGCTAACCACTGAGCCACCATATACAGTGCTAACCACTGAGCCACCATATACAGTGCTAACCACTGAGCCACCATACAGTGCTAACCACTGAGCCACCGTATACAGTGCTAACCACTGAGCCACCGTATACAGTGCTAACCACTGAGCCACCATACAGTGCTAACCACTGAGCCACCATATACAGTGCTAACCACTGAGCCACCATATACAGTGCTAACCACTGAGCCACCATATACAGTGCTAACCACTGAGCCACCATATACACTGCTAACCACTGAGCCACCATATACAGTGCTAACCACTGAGCCACCATATACAGTGCTAACCACTGAGCCACCATATACTGTGCTAACCACTGAGCCACCGTACTGCGAGTGTATGCCCCTGCGAGTGTATGCCCCTGTGTGTGTATGCCTACCCCCTGAAAATAAGACCGGGTGCAACGTTCGGAGCAAATATATTAATATATTAAATATATTAATCTCGCCCGGCCCCTGACGGCAGCCCGCCCATGTCATATACAGCCCCTGCCCCCATAGGGCTCCCCAGTGGCGCAATAAGTCTGATGGGCACAGGTGCGCATTGTAGGCCCCCCACCTTCCGCGTGCACGTTGGTCAGATGTATGGGCCCCGTGTAACATTCTAAATCCTATACTCACAAATTGACCCCTCTCCCCCTTCATTATGTATTAATGTCCCTTATCCTGCTGTATATGGTCCTCCTCCTGGAATATGGCCTTTATCGTGGTATATATGTCCCCCATCATGGTTTATATGGTCCTCCTCCTCAGCTACCATAGTCCTCCAATTATTATAATGCATCCCCACATTCCTCCATACATTACAATGTATTCCCATAGTCCTCTATGTATTATAATGCACCCCATAGTCCCCCATTCATAAGGTACCCCCATAGTCATCCAATTATCATAATGCAACCCCACTATCCTCTATATAGTATAATGTAGCCTCATATGCCTCCATACATTATAATGCACCTCCAATCCATACAGTATAATGCACTCCTATAGTTCTCCATATAGTAGAATTCACCCCCATAATTCTCCATATAGTATAATTCACCCATAGTCCTCTATACAGTATAATGCACCATCAATAGTCCTCCATGTAGTATAATGCACCCCCATAGTTCTCCATATAGCCCTCCATACAGTCTAATGCACCCTCACAGTCCTGTGTTTAGCATAGTACAGCCTTCCATATAGCACAGTACAGCCTCATAATTCTCCATACAGTATAATGCAGCCACGGTGAGCCACCCACTCCCCCCCATACTCCTCTGGCCAGCGTGTACTCCTTAATAAAAATCTGTACTTACATCTCCTGGTTTCACCGCAGCTTCCCAAAATTGAAGATACAGGAGGAGGTGGTGACGCCGAGCGTTGCACAGTGGAACGCATAAAAGCAGGAAGTGACACCTAGTCCACACTAGGAGAAGGTAGTGCTTCCTGCTTTTTATGCGTTCCACTGTACAATGCATGGCATCACCCCTGTGGTAAGAGGGAGCGCAGGGGGGCGGCAGTGGATAGCAGGAGGCTCAGTGAAACACACGGGACCCTTAGCGGCCCGTGTGCTGCTGCGCAGTGATGGTACAAGAAGCGGGCGCAACCTGAACGACCATGGCTTGCCCCCCCCCCTAGTTTTGATCCTGGGTACACCCATGACTGACTCACTGACTGAGTCAGTGCTAGCGGGGCAGGCGGCCGTGACGTCTGTCGGCGCCGCCGCAGCCGCACTCACCTCTGAGCAGAGCTCTCAGCTCTCTGCAGGCAGCGCCACCGCGGGACCAGGCTTCCGGGCAGCAGCGGGTGCGTTGTCATGGCACCCGGCTGGCCTGCAGGACGCCGGGATTGGATGGCCACTGCGCCACGCAGCCAGGCAGCCAAGCAAAGACAGGGAGGGAGGCAGGGTTCAGAGCGGTGTGTAGTGTGCGTGCTACGTCAGCACGCACTTAGTGAACCTTGTGTGAACCCACCCACCCGGTCCCTCAGAGCGGAGCGCAGACAGACAGAACGCTGCGGAGGGGAACGCCAGTGTGAAGGCAGCCTAAATGTAAGACTGGGTTCACATTTGCAGATGCCTCCACACCGTTCTGCGGAGGACATCTGCAAGGAGCCGGCAGCCCTATCTTTTATAATGGGACGCACGGTGTCTGTCTGCAGATGTTTGCAGACAGCCGTGCGCTCCCATTGCCCGCCATGAGTGATCTGTGCGCATGCGTAGGCATGCGCACAGATCACACACTCCCGTCCGCACCGAAAACCCGACCTGTCGCGTTCCCGGTGCGGACAACAGTGTGTGATCTGTGCGCATGTCTCCGCATGCACACAGATCACTCATGACGGGCAATGGGAGCACACGGCGGTCTGCAAGCATCTGCAGGCACCATGCGTCATATTATAAATGATAAGGCTGCGGTCTTTGCTTTAATGTTAGTACTGGGCCTGGGGAGCAACTACAGGGAGGAGGGAGCGCAGCATCGGGATTGTGGAGCGAAAGACACAGGCGGGGAAACCTGTGGTAAGAAGAGGACTTCTCCACCGGCTTTCCTGCTTTGTGTTTCGCTCCCCGATCCCTAATGCCCCCTCCCCGCTCCTGCTCCTCACCCGCGGTAGCACCCCCCGCTCCTCACTTGGCCTCAGGCGGCAGAGGGGCTGGCGGCCCGTCATTATGGGCCTCTGCACTGTGCTTGCCACCCAGGCTGAAATCTGCCAGCCAGCCCCTGCTTACCAGCCTCCTCCGCTCACCCGGTGAGCGGAGGAGGCTGGTAACTAAGGTACACGTCGGGTATCTAGGCAGCGCGCGCTGCCTAGAGACCCGCAGTGTACCTTGGAGACCAGGCTGCTCCCGCTTCCAGCAGGCTGGCAGCGGGAGCAGGACATCGTGGAAACGATATTTAAATCGTTTCCATGATGTCACTGGTCAATTGATCGCTGGTGAGTCTGTCTGTGTGACAGCTCACCAGCAATCAGCCGTCAATGTCGTCAGCGATCATCTCGCTGACGACATTGACGCGTGTGACACCCCCTTAAGGCTATAGACATCTCAGGAGAGGTTGGGGCTAATACGTCACCGGGGAGGCTGACACTGGGGCATGGAGGTCACTGGGGAGCTGGATTTAAAGGGCAGGCAGTCGGCAAGCCCAAGTACTGTTGTCCCCAGGAATCTGCCCGAGGGCTGCAGAAAAGGTCATCAGGGGCCGCATGGTGCCTGAGGTTCCCCACCCCTGTGTTATAAGATGACAGACCTCTGATACACTGTCACAACATGGCACCTCTGTGGGTGGCATATTTGCATGAAAGGGTTTTCACAAGTGAATTTTCGTCAGTGGCTGATGGGTAGCAGCGTAACAGTCGTTCAAATTTTTATTTAATTTTATTTATTAATATTTAATTTTTATTTAATAATAATAATGTAGAGGAAGTGAGTAAATAAACAGATTTACTTAATAAGTAAAATCTGGAAGAAAACCTTTCAAAAACCTTCCAGAAGATGTTCCCACTAGGCTGTGCCTAAACCTGACATATGCTGGTTGTCAGGGAAATCCGTCTTCAGTTCCATACACTGACTACGGCCATATAAGAGGAGGTGGGCCCTACACAGCGTTCACGCTACAGCTGAACCTTGGGTTACCTCAGGCAGGGACAGTGGTGAGCTTATGTGGTCAGCATACTGCTCCTGTGATCTTATCTCCTCCATTCACATCACTCTACTCAGTGTTATCAGCTGATGGTCTGCACACAGCTCCTCAGCTCATTGCACAGAGCAGAGCGATGTGAATGGAGAGCGATCACAGGAGCTGCGTGTTGACAGTCTGAGCTCAGCACTGTCCTTGCCTGAGGTAACCTGGAGTCTTATTATGCTCTATTGTGAACGCTGTGTAGGCCACCCACCCCTTACAAGGGATCACCCTGACAACCAGCATATATCAGGCTTAGATACAGCCTAGTGGGGACATCGTCTGGAAGATTTTTTAAAGGTTTTCTTCCAGATTTCACTTATGAAGTATATTTGAAAGTTTATTATTATAATCACTTGCTTTACATTATTATTAAATAAAATTTAAAGGGAGGTCACACTTTAAGGATACGTGCACACTTTCAGTATTTGGTGAGGTTTTTTTACCTCAGTATTTTTAGCCAAAAACAGTTTTGGGTGATAAATACAGAAGTGGTGACGTGTTTCTATTATACTTTTCCTCTGATTGTTCCACTCCTGGGTTTGGCCAGTCTGATGGATTGGAAGATAAAAGTCCAGGGAGGACCGATGATTCCAGCTTTATGTAATAACTGTGTTTCTTTGTCAGGCAGGGCCTCCTGCAGAGGGAGTCTGACTTTGTGGCGGGGGTCACCGGTGGCTGGGTCTCGTGGGGCGTCAGACAGCTCGTCATCAGCCCTCTGCGCTGGACGCTGGGCTCCGTCCTGGGATCACAGGTTAATCTGGACGAGCCATTCGTGGTCCCTGAAGTGATAAAGGTTAGTGAAATATCATGGTGGTTTATATTTAGACCCCGCTGGGGCATCAAAGGGAACAGAGTGATGCCTGACTATAGGATCCGGAAAAAGCGTCACCATAGAGACACGTAGGTCTGTATAGGAGCTGGATGGAAGCCGGGTTCAAGAATATTTATTGATTGATGTGTCTCCATGGTAACAGACTACAAGAAAATGTCGTGTAGTCTGAACTGACTTCTTCCTAAAAAATATTTGATCAGTTACTAAAAGGCACAACTTGGGGCAGGACAGTCAGATCAGACTAGACAGGGTGGGTTCGTTGTCTGATTTGACATACGGAGAGCTGCATAGATGCTAATTGAACAGACACTAATGAGCCATGCACCTAGTGAACAGATCTGTAGGACACTGTTCACACCACCAAAAGACTGAATCACAAAAAACAATCAGAAAAACGTGCAAAAATACTCTGTTATAAAAGATAAAAACAGTAAGAAGCAAGTGCTGCATAAAAAAGTGATAAAAAACAGGGTATTTAGTTGATACGTTTTTTGCAAAAAATGTATACGAAGCTGCTCTACCAAACGTCAAGGTAACCCGCATCAGAGCAGTCCCTATCTGTGTGTTCAGATGCTAATAGATGCTAATTGGTTTCTATGAGGACTTTGTCTCCATGGTAACAGACTACAAACAAACTCTGTGTAGTCAGACGCTGCAATTAATCACTTCTTCCATTCCTCTACGTCTTGCCAACATGCTTCAGTAAAGGGACGATGTGTGACGGCAGGATCAGAATCGGCTGTAATCATGGAGACCCATAGGTCTGCAGAAGAGCTGAAGACACGTGGAGTTTGTATGTTCTCCCCAATGGGGACAGAGAAGATAATAATAATCTCTGTAAAGTGCTGCAGAATATGTCGGCGCTATATTAGAAATACATAAGACACCAAATGTCCTGGTGCTGAGCTACAATACCGGTCACCACCACAGGAGGGCACTGTTGAATGTGCTCATGGTTTTATAACCCTAGATTAGAAAGCTGAAATACTCTGCACAGCTGTGGCTGTGATAATACACTGCACTGTGTATCTCCCAAGTCAACACTGGGTGCTTCGACCTAGTGGTGGGATGAATGTCTGTCACCCAAACGCTACATATAAATAAGATATGTGCAAAGAAGTGTATTTTAAGAGTGCAGTGAATTTCTATAATAGTTCTAGGACTGCGATGCCAATCATAGTACATGCTAATCATCGTTCCTCCCCCAGGTTCAGGCGGATCTGGTGTTACAGAGGTATCAGGCGTCCGCTCTGAGCACCGTCCCTTTGGTGTGTGAGGATGATGTCCGCAGCCTTTGCACTGACCTGATCCCGGGGCAGGCGGCATTTCAGCTGGTTCTGCTGCAGATGGTGAAGGACAAGAAGATCTGTCTCCTACAGAGAGACGGTGAGAGGGTAAGTGGCTGCCGAGAGGAGATCTCCATCTATATGCTATTTCTATTATGTTAGCCTGTCGCATATCTCTAGTGATTATATACATGTTTACATCCATGAGTCCTAATCTAAGACAATAATTGAAAAATGTTTAAAGGGACTCTGTCAGGTCATTTCTCGGTGTGACACTAATAGTACCCTTGAATGGTGTCTGGGCAGACCTTTCAGATTATGTAAAAATCATTACTGTACCCTTTGTAGTTCTCTTGATATAAACATCGTCACACCCAGCAGGCAGCTGCTTCACTAGTCCAGTGCATTACTTTCACTGCTGAATAGTCCACAGTATGTAAAGGTTAATTTATTAGTCACCCCATCCCAATCAGTTATTCCCTCCCTCCCCCCTGTGCTCTGTGCCTCACTTCTAGTTTCATTTTCCTGTCCTGCTAGCTGCATGTGATGGGGAGGGGGAGGAAGAGGGAGGGATAGATGGCAGGCAGATATCTGATATCTGAACGCTCAGCTAGGTAAGGCAGTCTGCTCCATTTGCTGCTCTGAGCAGAAGCCTGTGCTGTCTGTGAGAGATTAGGTCAAGGACTTGTGTGTGTTTATTTGAACATTTGTTTTGCTGCATACAAGAAGAGCAGACAGGAGGATACAGCCCCCATGTGAGTGATTTCTACTGAACTATCCTGGTGTGCAGTGCAGTAATGTCACTACATGAATATTCATCCTATGGGGAGTGTGCAGCAGAGAACTAAGTGATCACTCACTTTGATTAACAGATGGAATGAATCTTTTTATTTGCAGTTTACAGATGATAGGGGGAGTATAAATAAAAGAATACATAATAGAGAGAGCTCAGCCATAGAAAATTGATATCTGTTAAGATAGAGGTGACCTGAGGGACCCTGACACCCCTATATCCCCTTCTCTTGCTATACAATTCAATCATTATAAGCACCTTAATATCCTGCAGTCTAAATGGCTTCTATGCTGAATGTATCTTATGACGCTGATGTCTCTCTTCCTCGTAGCTCGTCAAGTTTGTCCAGGGAGGGAACAGTCACGTCACCCCCATAGGAGACTCCGACCTGGGAATCTATGAATTACAGAAAAGTGAAAAACTGCTGTCAGAGAGGCTGCAAAGTGCATGTGACGAATCAACAAGGTGAGTAGCTTAAATCTGCCCCATATGTGATGGCTGCCGGCCGTGCTACACCGCCAACACCGGCTGAGCCTCTGATCACAGCTATCGCATCTTGTTGCTGAGGTTTTTTATTTATTATTTATTGGCGTTCTGCTGGAGCTCAAGCCATGGTGACTTGATGGATAAACGCTCTGCAGAGAGAGCAATCTTGTGCAGCCTAGAAAGGTCCACCAGAGTCGCCTCGACGCCTAGATTGGTCCACCATGGTCACCTTGGAGCCTAGATATGTTCTCCAGGGCCTTCTCCAAAGCTAGAGAGGTCCACATAGTCTTCTTATTCCTAGAGAAGTCCACCAAGGTCTTCTCCAAACCTAGATAGGTCCACCAGGGTCTCCTCCAAGCCTAGAAAGGTCCACCAGAGTCTCCTCGACGCCTAGCTTGGTCCACCATGGTCACCTTGGAACCTAGTTATGTTCTCCAGGGCCTTCTCCAAACCTAGAGTGGTCCACCAGGGTCTTCTCACCGTTATCTTGAAAGTATGTAGCTATTGGGTTGCTGGTCTTCCTTTTTGCCTTGTGCTATTTATTCTACCATGATGTTCTTCTCCAGTGATTTTTCACTTCATAGGATGTGTTCAAAGTAGGCAAGTTGTAGCTTGGTGATCTTGGTTCTAGTGTCAGGTCTGACTTAATTTGTTCCAGTATTGATGTGCTTGTTCTTCTCACCATCTATTGGTATTGATAACATCATTCTCCAGCTCCACATGTCAAAGGCGTGGTTCTTCTTCTGTCTTGTTTCTTTATCGTCCAGATTTCACTTGTTTCTACTAAACCTTTAGGATTCTGCATGCAGTAGAAACCTCATCATCTAAGTGATTACAGAATTGGGTGAGCCCCTTCTGTCACCCATCCCCTCCATGCCAGGCAGGGGCTGCTAAAGACGCTAATATTTCCAATGTTGATGCTTTATGGAGCTTCATCAGGGCTTTATAGAGGATGTTACGTCTAAGCCCCTTAGAGGAACTAAAAACTATCTAAAAAAAAGGAAAATTTTAAATAACAAAAAAATGTTTGAAGTGTAAATGTCTCTCATAGAAAAAAAAAAAAGCCCAACACTGCACTGGTTGTTAATGATGGGTCACATAGCAGCTAAAATAATGCTTTTTTGTGTGACTTGTGAATTATTTTCTCACATTTTTCTGTTCTCTTTTAAAAACAAAATTTTATGGATTCTTGTGCATATCCAGCAGCTGATAGGAAGCAGTGCAATTTGGTAGCAGAGAGATCCTGAGCTGTGTGGGGAGCCAGCTGTGAACAGAGATTGTGATTGAGCAGAGAAAGAGCCAGATGACAGATCAAGGACACAGGAGTTTACTGTGATCCTGACATTCTAACATTGCTCAGCACTGTGCTGTATGCTGAGATACGTGAAACTGGAAGGAAAGAGTGCGCAATAGGGTCTTATCTTCAATGAGAACACAAGATATAGGTGGTCACTTGTCACCTGGACAGGTTGTGTAGCACACAACTGGCATACACGCAAAATGGCCGCTGGCAGGGTCCACACATCAACGGAAACCGTGGAAAACCAAGAAATACACAGGGCTGTGTTACACCGGACCGCGCTGCAGACAGAGGTACCATTGTTGGCAGCACGTGGATTTTTTTTTTTAAATCAAATACTTTTTTTTTATTGAACTTTTGGTAAACACATGTCAGTAATTTCAATTCAGCATGGCATAAATACAATCATTTTAATATGAACCCCACCCTCCCCATCCCTCGGCAGCAGTACCTCCCTCCATACCCTTCACAAACAATGCAGCAAGGAACTATGTTATTTTCCCATAATCTGGCTTCCTCCCACGTCAGCAGCTCATCCTCCCACCCGCACACCTCTCAGAACGTACAGCAGATCTCACAATCCTTTAAACTGAATCCATGGTCCCCATATGATGTCATGCAGGGAATGCTTCCCTCTCTTTTCATAGATGCCCCTTTCTAGTTGTTTGATATACTCCACTCGTTTGGAAAACTCCTCGTTAGTAGGATTGTCAGTTCCCAGTCCAATGTTGCGCAATTAATTTCCTAGCACAGTAGAATAACCTTGCAATGGCTATTTTCATGTTAGACACAACTGGGATCTCCTCCACATACCCCAACAAGCATGTAACGGATCTCCAGAAACCACACATCCGTACGCCCCTCCAATCATATCCAATACTCCAGACCAGAATGTGGCCAACCTGGGGCACTCCCACATCATGTGGAGTATACCCGCACCGTCACTCCCACACCTAGGACATGCAGAGGTTTCCCTCAGCCCCATTTTATACAGTCGTAGTGGTGATCTATAAACCCTGTGGACTACATAGATATGTGACAGTCTTGCAGGTTCACTTAAAGAGAGCTTTGGAATATATTCCAAGATGGTCTCCCATTACATCGCTCTCAATATGCCCAAGCTCTGCCTCCCATTTATCCCTTGCCTTCAGTGGAAACCGAAGCAAAAATGTGTGCATGAGGGTCCCGTATGTGCTTGAGATAACCCCCCTGGTAATCCCCTCCTGGCAGACATAATCAAGGACCAGGTCCACTTCCACCTTCATATTTTGTGTATTCCTCTGGGATTTAATGGCATGTTTAACTTGTGCATAATGATACCCCTCCGTGCCCGATAGTAAAAATTCTCCCTGCAACTGTTGAAATGGCTTCATATTCCCAGTTTCCAAAATTTGATCCATCCGAGTTATTCCTTTGGCATCCCATTCTCTTATAGTCCCAATTTTTTGTAACTCAGGAAGACCATTGTTATTCCATACTTGGTTAGTCCCTGTATCCCTCTCACCTTCTTCAATGAATCCCAGACTCTTTGTATCAGGTCCAGCGTGGGACTGGCACCTCCCAGCCGTTTCATAGACCTCCCTTCCAGGCCTTCCATTACTGGTCTCCCACTCATACAGTGCTCCAGGAGATACCGTGTGGACCCCTTTCCCCCCGGACATGCCCATCCCCTAAAGTGTTGGCTTTGAGCCGCTAAGAAATACAATTCAGGATTCGGGAGCACTAACCCCCCTCGTCTTTGGGCCTTTGAAGTATCTCTAATCGAATTCTTGCCTGTTTCTTGCCCATACCAGGGTTCTAAACAAACTATTTAGTGATCTAAATCATTTTTTGGAAATCCAGATAGGTGCGTTGTGTAGGATGTTAAGTAATATGGGCATTATAATCATTTTAAGAAGGTTGATCCTCCCCACCACCGTTAAATGCAGCTTAACCCAAACCTCTATCTTCTCTCTGAGTTTTTTTAACCAAAGGCACAAGATTGACATTCAAGTAATCTGAAATAGGCAGAGAAACCTGCACCCCCAAATATTTAAATACCTCCGTGCACTGCAACCTATTCGCCTCTACATTTCTCTCTGACCACTCCACTCCCCGATCTACTTTGAACAGTACAGATTTGGACCAATTAATCTTCAATCCCGAGATTGTCCCAAACTTTCAATGATCTGCATGGCACAGCTCAATGATCCCTCTGGATCTCCAAGAAACAACAGGAGATCATCAGCATACAAAGCAATCTTCTCTTCCAACCTCCCGTATTGGAATCCCTTGATCTCTCGCTTCTTCCTGATAACCGCAGCCAGTGGCTCAATTGCTATGGCAAAAAGAAGGGGCGACAAGGGGCATCCCTGTCGAGTTCCCCTAGCAAGTTGAAAAGATGAAGACACCGCCCCGTTTACTCTAAGTTTGGCCGTAGGTTGAGAGTATAGCAATTGTACCCATTCCATAAATCGCGGCCCAAACCCCATCCGCTGCATAACCCTCCACAGATAATTCCACTGTACACTATCGAACCAGCACGTGGATTTTTATTTTATCCGATGCATTTCAGAGCCAGACCCGACTCCTTCCTCAGGGAGCACACATTTAATGTGCTCTGTTGGCAGCGCAGGTCCGGTGTACCACAGTCCTGTGTATTTCTTGGTTTTCCATGGTATGCGGAGATAATCTGATACATTGTTTCCACACCAGCTGTAGTCAGCAGTGTAGGCCACGCCCCGTTCCCTTATATAGTTACATGCCCGTATTCACTGAAGATGGATCTGACTGAGAATGAACATGTGTCTGCTTCACACACGGTGCAGTGGAGACAATATGTGGAAGGTTTAAAAATGGTTTTCAACCAGATTTCAATAATAAAGTATATTTGAAAGTTTATTATCACTTGCACTACATTATTATTAAATAATTTTTTGTGACCTGCCAGCAACTCCAGTGTTTCATGGAGCCGGAGGTCGCAACTCAATACATCTCTATGGGATTGAAATCGAGAAAATGACGGCACTCACCTCAAGATGTCTTGTTCAAGTGCAATCTTTTATTCCAGATTGGAAGGAAGGTTACAGTTGTGCAGGGAGGGAGGGTGGTGCGGAAGGGGATGACGGGCACACCGTTTCACGTATGTCACGCTTCAACGGGTTCAACTAAAGTTAAATGTTTAGTTGGACCCTATTTCAATGGTTTATGCAACTGTCTCTGTGACCTGAGCAACACCCCACATTCTTGATGCTGGTTAAGCGCCCCTTCTAATTGAGACACCCACTAGTGCCCTGGACTTTAATTTTTACATCTCTATGGGGCCTCGTTTGGCTCTTATAGAGATACATTGGCACTTTAGCCATGTCTGGTTTATATTACCTATAATTACCACTACTCCAGCATCTTTTCCTAGAGCTCTGCCTGTGATGACATGGACTCTTTCAATGTATAGCATGAGATACGTTTCTTATGTTTGCCAGACAAGTTGGTATTGTTTGTTAACTTGTGATAAGCCACTCATTGTTTCTACCAGACTTTTAGCAGTCTACCAGTGTCCAAAGGTTTGTGTTTAATAATGTAATTCTCTCACCCCTATAAAGGAGAAGGTCAGAGACTCAAAGATTGTTAAGCATGCAGGCCTTCTTTTGTCCAAAGGATGTGTATTGGTAAATTAATGTAAATTCCAGTCTCCATCTTGACCCCCTCAGCCCCTCTGCTAGAGACTCATGACTCACAGGGATATTATGTATGCAGCTTGAAATCTAGCCAATTGTGTGAATAACACAACCTTTACTGATTCTACTCCCTTAAGAGCAGCCTGCTTTGCTGCGCATCTGGAGATTGTGAAGTCTTATGCCATCAATTCTGAAGACCAAAATGTTCTGAATTGAGTGCTCGGAGGTATATAAGGAGGTCTGTTCATTGACTAAGATTTCATCTGCTTAGTGGTTTCAGTCTAGGGACTTTGGCACCAACTGAAGGTTCACATCGGGACACATGCTAGATGGCTCCAATCTAGGATCTGCGGATCCGATTGGCAGGCCATAACCCGAAGTCTAGGCTCTTCGGCGCCGAATAAGGGGATCAGAAACTGGAGTATATTATTACATGGACCTCAGTCTAGGGACATCACCCTCGGACTGAGAAGCACCAGAGACTACTTAAGGAAGATACCCAGGTTGGGACATTTCGGTCACCTGGCTACAGCAAAACATTATAATCCCTGGTGAGCCAGCGGAAGGGTGAGACTATGTTGCCAGTTATATTCTGTGTTTTGCTTGGCTATGTGTTATATGCCCATAACTGTTGGGGATCCAATAAAGCCTTACTATTGTGGTTCCCTCACCTTGTGTTGTCTGAGTAGTGTTCCACCCACGGGTAAGGAGTTTGGGTGTTCAATGTAATGAGCTCTGGTCCATTTGGTCTTTCTAAAGCCGGTTGGGCCAGCGAACGAGAGCACCCACTGACCCCCATGTCTCCACACTGTCCTCTTCTGTCCCTCTGTTATTCTTTTGGGAAATATATTGATGTCTGGATGTTGCTCCTCAGTCTGGCACTGTTATCAGCTATTGGACAGAGTCCGTGTTACCCAAGGAGAATGGTAACACCCAGTTGTGACTTTCTTCACACGTTTCCAAGAGTAATGACAAAGGGGCAGTGTAATGCAATGTAATGTTCCCAAGTGATGGGTTACAACTTATCATCTTAGAAAAGTTCTAATGTTTCATAGACTTGTCAGACATTTTGAGCTTGGACACCCCAAGTACTGAGACCCCACCAATGCATAGCATGGAGGGGCTGAAGCCTGTATCTGGCCGTACACCTTTTGTCATTGATTGTGCTCTTTTCCTGATTGCTTCTGCTTCTATCTGTAATGGCCCCTTTACACGCAGCTACAGGTAACAGGTTTTCCACAGGTAACTTACTGGCTGCAGTGAAATCATGGAGACATGGTTCTATCTTGTTGCTGTGTACAAATGGAATAATGTCTCCATGATTTCACTGCAGCCAGTAAGTTACCTGTGGAAAACCTGTCACCTGTAGCTGCGTGTAAAGGGGCCATAAGTGATAAGCAGGGGCTTCAGCACCTAGACCCCCCCCAACTATTAAAACTTACGAGACCTGAATAGTTTTCTAAACTAATATCACCCAGACATACAAGGTGGCTCCCTATAGCTAACACCAGACTGACAGCTTCCTTCCTTCCTTCCTGTCAATTTTTATATTCTTGCAGGCTGACAGAAGAGGCGAAAAGCTTTAATAAGGCCGGAAATAAGTCTCAGGTGAGTCCTGAATATTTCTCTCTTGTTCTTCGCCAGCATTTAAGCCGATGTGGTTGCAGACTGTGATGGCCGGATCAGTTGTGGGTCCCCTGGCCCAAACTCTATAGAGTCCTAGGCAAATACCAGGCTGCAGAGTTTGGGGTCCATCGCTCTGTACTCAGACCCTGAATCTCAGACTTGAGGAGTCAGCCTTAGATTAAGAAAGGTTGAACACTATATCCCCACATGCATCTGTAGAGGATCTTGGCTTTTTCCCATTCATTGGTGTAGTAAATGTGTCATGGAAGCTTCTTATAGAATAGTTTGTTACCTCTCGTGCAGGTGACTGCTATAAAGCATTTACATATACATATATATATATATATATTATATATATATTAAAAATATAATGTAAATATTAAAAATGTGTTGAAAAAAAAGTTTTAATCTCCACTGCACCTCCACCCTACCTTTCTCAATGTGACAAATCTAAAATAAAAGCCTAGCTAGAAAAAGAATGAAAAGACACAAATTGCTCTTTATTTATTTTTAAAACTTCTCCCAAAGAACGAATAAAAAGCAATGAAAGTGTCCGAATTCCTGAAATGTTCCCAATAAAACATTTGTCTTCTCGTTAGAAAGGATCACGTCCGCACACCTCTCCATCCACGGGAAAATACAGGTAGAGAACACGGTGACACAAAGGTTTAGAATTTTACTTACCCGCTGAAGTATATAACAATATTACACCAGATTGCTATCACCGTAATATATTTCTTTCTTTTTTTCCCATTTAACCCCAGATGGATTCTTTTTCCTGTTTCCCATTACATTATATAGTAACATGATTGGTCAATCATAACCAGGGCTGTGGAGTCAGTAGCCAAAACCTCCGACTGCTCAATTTCCCTGAATCCGACTCCTGCATACACGGCTCATGTTTAAGGGATACATTTATTGTAGTACAATAGTAACATCAGGCTCTTCATCATTATTATTCTACAATAATCAAGATATGAATTATTATTTTCTATCTAAATAATAACATTCAGCACATTCTGTATTGAACTACTGGATCCATTCATTCATTATCTTTGTTAGGAGTTGGTCCATTTTCCACCGACTCTTATTCCACCAGAATGGGCTCCGACTAGTGATGACTGAGTGTAATCATTACTATACGCTTATCGCACGATAGTACAGTATTCGCGATACTCATTACTTGGCGAGTATCGCTGGTGATCGTTAGTGATGTGTCCATCGTTATTGATCTGACACATATTGCCACAAAGGGAGTCAGCCCCCAGTGAGAGCATATTGAATGTTAGTGTCTCTGGGGGGCACAGCAAGGTGTTGTTTGCAGTGAAAACTCAAAAAATTACACCCTCCCACACTGCCCCGGAAATACTTGAAATACATGTTTTATAGCCAGATGTGTGGACAGAGCCTTTCACTAACTGACTAACATTGGACTCACTATTAGGATGAGTCTGCGAGAATTACAAAGTACTCGTTACTAGAATAGCGAGTGCGAATATTTCACTACTCGCTCATCCCTTACTCCACAGCCCTGTTCAAAACTACAACTCATCAATCTCTCATCTGGTGATATTGACAGGGAAATGGTCATGTAAGTGTCACGATAGTCTCTCTTTCCTAGGTCAAAGCAGTTACACGTCTCCTAAGTCTCATGTCAGAATTGAGACTTCATATTAAACATGTCCTTTTCCTTTGGCACTGGAGGAGTTAATGTTAGACTCTGTTTGCCTGCAGGCTAGCTGGGCCTTGTCCAGGTGTAGCCACTCTGTGATTACCTCTGCCTTTATAGGATCACAGGGTTCCAGCATGCTTTGCTGGAGGTTGAATTTCATTCCTGACCAAGCTCCTGAGGTGTAAGGAGCTCTGCGGAGAACCTCTTGCTGTAAAGCAGTCTGCTGTCTGGTGAAGTGTCAGCAGACGTGAAGTAGCTGTCCTGTTGTTTTTTCTCTGTCTTCCCCCTTCCCTCATGTCTCTTTATTGTCGTGGATGGGACTAGTGCTCCCCCCGGCCTTCCCTAGTGAGGGTTAACATTAGGGCCAGGGAGGGCTTAGGTTTCCTGCTCGGCAACGAGTTGAAAGAACTCGTATAGGGACGGTAAGGGAGATCAGGTCACAGCTGCAGGTAAGTGCAGGAGATCACCTCTCCCTGTTCCCTATGAGCAGGGCCCTTCATTGTATTTATTCCCTTTGGTGTCTCCCTGTCTGTTGTTTTTTAGTTGTTGGGCACCAGACATCGTTGGTCTGTGGGTCACTGTCACGCATGGTTTCTGGACATCCCCTTAGTCCAAGCGTGACAGTAAGCCTATGAGTAGAGCGATGGTGACCGTCTTGGTGTCCCCCAGCTCTCCAGAAATGTGCTGATTGAAGAGAATCCTCACCGGCTTCTGGTTACTGATTCTGTCCTTTCCTGACTTTTCTTGTTTCCCAGGCTCTGCGATGTCTGCGTCGTAGGAGACTGACCGAAAAGCGGATATTGGCGCTACAGGGCAAGTTGGACACAATACAGAGTATCCTAGAGAGAATATCGATGGCCGAGACTGACCGCAAGGTGACACACTGCTATTCATTCCCTCCCTTCTGTTGTTCCTCCAGGAGATATGAAGAAATTGACAACTGTTTTATACCAATGTTTGGGGAACAAGGTGCCAACCTACATAGTGTGATACTGTTCACATTAACTGGAGATCAGTAACATCTAATCATCAGACTATTTATACAATTTCAGGAGTAATAACAGAGGATCACGGCTGACAGTTCTGAGAGAAGATGACAAGCATAGTTATTTAATAGAGAGAGGTCCGGAGCAGCCTTGAGTCGATATTTAAGGCTAAGTTCACACACAGCGTTTTTGTGAGGATCTGCCTTTGGTGCAAAGAACGGATCTTCACAGAAGGCAGCTTTTTGTTTGTGACCGGCCTGTGCTTTTCTTCCTGCGCTTTACTTCCCTCGCCGCGCTCCCTTGGTGACCAAGGCCGGTGTCTTCTGATACCCCGCCGGGCCTCAACGAAGTGCGGCCTCTAGAATCCTGCAACACCATGTGATCGGGTGACATCGCCCAGTCACATGGTGCTGTTTAAGGTCCTGCACAAGGTCCTACGGTGCCGGTATGAAGAGAGATCACTGGGGCGGTGAGAACAGGAAGAAAGGCGCAAAGAATTGACAGTCATTCTTTTTGTGGACACACTTTGCAGTACAAAGCGCATCTGTAAAATTACAGGCCAAGTGACCGCTTTGCTGCAAAAGCCATTGCTTTTACTGGGATGCGTCACGATGCTGCGTTTCACTGTATTTACGCAGCGCTAAAAAGCGCTGCATAAATGCAGAAATACGGCCCATGTGAACGTAGCCTTAGCCTCATTATTTAATTGAGAAGGGCCCTGTTGGGTGTGGCCTCAGAATATAAACCTCCTTATTTAATAGAGAAGATCCTGTTGGGTGCGGCTTCAGCATCACCAGTATATATCTAGTAGTCCTCTGCTCCATGCACTTTACTCTCCAACTACTGCTGTTATAGAACGGTCTAGTCTAAGTAGTCAGGAGAGGGAGGATTTGCATTTTTTTTTCTCTATAAATGAAGAAATTTGAATATTAATGAGATTATTTGTTTCTTGTAGGTGGCGTCTGCGTATCAAATGGGGGTCTCCGCTCTGCGATCAGCACTGAAGGATGTCAACCTGGAGAAGACCGAAAGTTTAGTAGAACAAATACAGGAGGTAATGACCACGTTTATATATGGCCTGCGTGTATGTGTGTATGTATGTATGTGTGTGTTGTACATGTGGTCTCTGTGTCCAAATGTAGCCAAAGTGGCAGTCTCCCACATAGTCCCCAAATCTAGTCCCAACCACTATACGCAGTATTGACTATAGTCACAAAATATAGTGCCGGTCACTCAGCCTTGGCATAGAATCTGCCTTCTAAGCCTGTTACATGTATTGTAGAAGGACCAGCCATTTGTCAGGTAACCCTGCATGTATAGTGCTGTTTTTGTCATGGTGTTGGGGGGTACTTATAAATCAATTATTTCAGTAGAAGGTGATTGTCTTAAAAATATTGAGAAAAGCTGGACTGTTGTATTCTATAGTAAGTTCTGATAATGGGATCCACCTGTATATAAGGTACTTGAGATCCCATGGGCAGTGCAGTGGCTCAGTGGCTAGCACTGTACAGTGGCTCAGTGGTTAGCACTGTATGTGGCTCAGTGGTTAGCACTGTACGGTGGCTCAGTGGTTAGCACTATACGGTGGCTCAGTGGTTAGCACTGTACAGTGGCTCAGTGCTTGCACTGTACAGTGGCTCAGTGCTTGGCATTGTATGGTGGCTCAGTGGTTAGCACTGTACGGTGGCTCAGTGTTAGTACTGTATGGTGGCTCAGTGTCTTGCACTGTACAGTGGCTCAGTGCTTGGCACTGTACGGTGGCTCAGTGCTTGGCACTGTACGGTGGCTCAGTGCTTGGCACTGTACGGTGGCTCAGTGCTTGGCACTGTACGGTGGCTCAGTGCTTGGCACTGTACGGTGGCTCAGTGCTTGGCACTGTACGGTGGCTCAGTGCTTGGCACTGTACGGTGGCTCAGTGCTTGGCACTGTACGGTGGCTCAGTGCTTGGCACTGTACGGTGGCTCAGTGCTTGGCACTGTACGGTGGCTCAGTGCTTGGCACTGTACGGTGGCTCAGTGCTTGGCACTGTAGGGTGGCTCAGTGCTTGGCACTGTAGGGTGGCTCAGTGCTTGGCACTGTAGGTGGCTCAGTGCTTGGCACTGTAGGGTGGCTCAGTGCTTGGCACTGTACGGTGGCTCAGTGCTTGGCACTGTAGGTGGCTCAGTGCTTGGCACTGTAGAGGTGGCTCAGTGCTTGGCACTGTAGGGTGGCTCAGTGCTTGGCACTGTAGGGTGGCTCAGTGCTTGGCACTGTAGGGTGGCTCAGTGCTTGGCACTGTAGGTGGCTCAGTGCTTGGCACTGTAGGGTGGCTCAGTGCTTGGCACTGTAGGGTGGCTCAGTGCTTGGCACTGTAGGGTGGCTCAGTGCTTGGCACTGTACGGTGGCTCAGTGCTTGGCACTGTACGGTGGCTCAGTGCTTGGCACTGTACGGTGGCTCAGTGCTTGGCACTGTACGTGCTCAGTGGTTGGACATGTACAGTGGCTCAGTGGTTGGCACTGTAATTGGTTCAATGGTTGGCACTGTACTTGGCTCAATGGTTGGTGCTGTGGCTCAGTGGTTGGCACTGTGCTGTGGTTCAGTTGTTGGCACTATACTGTGGTTCAGTGGTTAGCATTATACGGTGGCTCAGTGGTTAGCAATGTATGGTAGCTCAGTGGTTAGCATTGTACGGTGGCTCAGTGGTTAGCACTGCCGTCTTGCAGCTCTGGGCTTCTGGGTTCAATTCCCACGATCTACCAGGAGTTTGTGTGTTCTCGACATTTTTTGTGGTTTCCTCCAGGTTCTCTGGGCTTCTCCCACACTGCAAAGACTAATGGGCAATACAGATTCTGAACTCCATAGGGGAAAACTACTACTACTTACTACTAACTAGTACGTGTAGTACCTACTACTACTACTACTACTACTACTACTACTACTACATAAGTACTGTACGCTAAATAAATCCCTAATGTTGAGACTTTTACTTTTTATTTTGATGACTTGTAAAACACCTAGGAGTCCTTCTTGGTTACATGAAGATCTCATTCATTGTCTTGTAGTTCTGTGACCTGCAGGATGACATCAGCCAGACCCTGGCAGGAGCGGTGCCCAGCGATCTTGGTAAGTACGGGCATCTCTTCACACAATCACTTAGTACTGTGTTTGGTTTTTGATGTTTTTGTGCAGATTTTTCTTACAATTCTGAGATAAATAGATTTTCCTCTCTTGGATGTGCTCTCCCCATTGGATAACCTTAATTACTGTATTCATTTTTCCTACAGTCAGGGTTTCTCTGATGACACATCTGCATTGGGAGGTGAACGACACTTATTACATTACGTAGACTTATTCCTGCCAGGACAAGTGCACAGACTACATGTATGGATTCCACCACTCATGGTGTCCTTTGGATGCTGTGAGTGACAGCTCAGCCATCCTATAGAATCAGGATATGGTGGGCTGTCAGTAGTGTGAGTGACAGAGCAGCCATCATATACAACCCCTGGCAAAAAGTATGGACTCACCTGGCTCGGAGGACGTTCATTCAGTTTTTTAATGTTGTAGATAAAAAGCAGATCACAGACATGGCACAAAACTAAAGTCATTTCAAATGGCAACTCTCTGCCTTGAAGAAACACTAAAAGAAATCTTGAAAAAAAAAAAAAATATGCTGGCCAGTAACGGTTACTTTTGTAGACCAAGTAGGGGGAAAAAATTATGGAATCATGACAAACAAACAACAAAACAACACTCCAAAACATCACTAGTATTTTGTTGCACCACCTCTGGCTTTAATAACAGCTTGCAGTCTCTGAGGCATGGACTTAATGAGTCACAAACAGTACTCATCGTCAATCTGGCTCCAACTTTCTCTGATTGCTGTTGCCAGATCAGCTTTGCAGGTTGGAGCCTTGTCATGGAACATTTTCTTCAACTTCCACCAAAGATTTTCAATTGGATTGAGATCCGGACTATGTGCAGGCCATGACATTGACCTTATGTGTCTTTCAAGGAATGTTTTCACAGTTTTTGCTCTATGGCAGGATGCATTATCATCTTGATAAATTATTTCATCATCTCCAAACATCCTTTCAATTGATGGGATAAGAAAAGTGTCCAAAATATTAATGTAAACTTGGGCATTTATTGAAGATATAATGAGAGCTATCTCCCCAGTGCCTTTACCTGACATGCCGCCCTATATCATCAATGGCTGTGGAAATTTGCATGTGCTCTTCATGCAGTCATCTTTATAAATCTCATTGGAACGACACCAAGCAAAAGTTCCAGCATCATCACCTTGCCCAATGTAGATTCGCGATTCATCACTGAATATGACTTTCATCCAGTCATCCACAGTCCACGATTGCTTTTCCTTAGCCCATTGTAACCTTGTTTTTTTCTGTTTAGTTGTTAGTGATGGCTTTTGTTTCACTTTTCTGTATGTAAATCCCATTTCCTTTAGGCGTTTCTTACAGTTCGGTCACGGACATTGACTCCAGTTTCCTCCCATTCGTTCCTCATTTGTTTTGTTGTGTATTTCCTGTTTTGGAGACATATTGCTTTAAGTTTCCGGTCTTGATGCTCTGATGTGTTTCTTGGTCTACCAGTATGTTTGCCTTTACCCTTCCCATGTTGTTTGTATTTGGTCCAGAGTTTAGACACAGCTGACTGTGAACAACCAACATCTTTTGCAACATTGTGTGATGATTTACCCTCTTTTAAGAGTTTGATAATCCTCTCCTTTGATTCAATTGACATCTCTCATGTTGGAGCCATGATTCATGTCAGTCCACTTGGTGCAATAGCTCTCCAAGGTGTGATCACTTCTTTTAGATGCAGATTAATGAACAGATCTAATTTGATGCAGTTGATAGTTTTGGTAATGAACATTTACAGGGTGATTCCATAATTTTTCCCCTTCTTGGTCTACAAAAGTAACCGTTGCTGGCTAGCACATTTTTTTATCTTGATTTCTTTTAGTGTTTCTTAAAGCCATGAAGTTGCCTATGAAATGACTTAAGTTTTGTGCCATGTCTGTGATCTGCTTTTTTTCTACAAAATTAAACAACTATATGGACATCCTCCGAGCACAGTGATTCCATAACTTTTGCCGGGGTTGTAGAATCAGAGGCTGTCAGTGTTGTGAGTGACAGCTTAGCCATTCTATAGAATCAGGAAATGCTGGGCTGTAGGAGCAGATATCCTATAGAATCAGGGATATGCTCAACTATCATTTTAGTGAGTGACAGCTCAGCCATCCTATAGACTCAGGGGTGTGTTGGGTTGTCAGTATTGTGAGTGACAGCCCTGTCATCCAATCTGAGGCAGCGGCGTGCTGGGCTGTCAGTATTGTGAGTGACAGCCCAGCTGTACTGTCTGACTGAGCCTGTGGGGTTTCCTCCAGGTGTCACCCCTATACGATGATTACCTGGCTATTTAGCTGGCTGATAATACTCAGACCATTTCCAGCCGTAGCTTTTCTCAGTAGCAGGTTTGCTCTCTGTTCTGATACTCCGTTCTTTGCTACTTGACCTTGGATTTACCTTTTGACTCCTCACTTGGATTACCTCTTTTCCCTTGATGCACTCTGATCTTTATTACCTGACCCCAGACTTTGCCTCTGACTCTCTGCATGTCTTATCCCTTTGTCTTTGACGTTCTCTCCTGGCTTTTGACCTCAGACTCTGACTTTCCACCGCACAGATTGTCTATGAGCAGTGACTCAGCGTCACAGTGCAGGTATGGACTCCAGGACATCAGTGCTGATCATCTCCCGGTGCGGAGGGGCCATAAACCCATTATCAGGATGAATGTACATTAACCTATTACTATGGCTGTGCAGGAGATGTTACCCTAATTATATAGAGACGTTTTTTTGCATAAATCTGCTCTGCCGTTACTGATAAATCTAACATTGTGTCAAGTGAATGCCCGTCCAGTTGTTTTACACTCCTTTTCCTTCTTTGTGCCTGCCATGGACATTTCAGCCCCTTTAGCTGCCATAACTGAGCGCTGATGTGTGTTTCTGGTCCTGCATGCAGGATCATGGCGCTGTCTGTATATTTGTGCATGTGCTATGGATGCAGCCATGATCACGGGATGTAAGTGTTCATATTCTTATCCCTCCAGATGTGGACACAGATGAGCTGGAGAGAGAACTGGATGAGATTCTTCAGAAGGAAGAAGTGGAGCTTCCCGAGGTTCCCACCGGCCCATTAATCACCTCTCCACAGCTCCCGGCCCTCGGACATCGTGACAACAACAGAGGTGAGCGAATCTTACTGTTCCTATAGACTATAGATATGTTTATATGGAACGCCTGGCGGCACAATACAATCACCGAGTAGTAAACATTTACTGATCTGTAGTCGTTTAATAGCCTGACAAGGCAGAGCAAAGCAAGCGAAGTGCACTGAGCGCTCTGTACTGGATCAGTGCACACAGGCGGCCATAACTCAGCACCACCAATCCTGTAGACACAAGTTGAAGCATCGCAAGAACAATAAATTTTTTGCACTGATTATCCTGTGTGTTATCGGACGCACAGCCCTTGTTTACACGGGGGAAGGGGGGGGGGGCTTGGGGGAAAGAAGATGTACTACGAAAAACAAGGATTTAATGACCTGGATAAACCATGTTCCGGGCGGCCTATGTACAAACTTTCCAACCGCCAGAAACTTGACAAAAGTGCCTTTGTTTTGTACCTATACCACAAGAAAGACAGACAGTATAAAAAACGTCTAAAACTACTCTGCTATATAGGTAAAAATAAAAAGCAAGTGCAAAACAGTGTCAATCACAGGGTACTTGGTTGATACATTTTTTGCAAAAAATGTACGGAAGCCGTTCTACCAACGCCAAGGTGACCCTTATCAGAACGGTCCCTAAACTAACGTATTTAAAACCTGATCTAATGTGAACATACCTCTCGCATGCAGCAGGGCCAGAGTCCAATATGGGCACAGGGCAGAAATGGCACTTTTGTGTCTGACTCAGTAAGGAAGGGGTGCGGCACTTCCCATCTTGCATAACAAGAGACTAATTTAATACGAACAGCTGAGCCAGAGCACAATGTGAACAGGTTTGTAGAACTGTGTTCACCCCACCAATGCATCCTGCATCTGAGAAGTACAGTCATATAAAAAAGTTTGGGCACCCCTCTTAATCTTACTCTTTTTTTTTTAGTTTCAAAATTGGTTTTCTCTATCGCTTCATTGGGGGACACAGGATACCATGGGTGTATGCTTTTCTGCCACTAGGAGGCGACACTAAGTTAATTAAAAAAGTTAGCTCCTCCTAGCAGTATACACCCCCATGTAGGAGTGAACATAGACAGTTTTTTGCTTAGTGTCTTAGGAGGCAGACGTGTCCTGACTCAGGCCACATCTATAGCCTAACAAACTAGATACCTTTTTTTATAACCTTATTTTTTCCATTACATCCCAGATTAGAAGAATTTTCCTTTTTTATACGGACATCTTATACAGAGATTCCTGCTCTCCATTTTCTCAACAAAGAGAAGAGTCTGGATGTATTCTGCAGGCACCTATTCTCTCCCCTCTCAACTAGAGAGGCTGGATCGAGGCCGCAGACACTTAAGTCCTCCATCCCCAACAAAGAATTGGGGCTGTAGGCACCCGGGCTGACCTCTCTCACCAAGAGAGGCACGATTGAAGCTGCACGTGCCTGAGTTCCTCCTTCTCAGCAAGGAAAAGCTGGATCGAGGCTGCAGACCCCTACACTCCCCCATCCCTTTTGGGGTCGCAGCTCTGTATCCCAACCCAGCGGTGACACACGGGCAGAGGACCCTCCAGTCCACAGACTCTGCAGCTGTGGCTCCGGCCGGGACGCACATCCAAGGTAAAACATTCCAAGTCGGTGCGTCCACGCGGACAGATCCCCAGGCTGCCTCCGGTGCCATCGCCACAGGACTGCGAATTGCACTCCCTAGCCCGTAGCCCCGGCCCCTGGCAGAAAAATTTATGTCCTGGCTTGGACCTGTACACAGCATTATTAGTTCCCCTCAGGGTCCTGTGTCCTGCCCTGCTGCCACGGCCCCATGCCGGTACACAAACCACTGAAATGGTCGGGGTGTGCGGATAGAGCACAGCAGCAGCGCAATCCCCGCTAGTATCGCGGGTCTCACCGCACACCGGGGCCGGTGATAATCCAGACCCCGGGCTGGGCCTTCAACCCAAGCGTCACCCAGCCTATGATTGGGACCGGAAGCCTCCAATCACGGCCGTGCCACTGGCCTCACTTCCCGCACACCGCCGCGTCACTGGCTTCACTCCCGCCCACTCCCTATGACGTGGGCGATGAGCAGCACAATGAACACTCCCCCTTATGACGCGCATATGCGACACGCCCCCCGCACGAGTCACACCTCACGCTGGCCAATAACCACGGGGAACACACCTAAGCCACGCTCCTGTAATGGCGTGAATTAGGAAGAAAGCAGACAAAGAGCTGCATCTTAGGAAATGAAACAACTCCCCACAAAGGGAGAGGAAAATAGCGCAAAAGCCTCATGAATGGAGACAAATCCATGCTACCTGCTGGTCCTCCGCCTCCCTCCCCCCACAAAGCTTGTGGCTCCAGAGGCCAAAGCTGCAGGCTGTAATTAAACTCAACTGAGGTTCAGTGGCGCGGCGCTTAGTAACCCGATGTTTACCATGGATACGAGCTCCCAGCATAGGCTGCGAGGTGCTGGGAGCTCGTTCATCATGATGCTGCGTGTCCACCGGCCGACCAACGATAGATTTGTGAACATGTTCACAAATCTACAATCAAACAATTTTTCAAAGAAATATTGTTTGATTATATGCAGCGACGCACAAACGATATCGCTTAAGCAATCAAAAAAGCAGGTTGCTTAAATGATATCGTTCAGTAAATTGATGCGTGTGACGTGGCCCTAAGCTGTACTGATCAGCTTGGTTGCCCATACACAGGTGGAGCCTGTTGGGGGAGAGAAGGTAACTTATTTTCTTGGGTTGTAATTCCTAGTGTTGTCCTTTGGTGGCAGCACCGTACTGCTTTCACATTTGCGTTTCTTGGCATTCGCAGAAGATCCGCATCTGCCGCCTAACTGATCACTTGCAGCAAGCCTGCGTTCAGCCTAATTCATTCCTTATGGGACTTGCAGACATTATTATTATTTATTTATAGAGTACCTTTGAATCCATGGTGCTGTACATGAGGAAGGAGTACATACAAACAAGTTAAAAATACAACGAACAAACTAACAGTGGCAGACTGGTACAGAGGGGAGACAGGACCCTGCCCTTGCAGGCTTACATTCCCACAGGGCAATGTGGAGAGAGACAGTAGGTTGGGTCTGCTCTGCTGGTGGTGGTGGAGCGCCGGGTCCAGTGGTGGTGGAGCGCGGTCTGGTGGTGGGGTGCCAGGTCTAGTGAGGGTGGTGTGCTGGGTCCAGTGGTGGTGAGGTGGCACCATGGTCATTACAGGTTGTAGGCTGTTCTGAAGAGATGGGTTTTCAGGTTCCGCTTGAAGTTCCGAGTGTAGGGGACAGTCGGACATTTTAGGGTGCAGAGTTCCAGAGGAAGGGGGATGCTCGGGTGAAGTCTTGCAGGCGGTTAGATGAGGAACGTACAAGTGTGGAGGAAAGGAGAAGGTCTTGGGAGGTTTGAAGATTATGAGTTGGATGATATCGGGAGATCAGTTCAGAGATATATGGGGGGGGGGACAGATTGTGGACGGCTTTGTAAGTCAGTGTTAGTAGTTTGAATTGGATACGCTGGGGAATTGGAAGCGAGTGGAGGGATTTGCAGAGGGGAGTAGTGGATAAATAGCAAGGAGAGAGGTGGATTAGTCGGGCAGCAGAGTTAAGGACAGATTGGAGAGGTGCAAGAGTGTTATCAGAAAGGCTGCAGAGGAGGTTGCTGTAGTCGAGGCGGGAGATGATGAGGGCATACACTAGTAGTTTAGTAGATTGAGGGTTGAGGAAGGGATGGATTGTGGAAATATTTTTGAGTTGGAGGCGGCAGGAGGTGGTGAGAGCTTGGATGTGTGGTCTGAAGGATAAGGCAGAGTCAAGGGTTACTCCGAAGCAGCGGACTTCAGGTACAGGGCAAAGTGTGATGTCATTTATTGTGAAATATAGATCAGGTAAGTGAGGTGCGCGAGATGGGGGCAAAGATTATGATTTCAGTTTTGTCTAGGTTTAGTTTAAGGAAGCGAGAGGAGGAGGAGGATATGGCTGGTAGACACTTCTGGACAGCAGAGAGGTGACATCTGGCCAGAGAGGTAGATATGAGTGTCGTCAGCATATAGGTGATACTGGAATCCATGGGACTTTGAGTTGTCCTAGGCCAAGAGTATAGATGGAGAAAAGAAGGGGCCCCAGGACAGAGCCTTAAGGGACTCCCAACAGAGAGGGGATGGGGCGAGGAGGTTGTGTGGGAGTGGGAGACACTAAATGTGCGGTTGGAAAGGTAGGAGGAGATCCAGGAAAGGGCAAGGTCAGTGATGCCAATGGAAGAGAGGATCTGTAATAGGAGACAGTGGTCGACTGTGTTGAATGAAGAGGACAGGTCAAGAAGGAGGAGGATGGAGAAGTGACCATTAGTTTTGGTGGTAAGTAGGTCATTAGTAATTTTGGTTAAGGTGGTATCAGTAGAATGGTGGGGGCGGAAGCCAGATTGAAGGTTGTCAAAGAGAGAGTTAAATGACAGGTGGGAGGAAAGTACAGTGTGGACATGCTTTTCAAGAAGTTTGGAGGCGAACTGGAACAGTGATATGGGCGGTAGCTGGATGTGGAGTTCGGGTCGAGGGATTGTTCTATAGGATAGGTGTAATTGTTGCATGTTTGAAAGCGGAAGGAAAGGTACCAGTGGTTAGTGATGCGGTTTTGCACTTGCGGTAAGTCAAATAACCACTGCTAGCAGAGTGTGTTTTGTTTGTTTATTTATTTTTTTGCCACAAGTGCCAGATCGCGGCAAAACCGCAAGTGTCCGCACATGTCTGCAAGTCCCATAGGGAATGCATTACGCAGGACGCAGTCTTGCTGCAAGTGATCCATTAGGCAGCAGATGCGGCAAAATGCTGGATCTGCCTCGAATGCTGAGAAACGCTGATTTGAAAGTAGCCTATCCAAGAAATCATTTTTGCAATTGGGTGTCATTAAAATTTTTGCACAATTTGGCCATTAAATCTGGATGTTTCCCTTGTTATTGCTGTCTGCGTAATATTAAAGGCCCCGTTACATAGCACGACATCGTTAACGATATCACTGATCCGTCACGGGTTTGAAGTCGTTCCAGCGACATCGTTACAACCTCGTTGTGTGTGAATCTGCGACGTGGTAACGATAAATCGTTGGATCAACCCACATGATCCACAATCAGCCAACCTCCTAGATCGTTGTGTTTGACATCATGATAACGATGTCATTTACGACTTCGTCCACTCACAGCAATGAGCAGGGATCATTCGCTGGGTTGTGCGTACGATACCTGCTCACAACATCGTTGGTGTGTCGTCCACGATATCTCGACGTGTGACATCTCACCAACTATGTTGAAACGATGTCAGAAACGACCGCGCTACCGCGAAGTCGTTGCCGAAATCGTTTCAACGTCGTGCCGTGTAAGGGTACCTTAAGTGTGATCATAAATCAGCTGTCTGTTAATAGACAAATAAGAGTCACAAACTCTCCAGTGAAGAAGGAGCTCGCTGAATGATTCTCAGTTTAGTCACTCTGCAGCGGAGAGTCCATAGAAGGCAAATAGTGCATAATATTAAGTGAAACCTCACCTGCAAAATTTATTTTGCACAAAAATACATTAATTTAAGTGAAAAAAAAATGCCCCCAGAAGTGTCAATACCCTATTGAAGGGAATAAGTCAGCTCCAAAATCAATATGTAACTGCTATCATTTTCTAATTTCTTTCTCTAAGGCTGGCATCACACCACGGTGTGATCCGGCCTGGGGCTGTCCGGGATGACCGGATCAGCACACAGAACCAGAGGGCCAATGTGCCCTGCGGTCCTGTGTGGAGCCGGATGTCTGTAATTGCAGATGCAGCTGCTGATTTTTCAAGACCGCGGCTAGCATGGAGCTAGCCGCGGTCCTGAAGCAACAGCGGCGTGCAGCCGCCAGTGTCCGGTTCCCGGATCCTCCCGGTCCGGGACAATCTGGCCCTATAGGCTCCCATGTTAGGGAGTGCCGGATTGCCCCATCTCCGGGAGAATCCGGCCAAATCTGGGATCCGGCAAATTGGGGAGATTTTTCTCCCCGGACAAAAAAATGATGCAAGCATCATTTTTGTGTCCGGAGAGAATAATCCATATTCTCCCGGATTGTCCCGGAGTGATGAAACCGGATGGCAAAGAGCTGCCATCTGCCTTATCTGGCCCGATAGGCTGCTATGGGGCCAAAAACTGGTCCGGGGCTGTCTGGTTTACACCGGACAGCCCCAGACCAGATCACACCGTGGTGTGAATCCAGCCTTAGCTTTCTTTATTCATTTATTTCTATTACACTGGTCAACAGCATTTTTGGTGCCAAAGATATTTCATTGAATTTAGGGTAACTTTGGGGTGCTGATTCTGAATATGTCATCAGTTTTGCCAGATTGGCTCAAGTTTTTGAGATTTTTCGTAAAATGTGTAACAAAAAAGACGTTTTTTGCTACTTTTTTAACGAAGTCTGTTATGTTTCTTCTATGTTTTGTCAGTGTATATTCACCACAAATGTAACAGAATGAGTCTGGATCGTTAAGACAACTTCTTCTTGATGAGTTCATGCTTTTCACTGGAAAACAGACAACAACATAAAGTTAGTGCAAAAATCAAGCTATGAACAAAAACTTTTAGAACACTAATTAACACAAAACTATATTGAGAACTGCTCAGTTCAAGTACTAATCCAAAGAAATTAATGAGATGATGCGTCGCATTTACCAACAAGTGCTATAAATAAGATACCAAAAATCTCAAAAACTTGAGCCAATCTGGCAAAACTGATAGCATATTCAGAATCAGCACCCCAAAAATACCCCAAATTCATTAAAATATTTTGGGCACCAGAAAAAAAAATTTTTTTGTTGACCTGTGTTATTTATACTTCCCTCCTATCCTGTGTAAACTTCGAAATAAAAGATTAATTCCATCTGTCAATCACAGTGAGTGATTACTTGCTTCTCTGCTGCCCACTCCCCAAGGAATGAATATTCATGCATCACTGCACTGCCCTCCTCTGGTCTGTATTGTTGTGTGTGTGTGTGTGGCTCTCTAGGCACAGGGACTCATTGCAGATGGAGGAGAAAGGAGGGGGGAGGAGGTGTGTGCTCTTTGCAGATGCAGCTCTGAGATCTTTATTGTGTTTATCTGAGGAATGTGTGTAGTGTGTGCTCTGATATATTTATTTGTGTTTATATGAACATTTGATAATTTGCTCAGAAGATACACACATTACATGTATGCAGGAAAACCAAAGTTCATATAAATAGAAATCTCTCACAGGCAGCACATGCTAGTGATGTTACTACAAGAGTTGTAGCACAAAAGGCACCTTTACACGACATGATATCACCCGCAATATCGCTCAAAAGTCACGTGTTCATCGCTGTTGCAGTTGATATCACAAGTGCGTCGTGCCGTGCAACTGGACGATTCAACTACGATAAGTTGCTTGAGCGGAGTTGCCAGGTTTATGAACATGTTAAAAAACCTGGCGATGTTGCTCAAGCGATCTGCTAGCATCGCTCTGTGACACAGCAATAGCGATGTTAAGAGCGATTTTCTCTGTTCAATAGATTGCTAACTATTGGATCACTGGGTTGTGCATAAACAGCGAGCGAAAGTTGCTTGCAAAATCAGTGGTGCGTCGCCTATGATATCTCTACGTGTGACATGTCCAAAGCGATCTTGGCATAATGCCAAAAACGTGCGCGCTCCTGTGATATCGCAGCCGACATCGCTGCAACATCGTGTCATGTAACGGCACCTAAAACGTCTCCCCCCTCTCAAGCCCCTCCCCAGCAGCCTGCAGAAGCCTGAGAGTCTGTGTAACTTCAGGACAGAGGGGAAGGACAGAACACCAGCTTGGATAGGAGTGGATATTAAAATAACATTTATATACTGTGACTCTTAGAAGTCAGGTCAATTACTTTTACATTTACCTGCAGGGTGTGAAAATGCTTATAGCAAGAGAACTACAAAGGGTACAGTAACAATTTATGCATATTCTGAAAGGTGTGCCTGGGCACTATTCAAGGGTACCATCAGTATCATACTGAAAAATGACCTCACAGAGTCCCTTTAATGCTCTAGTTTGGGCCAGGTGTTCTGACTACATACAATTTGTATTTTGTTTTTGTTTTTTTAAACTTTAAAAATGATATTATGTAGCTTTTTTCTTATTCGCTCCATTGGGAGACCCAGACAATGGGTGTATAGCTTCCGCCTCCGGAGGACACACAAAGTACTACACTTTATAAAAAAAGTGTAGCCCCTCCCCTACTGCCTATACACCCCCTCCTGGGAAAGTCCCATCAGTTCTTAGCTTTGTGTTGAAGGAGGCACACTCTGCACTCATCCACTCTCACTTTAGTCTTACTCACTCTCCCTGGAGAGTGTCGGATGGAAGAAAAGTGGATCCATATGGATCCCCAGCATGTCTCCTTCCTCACCCTCGGGCAGAGGCGGGTGAGGTACCTTTGAGGTACAACGGTCTGGAGCCCTCATGTTGCTCTCCTTCTCCATCCCTTAGGGGCTCTGGAGAAGTGGGATCGTCATAGGCTTCCATGTCATCTGGAGCTCAGACTCCATCCACAGCCCCTGTGGCATCTGCTGGCCGGAGTTGTGGACCCCCAGGGATCGGCCCCTGCACCAAATGAGGTACTCTGTATCTGTGCATTGCTGCTGCTGCTGCAGCCTGGGCTCTGGATTCATCCACATGCTGATGAGGTACACTGGGGGTCATTACATTGTGGGGCATACCGGCACATGGCTGCTCAGTGAGTCCGGTCCCTGCCGTGCTGCGGGCATACCGGTTCTGACGCCGGCTCCCCGTGCCATCTCCTTCGCCATCCTTAGGGGCTCGGAAGTGGGAGTTATCTCGGGCATCCATGCTTCGCTGGAGCCCCTGCTCCGTCCACAGCCCCTGGTGGACCTGCTGGCCGGAGCACTGTTATCCCCAGGGACCAGGCCCTGCACCTAATCTAGGTACTCTGTATCATTGTGCATATGGCTGCAGCTGCAATCCGGGGCTCCGGATCCGACCCAGTTATCTGTGAGGTACTCTGGGGGTATTATGTTGTTGACCGGCACATCTCCCTTCGGGGCTGGCTGCCGGGATCACAGCAGGTAACCCGGTTTTCTCCGGACCTCCGCGCTGCTGCAGCTGCTACAGCCCGGGCCTTCGGATCCCTGTGGGGGACCTGACCCCTGGGGCTGATCTTCGACACCCCCTCTGAGGGTGTCAGCGCTGTCGGCCGGTGATCGCGCCGGACCTCCGCGCCTACCGTGCCTGCACGTCAGGCACGGTCTCAAATTTAGGCCCCGGCTTCGCCTGCGGCCTAGTTTCACAAAGCCCGACCTCGGCTGCCATTCAGGCAGAGGGGTGGGTTTTGGGCCGTCCCTACGGCCATACTGATGCATGGAGGGCCTCTCCTCAGCTGCCTAGGTGACGCCCATTCCTCTCTGTTTCTATGGGGCCCCAGATTCCCCACTTTGTGCCGGTCCGCCCATTTTTCACTCCCCCTCCGCTGGCTCCGGCGGCCATCTTGGCTTTCTACCGGTATATGCTCAGCAGCTGCAGTTCTCTGAGAGGTTCTGCAGCTTCTGGGGACCAGGGACAGTGGGCTCTGATGATTCACCGCTGTCCTGCGGTCGGGCCACACCAGTTACACCGCGGCTGTGAGCCCCCTTGCGTGGGCATTCCCTGCTGGGGATTCCCACAGTTATACATCTGTGTGGGCCATTTGGAGTATAACCCCCAACGGCCACTCGCATGTCGCAGCCTGCACTTCATATAAGGCTTAGCTGCCTGCTGGATGCACTCCTCTGCCTGCCCGCAGCCAGAGATAAGCCCAGAGCCACAGGCTCACTCCAGCACCTCGACCCAGGTGGATTCCCCTGCTGTCCTCCCGCAGGGCCCTCCAGGACGCCGTCTGGACAGAGGTTCCAGGAACCCTTGTCCAAGCCTTACCTAAGGCTATATTAGGCTATATAAGCCCAGACCGGGTCCCTCACAGGATCCCACACGGGACCTCTCTCAGGAGTCTAGGCCAGGTCCTTCACAGGATCCCCCTATGCCTGACCCTCCCCGGAGGGTTCCATAAGTCCAGGGCTGTGCGCCCACTAGTTGGACTGCCCCGGAAAACAGCCGAGGACTCTTCCTCAGGCCACTGTCCGCGGCCCGCTACGCGGACCCGCGGGACTACCTCCCCCTCCTCCTCGCATTACTCAGGATGTCGACAATGAGCAGGGGGGTCAGGGTTCAGAGTCCGAGCTCATGCTGACTCTGAATGCCCCTGAGGGGGGACGCAGTGGTGGATGACCTTGTTCCTTCTTCAACATGGTTGTTCCACCTGCTCCCCCTTCTCCGGTGGAGCCGGATTCCTTTTTAGGAAACGCACCAATTTAGGTTCCCTAAAAGGGCTCACAGTGTGTTGCTTCCACCACCCTAATTTGGAGATGCTGTCCAAAGCCCAGGGCTGGCCCGGACTAGCACTATCCTAAGAGAACCAGCAGTGCTGTTACTATCTCCTTCCTCGGAAGTGGTCAATGGTTAGTCTCATTCCCACAAGGTGGACCCACCGGGTCCAGACTTGCAGCCCGGACCGTTGTGCCCGTGCCTAACGGCTCTTCCCTGAAAGAGCTCCGGACCACCAGATAGAGTTAAAAATTAAATCAATCTATGAAACTACTGTCCTCAGCTTTCGCAGCTGTAGGAGCAGGGCAGCCATGTCTGCGTGCTCGGCAAGGATCTGCTCATTTACGGGGGTTATCTTACCTGAGGTCATTACATAACATCTCTGACGATCTTGGTAGCGTCAGCTACTCCCTGGCTATCCGCAGGTCTATGGCCTCGGAATATGATTAGCTGACCCCACATCCAAAAAGGTACCTTACGGGGTTGTCTTTTTGCTGGTAACAGGCTGTTTTGGGAACAGCTAGAAGGACTCCTCTGGCGAGTAAGCTCTTACGTGCCACACGCTACTGTTGGGAAACCTGTGCACCAAAGGATTCAGTCCACTGCCTTGGACTAAAGCTAAGGGTGTGACTCTGCATGGCGTTCCTAGATCGCCTGCACTCAGCGGCAGGAGGCTCTGCCTCTGTGACGGCCTCCTGACGCCTATCCGCCTCTCCAAGTCGCATCTTCGGTCAAGGACAGGCTCTCCGGTTATATCGCATGGCTACTACATACAGCTCAACTCTCTTCCTCCAGCAAAGGCGCAGGCCTTTAACCAGGCTCTGGATGCCTTGAGGCGAGATGGAGTAGTTCTTTCTGTTCCTCTCGAGGAACGCTTGCATGCATCGATCGCCATCATGGAGGCTTACCGGCTCATCCCCATGGCGCCCGCTAATCAGCGTTGGCTGAGATTTGCGGTGGGGGACGACCATTTTGGTGGTTCTGTCCTCGCGGCCCTGCACTCCCAGGGCCATGCAGTAATATCGTACTTGAACGACCTACTGGTCAAGGCATCTTCTCTGGAACAATGCCAATGCAGTCTCTCACGACCCTCTGCACTCCTGCTCAGACTCTGACATGCCAGTGCATGGAGTCTCACGACTATTCAGCTTTAGTCAAGCTGCCTCTGGACAAACAACTGACACTTCAGTCAGAAGTCCGCTCACACCTTCGGTCACGCTCAGTCTCCCTCGGACGGTTGATGTACATCTTGGGGAAAATGGTAGCAGCCATGGAGCAGTATGCTTCGTACAATTCACCTGCGGCCACTGCGATTGCAGATCCTCCGCAGTGGGGACAAGCACCATCTTCCCGCGACAGGAAGGTCTCCCTGTCTGCATTGACGAAGGTCTCCCTTCATTGGTGTCTGCTACCCCTGTCTGTCATGGAGGAGGTCCTTCCTGCCCCCCTCATGGGCAGTTGGGACCACGGCCGCCAGCCTCTCGGGCCGGGGCGCAGTATTCCTCCACCATGGGGCTCAAGGCACCTAGACGGAGTCGGAATCCATTCCCGGATCAATGTCCTGCAGAGTAGGGCCATTTGCTTAGCGCTTTTGGCTTTCCAACGGTTCCTGTCAGGAAGACATATCCGGATTTCATCAAACGCGATAGCGTCTCCTATGTCAATCGCCAGGGAGGAACTCGAAGCATCTCAGCACTGCTCGAGGTTCAACGTATCCTTCAAGGGGTAGAGGACAACGACTCCTCCATCTCGGCAGTCCACATCCCCGGAGGGGACAACTAGGAAGCCTACGACGGAAGTCGCCAGGGCATGGACTCGGGCGAGTGGTTCCTTCATCCAGACGTCTTTCAGACCATGTGCGACCGATGAGGAATGCCGGACGTGGACCTGATGGCCTCAGGTTCCAGTTTTCATGGCCCGGCTTCAGGATCACCAGACCCTGGCTGTGGACGCACTGGTCCAGAACTGGTCTCAGTTCCGTCCCCCGTACGTGTTTTCCCCGTTGGTAATGTTGCCCAGAGTCCTGCGCAAGATCGGGGCAGAATGCAGGCGCGCTCTACTGATCGCCCCGGACTGGCCCAGGCGTGCCTGGTACCCAGACCTGTGGCAGCTCACGGCAGGGGAACCGTGGAACCTTCCAGATCGTCTGGACCTGTTGTCTCATGGTTCGTTCTTTTCACCAGAATTCTGTGGCCCTCAGCTTGACATTGTGGCTCTTAAATCCTGGCTGATGACATCCCGGGGATTACCCCCAGCGGTTGCCGCTACTATGAGACAGGCCAGGAAACCTGCGTCAGCAAAGATCTATCGCAGGACTTGGAAAATTTTCTTTTCCTGGTGCCACTCGAATGGGCACTCTCCTTGGCCTTTCCCTTTGCCAACCCTGCTTTCCTTTCTATATTCACGATTGGGTTTAGGGTTATCTTAGTTCCCTTCAGGGACAGATTTCTGCACTATTCGTGCTATTCTACAAACGTCTGGCTAATCTCACTCAAGTTAGGACGTTTGTTCAAGGGGCATGTCACATTGTCCCGCCCTACAGGCGTCCGCTGGACTCCTCGGACCTTAACTTGGTCCTCTCGGCTCTGCAGAAGCCGCCCTTTGAACCACTAAGAGAGGTGCCCCTCTCTAGGCTTTCACAGAAAGTTGCCTTCCTTGTGGCTATCACCTCTCTTCGGAGAGTCTCTGAATGGCAGCCCTGTCTTGTAAATCAACCTTTCTGGTGGTTCACCAGGACAAGGTGGTGCTTAGACCGGTGGCTGAGTTTCTTACCGAAAGTGCTTTCTCCCTTCATCTTTTTGTCCAAATCCTGTCCACCAGTCCGAGAAGGCTCCGCATTCCTTGGATCTGGTCAGGGCTTTCAGGATTTATGTCTCCCGTACGGCCCCTCTACGCCGCACGGATTCCCTGTTTGTGCTTACAACAGGCCAACAAAAGGGTACACCGGATTCCAAGTTAACCTTGGCACGGTGGTTCAAGTCGTCTATCCAGGGGGCCTACCTTTCCTCTGGAACACCTCTCCCTTTGGGAAGCAAGGCGCACTCTACTAGAGCTGCTGGAGCCTCATGGGCCTTGCGGCACCAGGCGACGGCTCAGCAAGTGTGTCAGACGGCTACTTGGTCCAGTCTGCACACCTTTACGAAGCATTACCAAGTGCATGTATATGCTTCAGCAGACGCAAGTCTGGGCAGGCGGGTCCTTCAGGCGGCCATTGCCCACCTGTGAATGGAGCTTCCACCTTGCCATTATGGGTTGTTTGCCCAAACAGGGATTGCTTTTGGACATCCCCATTGTCTGGGTCTCCCAATGGAGCGAATAAGAAAAAGAGAATTTTGTTTACTTACTGTAAATTCTTTTTCTTCTAGCTCCTAATTGGGAACCCAGCACCCACCCTGTTGCCCTTCGGACTATTCTGTTAAGTTTCTTGTGTTTACACAGGTTGCTTACGTTAATCAGTTGGCCGCCGTTATACGGACGGACCTGATTTTTCTGGTGTGGGTTATCCTCCTTCCTGCTTGTGCACCGAACTGATGGGACTTTCCCAGGAGGGGGTGTATAGGCAGTAGGGAGGGGCTACACTTTTTTATAATGTGTAGTACTTTGTGTGTCCTCCGGAGGCAGAAGCTATACACCCATTGTCTGGGTCTCCCAATTAGGAGCTAGAAGAAAAAGAATTTACAGTAAGTAAACAAAATTCTCTTTTTTTTTTTTTAGTCCGAAAAAGCAGGCAGTGATTTGATCCCCCCCATACAATGCACTGCTGTCCTTTAGTACTTTCTGACACTCTGCCGTAGCCGCATGCAATGAGCTCCCCCTAGTGGCCGCCAGAATGTTGTCATTTAGTCTTGGTGTATGCAGGGGATTTTTATCTCTGTGTCAGAGGAATGGTCGCTCCTCTGCTATAAGAGACTTAATCTGTTATTCGATTAAAAAACAAGGCTTATTACTGACCTTCATGGCCAAGTATCTTCTGTTAGTCAAGTAATGCTGAACTGGGATTCACTTGCTGCAGACATGGCTTTGTAGTTTGTTGTCATTGTCTGTGTATTTTTTTAATTAAAATATATCTAAAGAAAAATATCTGGTGACCACAGGGGCCAGCAGTCGGGTTCCTTGATCTTTCTGTCTCCTAATTGTCTGTGTTCCTTCTAGCTCTGGACATGAGTGGGCTGCTGTCTGTCCTTCCAGATGTCCCCAGTGTCCCCGTCGCTGGTTATCCTGCAGGGGGACAGAGCCATCCAGGTGAGGTTTTCTATAGACTGGACTGTGACCCCTCAGTTATAATGCTATGTCCCACAATAATGCCTCGCTCTTAACTGAAATATAAGCTAATTGTTACTAATTTTATTCCTGTTGCTGATATAGCACCAATATATTCCATAGCGCTGTACAGAGATTGTCACCAGTTACATTAGTGTATCATCCCTTTAAGAGAACATACAATCTTCATGCAGATGTTACTCTTGACCACTGGGCCACGGTGCTGCCCTAATATGACTAGCAGAGCCCCAGTCCCTTCCCCTCTCCCCCCGTGCATCACTATTTCATGCAGACATTATTGTACCTCTCCTCAGCACTATGGGGGACAAGCTGCCTTCCTTCACATCCAGATATTTCACATGTTGCCCCATCTGTCCAGAGCACTTGATGTCATTTTTCTGCACCTCGGTTCCTATTCTCTCTTGCATAGTTGAGTCGCTTGTCCTTGTTTCCATGTAGAACAGGGGTAGGAACCTCCAGACCATGGGCAATAAGTGTAATTTCCTCAAGCAGATTCCCAGTAGTCACAGTGTTTGGGTTGCCAGGCCTGTTTTTCCAGATGCTGGCTTTTTAATTCCTCTTAAGACTGCACATGCAGCATTCATTACCAAATGCAGCAGCTGGTGCAACTCGGGTTTATGTCCTGACACTGGCCAGTCCTAGTGTCAAGATGTTCTTTGTGGATGGAGCCAGCACTTTGCAGTTCTGTCCTGTTCTCATAAGTGCAGCAGAGTCTCAGTTTTGCCTATGTAATGCATACAGCATTCTGTGTCTCCTTTGTGATATATATACAGCATTTTCTGATCATCATAATGGGAGACCCAGACAATGGGTTTAGGGCACTGCCCTCCGGAGGCCACACTAGGTACTACAAGTTTGTAGACACCGCCCCCTCCGCTTATAAACCCCTACCGCAGGGAATATCCTCAGTTTTAAACTTAGTGTGCTCGGAGGTATCACACGCTTTGCTTGCACGTCACAGCATTCTCACAGCTTACGTGATGGCGTCTGAAGACAAGGTAGGTCCCGGTCGGGGACCTTCGGCAGTCTCCCTGTTCACCCTTGGGGAACACACAGGTTGAGGTACCGGAGGGCTCTGAGCCTGGACACGTTAAAAGTGTTCTCCCGGTACGCTGCCGCGCTCCTTCACATCCCTCCTTGGGGGGGGCTCTGGAAGTGGGAGATAGGAGCCTTGCACAGCTACGCTCCGTCCGAGGCCTCCCTAAACGGTGCTTACAGACCGGACTGGAGCCAGCCCAGTCTGAGGCCTCCCTAAACGGTGCTTACAGACCGGACTGGTGCTGAACCCCCGTCCGAGGCCTCCCATTATATGGTGCTTACAGACCGGACCGGCACTGAGGTACCCTGTGTGTTCCGGTGTGCCTGGGGGTAGTGTCTGACACTATTGTGTTTTGACACTCAGACCGCGCGCAACCCTCGGGTCCGCGGTTCTGGCGGTGTGCCCTGTGCTGGGGTCACCATAGCTGACCGCCCTGTGTGTCACAGGGGCTGCGGCTGCGGGCTACAGAGTGTGTCTGAAGCCCTGGGTATAGTGTTGATACTATATCTCCCGCGCTGCGGGCTCCAGCACCAGATTACTGAGCTGGCTGCTTGGAGAGATGGGGAGCAGCCCATGAGATGTGGGTGTGTGTGTGTGTGCTTCCCGCGTGTTTGTGGCGCCGCCCACGACTTGTCTGGCGGCGGCCATTTTCTCCTCACTTCCCTGCTGGGTCTGAATGAGTGCAATACTGCGCTCCCAGGAGAGTCCGGTCATTACCCTCGCGGAGGCCACACACACATCGCTCCCCTCCACCGCATTGAAGCGGTCGGTAAGCCGCCGGTGTTCCGGTTTCCTACTTGGCTTATTTTTCTCCTCTGCTGTCGGCATGTCCCCAGCAAAGAAGAGTACTGCTAAGGCAGACAACTCTACCACTACCTGTGCTACATGCAACGGGACGCTGGTTGGGGGGTCCTGCAATAACTGCGGACGCCCAGAGGCCCGGACTGATTCTGCAGAATCTGCAGCTCCGGTGCTGTACCTGAGGTTCAGGTGATCCCAGGGCAATGGGAAACACAGAACAAGATTAATGAATCTGTGTTGTCCAAGCTGTCCTCCATGTCGCAATCCCTGGAGGCACTGACTAGGAGACTGGGAAGTCCAGCTGCTCCCTCAAGTTACCCCGGGGTGTCACCCTTTGCTACCGCGAGACCCCTTAAGCGGGCTCGTCGGGATGAATCACCAGAGATCCAGAACCTCTCTGAGGAGGAGCGTCACTCTGACGGTGACGAGGATGATGGGGGTTCAATACTTGAGTCTATGTCAGAACCACCTGATGGGGTGGAGGATTTGGTATCCTCCATAAACGAGACTCTTCGTCTCGTGGCACCACCTGAGGAGGTGGAACTCCATCCGAAGGTGGTTTATCAATGGCTGCAGCCGGAGGCTCGCCCATGTGGCTCCTTTATGGACCACACTAACTTTGGAAGGGTGGTTAGAGCACCCAGGGTTCACCCTGGGCGGCGTTATGTCCGCAAATCTAGGGACACTCGCTTCCCCTTCCCCCAGGAGGTGCTTCAGGAGTGGTCGCAGTCCCCGAAGGTGGACGCTTCCATGACCAGGATTGCTGCACGCTCCCTTTTCTCTGCCTCTGATAGCTCCTCATTGAAGGACGCGACGCATAGACAGGTCGAACAACTCGCCAAGTCTTCCTATGAGGCTGTAGGGTCTTCATTTGCCCCTAATTTTGCCACGGTCTGGACTCTGCAGGCGATCACCACCTGCTTGGATGGTATCACTGACCTGGCGGGGTCCAATTCTGAGGTCCTAGCGCTTACTGATAGGGCAAGGGCCTATGCAGATTACGCCAGGACTGCGACCCTAGAAACTGCCACTCGCTCCGCTGTGGCTTCGGCCAATGCTATAGCGATCCGCAGGTTGTTGTGGCTGCGTCTATGGGACTCAGATGCCACGTCAAAGAAGATTCTGCAGAATCTTCCATTTTCTGGTGACAGGCTCTTTGGTACCGAGCTGGACAAGCTGATAAAGGATTCTGCGGAGTCTAAGATCCCACAGAATAAGCCTAAGCCACGGTATACCGTGAAAAGGAACCCCAAGCAGTGGTCCTTTCGTTCCAGCTCGCAGTCATCAGCTTCTTCCGCTCGCGCGGACAGAGGAGGCAAGCCCTCTACTCAGTGGCGCCCCAAGGGTCGTCAGAAGAAGTCAACGGGGGCAACGGCTGCCACCCCCAAAACCACTTCCGCATGACTCGCTCTCCAGTCCTGCCGTCCCACAGGTGGGGGGCCGCCTGTCCCGATTTCGGGACAGATGGTTACTCCACGTTCAAGACCGGTGGGTCCGAGACGTAGTCTCGAGCGGCTACAGGATAGAGCTGACATCGCGGCCGGCACACCGATTCCATCGGTCTGTTCCATCTCCAGACAAGGCTCAGGCTTTTTATCTGGTGTTGGAGGGACTCCGCAGAGACGGAGTAGTGGTCCCAGTGCCTACGGGAGAGAGGTTCCGGGGTTTTTTACTCCAACCTCTTTATCGTCCCGAAGAAGGACGGCTCTTTTCGCCCGGTTCTGGACCTCAAGTTGTTCAACCGTCACGTGTTGGTTCGGAAGTTCCGCATGGAATCCCTGCGCTCCGTGATCGCGGCTGTGTCGCAGGGAGACTTCCTAGCGTCCATAGATATCCGAGACGCTTACCTTCACGTGCCCATTGCACCGGCTCATCAGCACTGGTTGAGATTTGCAGTGGGGGACGAACACTACCAGTTCGTGGCGCTGCCCTTCGGGTTGGCCTCGGCTCCGCGGGTGTTCACGAAAGTGATGGCCTCTATGATGGCTCTCCTACATGTGCAGGGACATGCCGTCATACCCTATCTAGACGACCTGCTGGTCAGGGCGCCATCAGAACATCTTTGCCGGAAGAGCCTGGAGGTGACCATGAAGTCTCTGGAACAGTTTGGGTGGCTTCTCAATGTCCAGAAATCGACCCTGGTTCCGACCCAGTCACTGACATATCTGGGCATGGACTTCCACACGGACTCTGCTTTGGTGTCCCTGCCACGAGCCAAACAGCTGGCCATCCAATCGGGAGTCCAAGATGTCCTCCTGTCACCACATTCATCCATACGGGTGTTGATGAAGCTGGTGGGCCGCATGGTGGCGGCGATAGAGGCGGTGCCTTTCACGCAGTTTCGCCTCCGTCCTCTCCAGCTGGAAATTCTCCGCAGATGGGACAAGAGGACGATCTCGCTGAATCGGCTGATGGCCCTTTCACGACCGACCAGGGATTCCCTGCAGTGGTGGCTCCAGCCACGTCACTTGTCACGGGGCCGGTCTTTCCTCAAACCGTCATGGTTAGTGGTGACCACCGACGCCAGTCTGAAGGGCTGGGGAGCGGTGTTCTTACACCACAGGGCTCAAGGCCTCTGGACTCAGTCGGAGTCGGCGTTGCAGATCAACGTGCTGGAGATCAAGGCGGTCTATCTGGCGCTCCTGGCGTTTCAGAAGTTACTGTCAGGACAGCCCATCCGGGTTCAGTCCGACAATGCGACGGCCGTCGCCTATATAAATCATCAGGGAGGGACCAGAAGTGCTCAGGCCCTCGCCGAAGTCCACCGCATTCTATCCTGGGTGGAGGACAACGACTGCCTGATCTCCGCAGTTCACATCCCAGGGGTCGAGAACTGGGAGGCCGACTACTTGAGCCGGCAGGGGATGGACGCCGGAGAGTGGTCTCTTCATCCGGACGTCTTCCGGGACATCTGCGGCAGATGGGGCACTCCGGACGTGGATCTGATGGCCTCGCGGCTGAATCATCAGGTGCCACAGTACATGGCGAGATCATGGGATCCTCAGTCTCTGGGGGCAGACGCCCTGATCCTGAGTTGGTCCGACTTCTATCTACCATATGTGTTCCCACCGCTAGCATTGATTCCCAAGGTTCTGTGGAAGATCAGGACGGAGTGCAGCGTAGCCATTCTAGTGGCACCGGATTGGCCCAGGAGGTCCTGGTATCCGGATCTGTGGCAACTGTCAGGCGGGAATCGGTGGGCTCTTCCAGAACGCGCAGATCTTCTCGCGCAAGGCCCATTCTTCCACCTCAATTCCAGGGCCCTCAGATTGACTGCATGGCTCTTGAGGCCTGGCTTCTAACGTCCAGGGGGTTCTCCCCTACTGTGGTTGCCACTATGAATCGGGCTAGGAAGCCTGTATCACGGAGGATTTACCACAGAACGTGGAAAATCTTTTTCTCCTGGTGTGCCTCTGGTGGAAGGTCACCGTGGCCCTTGTCCATTCCGACCTTGTTGGCTTTCCTACAATCGGGTTTGGGTTTATCCCTCAGCTCCCTGAAGGGTCAAGTATCAGCTCTTTCAGTGCTGTTTGACAGGCGTTTGGCGCTCCTTCCTAAGGTCCGTCAATTTCTGCAGGGGGTGTCTCGGGTGGTTCCGCCATACAGGCGACCGCTGGACCCTTGGGACCTTAACGTGGTCCTGACGGCTCTGCAGAAACCGCCGTTCGAGCCACTGAGGGAAGTCTCCCTCTCGCGTCTGTCACAGAAAGTGGTCTTTCTGGTGGCAATTACGTCTCTGAGACGGATTTCAGAATTGGCTGCACTGTCGTGCAAATCCCCTTTTCTGGTAGTCCACCAGGACAAGGTGGTGTTGCGTCCGCGGGCAGAATTTTTGCCAAAGGTGGTGTCCACTTTTCACTTGAACCAAGAGATTGTGCTCCCATCGTTTTGTCCCGCTCCTGTTCATCAGGTCGAGCGCGACCTTCACACTCTGGATTTAGTGAGGGCTGTACGCATCTATGTGTCCAGGACTGCCTCCTTCCGGAGTTCGGACTCTTTGTTTATCCTTACGGCGGGTCGCTGTAAGGGGTCCGCGGCATCAAAATCGACCTTGGCCAGATGGATCAAGGCACCCATTCAAGAGGCTTACCGCTCTGCGGGTCTGCCTCTCCCGGTGGGCTTGAAGGCGCACTCGACCAGAGCCGTCGGTGCTTCCTGGGCCTTGCGACATCGCGCTTCTGCGCTGCAGGTGTGTCAGGCGGCCACTTGGTCCAGCCTGCACACTTTCTCTAAGCACTATATGGTGCATGCCCATGCTTCTGCGGATGCAAGTTTGGGCAGGCGGGTCCTCCAGGCGGCGGTTGCCCACCTTTGAGGGGGACCGTGTATTTAAACGTCTTTTGAGGAACTTTTCCCGCCCTGGGGTTTGCTTTAGGACATCCCCATTGTCTGGGTCTCCCATTATGATGATCAGAAAAAGAGAATTTTGTTTACGTACCGTAAATTCTTTTTTCTTGAATCATCAATGGGAGACCCAGCACCCACCCAGTTGTTCCGTTGGATGTTTTGCATTTGCCTGTTCCCAGTTGGGACAGTTTATCCGGGTTGTTGGACCGTCTGTGCACGGTTTCTTTCCTGATGTTTCGGGTGTGGTTTATGTTGTCTCCTCGCAGCTTATGGACCAAACTGAGGATATTCCCTGCGGTAGGGGTTTATAAGCGGAGGGGGCGGTGTCTACAAACTTGTAGTACCTAGTGTGGCCTCCGGAGGGCAGTGCCCTAAACCCATTGTCTGGGTCTCCCATTGATGATTCAAGAAAAAAGAATTTACGGTACGTAAACAAAATTCTCTTTTCTCAGTGTATCCTATGCGATGTATACGACAGTCTGTGTCTCCTATGCGATGTGTGTATAGGGCAGTCTCTCCGTGTATTCTACATGAGGTATACAGCAGTCTGTGTCTCCTATGTGATGTATGTACAGCAGTCTCTGTCTGTGATTTTTACACAGCAGTATCATTGTCTCCTATGTGATGAATGTATATACAACAATCTGTCTCCTAAGTGATTTATATACAGCAGTCTCCTATGTGATATATGTAGAGCAATCTCTGTGTCTCCTATGTGATGTACATACAGTAATCTGTCTGTGTACACAGCAGTGTCTGTGTCTCCTATGTAAAGTATATAGAGCAATCTCTGTGTCTCCTATGTGAGGTATATACAGCAGTCTCTGTCTAATGTGTACACCGCAGTGTCTGTGTCTCCTATGTAATGTTTGTATACAGCAATCTGTGTATCCTGTGTGATGTATATACAGCAACTTCTGTGTCTGTGATGTATATACCACAATCTCTGTGTCTTCTATGTGATATATATGTCAGACCTCCCACTGCTTGAGTTCTATAAATGTAATGTGACCAGTAATGAATTGCCCACAGTGAGGAGACATTGAGTATAATATACTTCTGTGTTCAAAACAACTTACCGCTGTGATTAGTCTTTGCAAAACTGATCATCACAAAGAGTTGACTGCTCCAGATTGATGAGAACATTCAAATACAGCGGCGAGTAGCAACATCATCAACATCCTCTAACGTCACAGTCTCACCTGCTAAAAGGAGTTTACCATTAGATTGGGGGTGAGGTGATTAAAATGACCTTACTTTATTTGGTCCATCATTAAAGAATATAATCTTGTATGGCCTGCGAATATCCATATGGCCCTTGGCAGAAAAATGGTTGTCCACCCTTTGTGTAGAAGGTCTATTGCATTTCATCCATGAAGACCACAGTATATGGGTGTAGATAGCTCCCTCTAGTTGCTGCCCGTTCTGAGCTGATGGCACTGCTTGACATCTTCCGATTTCTAAGGGAAGTCAGCATGACGAGTCATTCTTCTCCTGCACTAAATTTCCTTGACACACCCCTGCATCTATGGATCTCAGTGTTGCCACTTTCTTAATGTTTCTTCTAAAGAGCTTGAATTAAACATCTAGAAGCCCAAGTCTGCTATGAAATCTTTGCCCGGGAGAGAGCTTGCTGATGCAGTTAACTACCCTGTGTCTTCTCTCTGTGATTAGTCTAGCTGTGATGTATAATCTGTGACCTTAATAACAGAGTTTGGCTGTTCCTCACCCAGTGTCTTGCACAGCTGTTTCTGTTTCAGTAAATGACTGTGATTCAACCTACATACAAAAATGAAGAATTTCATCACCTGCTTGGTATAATTGGTCACTAAAGGCATCGTTACACACAGAGCTATCTCTGGAGACATTGCTTACAACTCACTGGACACATTGTAACGTTTGTACACGGCAACAAAATAGAACAATGTGTCCATAATTTCACTGCAATGTCTGCACAGATATCTCTGTGTGTAACGGTACCTTTCTACTCCGGACTATAACCTTACAAAAATCCCTGAATGTGTGTAAAATGAACATGGAATTGATGTAGCTTTGATGTAGGGCGGTCACACCAGATATTGATGTGATTGAGAGTTTTCTTTTGTTTATTCACTTAGCATTTTTATTCATTGATAACAATAAACTATTAACACTTTTCCCTTAGAAAGCATTCCTGTTTACAATATTTTTTTCCACAGCTGAATAAAACATATTATTATTTTCTTTCATATATAGTGACGATAATTATATATTTGTAGTTGAATCTCGCGGCAAAACATGTTTGCTAACAAGAATGAGTCGTATTCTTAGTATTGCAAAATGTGGTTTTCACCTGCACACACTATGTGTAAACACACTGATGTGATTGAAATGATGACGCTCCTTATACTCATGGCAGCGGGCAGGTTGGAAAAAGGACATGACACATAGCTTTAACCAGTTCAAGATCCAGACATTTTTCTACATTCATGACCAGGCACATTCTGAGTTGTTGTTATTGTTTTAGGTTTTTTTGTATATGTAGTTTATAGAGCTTTATTTTTGGTGAAAGAAAACAGTAAAATATACAGTCTTATCTATCTATCTATCTAAGCCAGGGGTGGGGAACGTTTGGAAAGTTCAATTTCAGTTCATTCGGGGGCCGCACAGGATTTCATCTTGAAAATTCCCCCTACTGTGGTGTCTAGAGCAGCTTCTCTGTGTGGTACAGCCATGATTGAAGAGATAGTGATCATCTTGCTTCTCACAACTACTTTTCCAGGTTTGCAAGGGTCTGGAGTGCAGTCAACACTTTGTGATAATAAGATTTGTGAATCATATACATCATATAGGAGACACTGAGATTTCTGTATATACATCACATAGGAGACACTAACACTGCTGTATGTACATCACATAGGAGATGCTAGAACTACTGTATATACATCACATAGGAGACACTGGGACTGCTGTATATACATCACACAGGACACACTGAGACTGCTGTATATACATTACATAGGGGACGCTGAGACTGCAGTATATACATCACAGGAGATGCTGAGGGCAGATACATTGGTGGGGGCATGTACAGCACTGGAGAACATTGAGGGCATGTACCGCACTGGAGAGGGTGACATGTACAGCATTGGGGAGGCTGGAGGCCTATACATCACTGGGGATGATGGGAGATCATCCAGATTCAGCCTCTAGTGTATACTGCAGATCTGATCTGGGCCAGTTTCTTATACTGTATACACAGGTCATTGAATGTTGTATACAGCAATCAGAGAGCCGTTTCTGTGGGGAGGTCAGACATCGCTGACAGCGGGCGGCTTCCTACTCCTGTGTGCACAATCTGCATGCAGCTGCTGACTCTGCAGTGACGCTCAAAAAGGTCCTTCCAAAGTCATTGGAACCAGACCTACATTTTAAGTCTACAAATCCTTTCTTACAACTAAACATAAAAAAATGTAATGTTTGTGAGATATGTATATATGTTTTTTTTTTTAAATTTTATTATTTACCAGCCTTCAGCTCAACCTTGAGCTATGGCGACAAGATAGATCAACGCTCTGTAGGAAGATGGATTTTGTGCAGCCTAGATAGGTCCACCAGGGTCTTCAAGCCAAGATAGGTCCACCAGGGTCTTCTCCACTGTTTTCTTCACAGTATCAAGCCATTGTGTTGCTGGTCTTCCTGTTCGCCTTGTTCCTTCCACGCTTCCTACCATAATGTCCTCCTCTAGTGATTTTTCTCTTCGTATGATGTGTAGACAAGTCGTAGCTTGGTGATCTTTGCTTCCAGTGACATATCTGACTTGATTTGTTCCAGTATTGATTTGCTGGTTCTTCTTGCCATCCATGCTATTGATAACATCCTTCTCCAGCTCCACACTATGAAGGCGTTCATCCTTCTTCTGTCTTGTTTCTTTATCATACATGTTTCACTTCTGTATGTTACTACAGACCATGTAGGAGTCGTATCTTCATCACTAATTAAATGTTATTTGATGTGAAGACCTTGTCCAGTGACTTCATTGTTGAGTTTCCATAGCTATTCTCATATTGACTTCTGGTGTCGTCGCAGCATCTCGAGTGATCATTGATCCGAGTAGATTGAAGTTCTTTACCACTTCTAGTTCGTCGCCGTTGATCTCAACTGTATCCCGGTCGTACTTGGCAGTAGTCAGTATCTTTGTCTTCTTTGTGTTGAGTAGCCGTCCCATGTTGGAGCTTTCCATCTTGACACTCCATATTAAGTCCTTCATTCTGTCTTGTTGCTATCAGTGTTGTATCATCCGTGTTTCTTAGATTTTTCATGATTCTTCCACCAGTTTTGATTCCTTCTTTTTCAGCAAGTTCAGCATTCCTGACAATAGCTTCTGCATATAAATTGAAGAGAAATGGTGACAGGAATCAGCCTTGTCTGACTCCTCGCTCTACTTTGAACCATGCCATGTCACCATATACCATTCGAACTGTTTTTTCTTGGTCAATGTAAAGGTTCCCAATGCGTCTGATTACACAGTTTGGCACACCCATATCCTTCATGGTACACCAAAGTTTCTGGTGATTCACACTTTCGAAGGCTTTGCTATACTCAAAGCAAAAATAAAACTTCTGGCTGTATTCTTTGGCCTTTTCCATTATCAATTTTTTGTTAGCAATTACATCTCTAATGGTACCTTTACTCGCCGCTACCAAAAGGTAGAAACCGGCAGGTGTCGGAGACAATTGTACCTTGTACCGTCAAAACACCGCGAGGTATCGGCGTGTAATTCAGGTGTTACCCTCCGGTCTCTGTGGACACCTGTCTTTCAGCCGTGCTCAAAAACAAGCAGGTATAAACGCTATGGTAGCGGCGTGTAATCGAGGAACAGGAAGGTATTTTCGCCACCTAGTTAACTCCCCGGGGCGTGACACAGCCTCCGGGATACCGCGCCCCATCAGCGATCATTGGTGGAAGCTCCTGCGTTACGATTGGTTGTCCCTGCATAGGGCGGCACATTTAAGGAGCTGACCAGTCACACTACACAATTGCAATAGCATCATGTATTAGCCAGCCTTCCTGCGCTGGCTGGCCAATGATGATGCTATTGCATTGTCCAATCACCGTACGAGCGTCACGTAAGACACAACTGTGGCACGATATGTACGCCCATATTACCTTGTGGTAGCGGCGTGTAAATCAGTCAAATAGTGTCTTCAAAGACTGAGGTCAGCGAGACTAGGGATAGAGGAGAAAAGAGAAGGTGCAGATCTAAGTGCAGTGTATTAGTAGCACCAGTTGCTCTTAGGTATTGTGCTCACCTTTCTGCTGTCCTCCGATGTCATTCAGTGCGTTCTCTGCCAGCAGACGTTGTTTGTCTGATGGCAGAGAGAAGTAGCAGAGCTGAAGAAGTTAAGACATGGATTATGTTGGATTTTTTTTCTTTCTATGGAGCCCCTACATGTGTTTTGTGTTTTATTCCTAATAAAAAATGTTCCTCTGTGTTGTGCATTTTTTTTTTTAATGTTTACTAGAAATTCATAATGACCATGTCTAATATGGTGTGACATCATGAATTTTAGGCCTAGTACCAGCTGACAATACAAAGCTGGTATGAACCCCATTATTACCCAGCGTGCCACCACCACCAGGGCCACTGGAAGAGCCAGGTATAGCACCTGGAAATGGCTCTATGATGAATAGACTATTTCCAGGAGCGTCTGCTTGCTGTGGTTTTCGGCGTGCGGGAGGCCCAGAGAGATTGGGCCTCACCATGCTGAGAATCCCAGCTGTCTGGTTTTACCTGGCTGACGATCAAAATATGGTGGGAGACCACGCGTTTTGTTTTTTTTTTAATTATTTAAATAATTTTAAAATAAATGTGCTTCCCTGGAATTTGATCGCCAGCCAATGTAAAGCCAGGCAGCTCTGGGTGGCAGCCCGTAGCTGTCCGCTTTATCTGTGCTGGGAATCAAAATTACTGCAGAGCACTATGTCCTTTTTTAAAATTATTTTTTATTTTTACACTACTATATGTGCAAGGGGCCCAAGAGCCAGTCACAGATGCTGTCACACAGAATGGGCATTTATGATTGGTATTTCAGAATGTATAGGCTGGTTCCAGCAGCCAATCAAAGATGACAATTCTATAGTAGTATAAAGATAAATAATAATTTTAAAAAATGACATAGCGCTCTCTTGGTATCGATAAAGCAGATAGCTTATGGGCTGCCACCCCGAGCTGCCAGGCTTAACGTTGGCTGGCAATCAAATTACAGGGAAGCCCATTGTTTTTTTAATTATTTATTTAAATAATTAAAATAAAAAATGTGTGGGCTCCCGCCATATTTTGATTGCCAACCAGGTAAAATCAAGCTGGGGGCTGGGATTCTCAGCGTGGAAAGGCCCAAGTTTTCTGGACCCTGCACGCTGAAAACCGCAGCCCACAGCCACCCCTGGAAATGGCACATTCATACTAGCGCCATTTCCAGGTGCTGTGCTCGGCTCTTCCAGCTCCCTGGTGGTGGTGGCACACTGGGTAATAATGGGTTTAATATCAGTGTGCCACCACTGTATTGACAGCTAGTACTAAGACCGAAATTCATGATGTCATGACAAATTTGACATGGCTACCATGAATTTCTAGTACACATTAAAAAAAAGAGAATATTTTTTATTAGACATAAAACGCAAACACATTTAGGGACTCAGTCTTTATCAAAAAGAAAAAAAAATCGGACATAATCCACAGCTTATCATCTTCAGCTCTGCTACTTCTCTCTGCTATCAGACAAACACCAGTCTGCTGGTATAGAGAGACCGCACAGAATGATTTTGGAGCACTGCCATAAAGTGAGCGCTTCTCTCAATGTCATTCTGTGCTGTAAATGGTGACGTCACCTTTTGAAAGCTTTGCGGTTACTATGGCAATTCCTTCAGGTTGCGCTCAGTTACTGGACGCTTATTCCTGGCCGGATCATTCATTCAGTGGGGTTAGTGTCCAGTAACCGAGCTCAACTTGAAGGTGTTGCCATTGTAACCACAACACTTTCCAAGGGTGACGTTACTGCATAGCAATGTGTCTCTTTTGAACCTGCACAGTGTGGGGCGTGTATTTGCGTACAAGCTGGCTCCAGAGCATGCGCAGTGTGCATTCCAAAGCTGCCTGTAAACCCCATCCCCCCCCCACTGCGCAGGACTCGAAATGACACGGTCCGACACGTCATCACAAGAAGGAGGAGATAAATCAGGAGTGCGCTTCTGAATGAATGATCACTCCTACTGGGGCATGATTGCAGCAGCGAGGTGGGCGGAGAGTGGACCGGGAGAGACCACCCACCCGATGGCCACTCATCTAGATATGCCCACATGAAGGTAGACATGTAAGTTTTATAAATTGCTTTATTCAACTATTATAATTCACTATTAGGTCAGACAGGGATGGTTAGTAATGTAGTAGGAAGCTGCGGGGACAGGTAATGATAGGTTAGGGGGCTAAACTTGTTGACTGGTTCCCTTTAATAAGAAGATAATATTAAATTTAAAATTTACGATAACTTTGTTCTTGGTGTAATTATCTGCTTCTCCTGTTTTGCTTCTCAGGGGCTGCTCCACCCGTCCATCATGCACTTCTCCACCAACATGGGGACTCGTAAAAAGTTTTGGCGAAATGAAGTCTTTTCATCTGGTGGGACACCGGTCTATTTATGTGCCCAATGAAGATCTAAGACACAGTTCTTCTTTCTGAAGTGTTATGGAAAATGTCATGTTTTGTTACATTAGAGTCAAGCAAAAGAATTCGTAAGATCCTGGTCAATAGCCATGGAGGTAGTCTGTGAATGGCAGACCCAAGCCTTAGGACTCTATTTGTACCTGTCGGCATTCCCAAAGATGCTTCTTATTAGGAGGGCCGGCACAACGTGTATGTGTGGTGTCACAACAATGATGTCGCACCGGGTTGACTAACTCAGGTTCACAAGCCTCAGGTCTGCCATCCACGGACTACCAACGTGGCCACTTGACCTGGGTTCTCCAAACCTTTTTACTTAAAGGAATTGTCTCACAAAGTTAATTTTAATCAATAGATCTTGGAATAATATTAATTTCCACAATTGAATGTATTTTTTTAAAAATTATTCTTTCTGTGAGGTAAAACACAAGGCAGAGAAATGTTTTATCTCACAGAAAGAATAGTCTATGATGCCGTGCTGTAATGTCTGTATACTCTTTCCCGTGCTGTAATGTCTGTATACTCTTTCCCGTGCTGTAATGTCTGCATACTCTTTTGCGTCCTCCCTGGCCAGGAGCTCTGGTATGATCAGACCATGTCCCTGTACGGTCAGACACATCCATTACACAGTACACAGTAGGGACACATATATAAGATTGTCTCAGCACAGGGACATTTTTACTAAACATCCAATTGCGGATATTATTATTCCAAGATCTATTGATTAAAATCAACTTTTTTTTTTCATAGGACATTCCCTTTAACTCTAGTAAAAATGGAGCTAAGGAGAAGCTGCACTTTCAAAAACTGTTGATGTGTTACAAACACTGATCAGAAGTTGTGATTATTGGGATTCTGGCACCAGAGCCCCTGACGAATGCTAAAACAATAGGACATAAGTGATGAGCTGAGCACTTTAGCTGGGGATAGACTTTGTGCAGTCTTTCTTCAGTCTCTTAGCCTGGTAGGACACAGCTGTCCTTAGACTACATTCACACTCAGTGTTTTTGGTGTGTTTTGTGAGAGTCCATTTTTTTGGTGCAAAATTTGGCGCAGTGTTCTTTGTGTGAACGCCACTGCACTATTTGCCTGGAATTTACTCACCACGGTGTCCTCTCATCCCCGGAGGCCACAGTGCCCCTGCTTCTAGGACCCTGCAGCACCATGTGACCGGGTGACGTCGCTCGGTCACATGGTCCTGTCCAAGGTCCTCAAGGGGTCCTGTGGCGTCAGTATGAGGTCAGATCACCGGCAAGTTAAGTAAAAAGTGCAGCGAAATAATGCCAGATAATGGGCATGTGCCTTCTCTTTACGGATCCTCTTTTCAGCCCAGAAGCGGGTCCATAAAAAGCGCAGCATGTGAATGCCAATTAGTGAAATGCATTGATTTGGCTGGGACAGAACGTCACTGCATTCCACTGCAATAGCAGATCTGTACAAAGAGGGCCAATAGCCTTAGTCACTGATGATGGTATTAGTACCCACACCCCCATCACAACCCCCCCCATCAATCACAACCTCTGATTTTCTATAAGTTGCATTTAATATACAAGCACTATTCCTTATTTCACTCTAATCGCACACATTTCTGGGATCTTCACATACTACAGGTCCTTTCACTACTAAAAAATAAAATATTTCCTGCACTATTACGGGAATGTACAAAACACGGTCATTTCTCATATCACGGAGCATTTTAGTCTGATCCATCTATGACAATGAGTCCAGTGTTACATTTATTTCACCATTCTTCACTGCCTCAGTCCATCTAGTATAAAAACTGGAGCAACATTGAACTAGATTGAAATTTAAAAAAAAATCTCTGCCCTTTAGTTTGTAAAGCTCCTGTCCAGACCTGTGTATGTCCATGATAACAGACTACAAACAAACCCTGCGGTGGTGCTGTCTTCTGTCTGTCCTTTACAGCCTGATGACCCAACAACTGTACTCTAATAGTAAGCACCTCATAGAAGGAAATATGGCTGGAAAATTAGACTTCACAGGGTTTGCTGTCTGTTACTATGAGGACACATTTTCTGCATTAGAGCTGTTGGGAAAATGACTTTGTTTTTAATGTTATCTGCATTGGCCTAGAAAGTTTTTTGGAGAGGTTAAAAGTAACAATTGTAGCCTCGTCCAATAATTGTGCACTGTGGTGTTATAATGACTATTGAATCTGGGTATTCTTGGGTCTTAGGCATGGTAACAGTCCCTGGTTGGGTGAACTCCTACCTCTGTACAACTCCAGTTCCTAAAAGATTCTCCTGAACCCTCCTCCTGAGGTTTGTGAGAGCCTGCAGCATGGATCCATTCACATATTACAGCCATGACACTTTTATACAGCAATTTTCCCCTCAAAAAAGCACAAAGCCTCCCTATGCTAGCAACATGTCAACTCAGCCATAAAGGTGACCATGGACAATGTGGAGCTTTACATCTGGTAGCTTTTGTATTACCTAACTAAGCTGGTTACTGAGCCCTCTTCAGAGGTGCATTTTTCACTTTTATAGGTCATTTTCATCCATTGTACCCAATGGGACTCTTGACAGGTACAATTTTGTTTTACATATTGTGCAGACAATAATGTGTGTTTTTGACCTGAGTCACAACTTAAGCTCACCAACTCAAAGCAATGAATCCGAGAAGAATAAAAAAAGATTGGATGTCGTCAATGTATCATCCAAGTATTGTATTAGTGGGTAGAAGCCGCTTGCCACACTTTATAGTAAAAATGCATATATGGATGAAGGCTTTTAGTGAGACCACACATGATGGCGGCCACTGGCCGAAATATATCAGCTGGACACATTCTTTAACAGCTATCAAGGCCCTAAACGCTTTTTATGGGACTAATGTTCCTGGCTAGAGGAAAAATGGCGGAAACATGATTATATGTGAAAGCATTGGTTCTCATTTTGGATCCATCTCTATTTTACATTATGGGGTACATAAAAATAAACTGGCGAAGTGGAAAAGCGGAACCATAGACACCCGATCAGACCACTTTCATATCCGTGTATGCCCTGGAAAGGTGACAGCGGGAATCTGATGGGCAGCTGCTCCTTTTCTTTGCTGTAACCCAAATACTAGACCTGTTATATTCTACAATATACACAGAAAACTGGCTGAAATCTTGGAATAATTTTTTTTCTGTATTTAATTAAAGATTCCTGTTTTTGATATAATGGTGTCATGGCTCTTTAGTCACAGGCTAAAATCACCTGTCTAATATTGGTTAGACCTCATTTGCCCTCAAAATATCTCTGATGAGCCGAGGCATGGACATCTTTGAAGGTGTCCTATAGTAACTTGTGCCAACACAATGTATGTGAGGGTGTAACTAAAGTCAGTGTTACCATATAGTAAAGATCCCAGACATCATATCGACACGTCAGTGTTACCATATAGTACTGACCCGAGGCATCATACTATCACATCAGTGTTACCATATAGTGATGACTCGAGGCATCATACCCAACACGTCAGTGTTACCATATAGTACTGACCTGAGACATCATACCAACACGTCAGTGTTACCATATAGTACTGACCTGAGACATCATACCGACACGTCAGTGTTACCATATAGTACTGACCCGAGGCATCATACTATCACATCAGTTTTACCATATAGTGAACATGGTGAATAAAAAACAAATATGTAATTGCACTTTTTTGCAATTTCACTGCACTTGTAATTTTTTTCCCATTTTCCTGTATATTATTTGGTAAAATAAATGATTCCATCCGAAAGTACAACTCGTCCCGCAAAAAACAAATTCATATTTCTATATTGCCGGAAAAATATAAAAAGTTATGTCTCTTGGAAGAAGGGGAGCAAAAAATGAAAAATCGCCAGGTGGTGAAGGGGTTAACTAAATATTTGAAATTTGTTGATAATTTGCCAACTTTCAACTTTTTTTGCCCTTAAAGCAGTTATATAATAACAATATCAAAAAATATAAATTTCTCATTTTTGCAACATTTTACAAAAGCATTTTTCTTAGGGATCACATCAGATTTGAAGTAACTTTGAGACGTCTACAAGACACAAAATACACACAACTGACACCATTCCAAAATCTGCACCTGAAAGTGCTCCCAACCACATTCAAGAATCTTAATAACCCTTCACAGGAGCTCAATCAATGTGGAAGGAAATAACAAAAATGTTTCTGTTTTTCCCAAAAAATGGTCATTTAGTCCCACATTTAGAATTTTCTTAAGGTAAAATGAACCATACAATTTATTCTGTATGCACGGATACCTCATATGTGGTGGAAAACCACTGTTTTGTGGCACGGCAGGGAAGGAGCGCCATTAGACTTCTTAAACATAAAATCATCTGGAATTATTAATTGACACCATGTTTGGAGAGCCCCTGATGTGCCTAAACAGTGAAAACCATCCACAAATGACCCCATTTTGGAAACTATATCTTGCAAGGAACTTGTCTAGGTATGTGGGGAGCACCTTGAGCTCCCAGGTGCTTCACAGAATTTCAGACCATTGAGCTGTGAAAATAAAATAAAAACAATTTTTCCTCAAATACTTTTTTATGTTCAAATAATGTTTATTCGAGTTTCAATAAATCAAGTGCAAAGTATAATAATCAAATATAGTCGTACAGCAAACTGATAAGAAGTAGAGAAGTCAAAGGTATAATATGAAGAGATTACCTTATTACAATCAATTTCAATCAAATACAGAACACCAAAAGAGAACTATGAAGGTAAACAGGGAAACAAAGAATTACACATCTCCAAATAATACTTTGGGAAGTAATTATGAAATAGTATAACTAAAGTCAATCAATACTAAGGACCAAGAATCTCAAGCTAAGTCAAGTTATGAAGAACTGCTCTTCAGCAGATAAACATAAGGGAGAGAGGAAAGGAAATGAAGGGGGGGAAAGGTAGCTATAGACACTTACTATAGTACAAGCTATAGACAATGAGTCCATCATACAGTCCAGTGATGAAGCCTAGAGAAAGTTATCTGGGGGGACTTTGGCTTACTTTAAGAACGGAGATGGAAATTTTATATTCCACAATGCCCATTTCTTCTGATATTTGGTTTGTAGGCCATTTCTAATAGTGAATGAATATTCAAAATAATTATGAGATGCAATTCTGTCTATGACATCCTGTATAGATGGGACTGTAGACTCTCTCCAAAGTGAGGCAATCATAGTTTTTGCTGTTAAAAGAATATGAATCGTAAGTGGCCTTATACGTTTTGGAAGAGAATCCAACCCAACCAAAAGCAACACTAACTCAGGAGATAGAAGAACCTCAATTCCAGAAATATCTTTAATTAGATGCCTTATGTCTCTCCAAAATTTTTTAAGGAATTGACATCCCCAGAACACATGAGTCAGATTAGCAGTTTGGTTACAGTTCCTCCAGCACATCGGGGAGTTGAGTGAATTAAACTTATTGAGCTTTAACGGAGTAAGATACCATCTTGAATACAATTTAAATTGGGTCTCAATAAGGGAGATGCACGGTACCTGTGAATACATAAGATCAAAGGACTTGCCAAGTTGTTCAGTATTTATAGATATGTTCAGGTCTTTCTCCCAGGCTACTACATTTGAAGATTTCACATAGACCGAATCTAGGTTAATGTCCTGATATATGTTTTTCAACTTCCAAAAAAAGGTACTCTGCGGAAACTTCAAAAGTTGTCACATTGTGAGGAAGAGAGAATACCAGTTTATGGCTCAACAGAATGTGATGAATCTCCTCCCAGGTTTTAACTTCTATGTCTTCCAGACCATAAGTGTTTGTAGGACCGCAAGGGAATCAACCTCCTCTGCCATCCAAGATGTTAGATATAAAACCAATCCCATGGTCTTTCCAGGATTTAAGTTTCAGGTTTGCAGAAATATAGTCTAATATATCAATTGGGATCCAAGTAGGTGGATGAGGTTGAAAGCTTTTCAATGATTTGGAAACAAACAATCTCCAGGATTGAATAGAGGCTTTCACTAACGTTTCTTTCGGAAGAGGTTTGTTTTTATCACAAAGGAAGGCAAGAAGCTGTTGACCAAGGCCTCCCTTTAGCATATTTTTATTTTCAAGAGTAAGCCAACTTGGTCTATCGCCTGTCTCCCACCATGATTGACTCAGTTTTATGATAGTGGAGTGATGATATGCAGTGAGGTTGGGAACAGCCAGACCTCCCTTTCTCCAGGGTAGTCTTAGCCACTCTTGGTTTCTTCTTATCCCAAATGAATCTCGTCAGTTGAGTTTGTAATTTTGCCATCCATTGTCTGGGCACAGGTAGGGGTACAGAACGAAAAATATAGAGAAGTTTCGGTAAGATAAACATTTTAAATGAGTTTATTCTTCCCAACCATGAAATATCAATTTTGGAAATATGAAGAACATCGTCCTGAATGACTTTGTAGATATAATTAAGATTAACGTCTACAATCTTAGATAGGGATTTGGTTACATAAATACCTAAATATTTTATAGATTCTTTTTCCCACGAGAGATTGTGTTCGCGTTTTAACAAGTCAAGGAGGTCCTGATCTATATTTAAGTGTAACACCTGAGTCTTTTTCAAATTGATCTTATAATGGGAAATTCGAGAAAATGTATCAATTATGTCAAGGAGATATCGTAAAGAATTTATGGGATCAGTCAAAGTTACCAGGATATCGTCAGCGAATAAACTAATCTTAAATTGTCTCATAGAAATGGGAATGCCTTTTATCAAAGGATGGGTACTATTTTTTCCGCTAACGGCTCAATAAAGAGGTTAAAGAGAGAAGGGGAAAGGGGACAACTTTGACCTGTACCATTCGTTAGCAAGATGTCTTTTGACAAAAAGTTATTTGTTATGATTTTCACACTCGGATTAGAATAAAGCGAATGAATTAAGTTAGTTATATTACCCCCAAAGCCAAACCTCCTCAAAACCTCAAAGAGGAACCCCTAGTAGACCCTGTCGAACGCTTTCTCCTGCGTCGACAGCGACCACTAGGGTTGGAGTCCCAGTTCTCTCTATAAAATCTATTAAATTTAACGCCCGTCTCGTAGCATCCAATGTTCCCCTTCCCTGAACGAAACCCACTTGATCTCCGTGGAGGAGTGTCGAGAAACTTGTTTTAGTCTGTTATTTAAAGTTTTACTAATAATTTTTAGATCTGAATTCAGGAGCGATATGGGTCTCTAGTTAGCTACATTCTCAGTATCACCCTTATCTTTTGAGATAACCGTAATCACTGCTTCTTGCATTTCCTTGGGAAGACTACTCTGGTCAGTAGTGAGGAAATTGATTAACCTAGTTAAATATGGGACAAGGATATCTTTAAAGGCAATATAGTATTCGTTCTGTAAACCGTCAGGCCCGGGAAACTTAAATTTCTTTAGGGACGCAATAGTATCAGAGATTTCAGCTTCAGTGTAGGGTAAGGTTAGGAATTTTAACTGGTCAGATGTCAAAGAAGGAAGTTGAATAGAGTCTAAAAACGAAGCCATTTCCACAGCACAGGGATCAATTCCCCGGGCTCCTTTCCAAGTTATATAACTTCTTGTAATAAACTTCAAAGGCATCTGAAATTTCCGCAGGGGATTTGACTATAGAATTAGGTTTATTCCTGATCTGTAGAATTCTCGTTTTGGCCCTTCGTATTTTTATCAATTTGGCAAATAGTTTGGAGGGTTTGTTGGTACAATTATAAAATTTAGATTTAGTAATGTGGGAAACCTTATCAAATTCCGCAGTTAAAAGGGATTTTAGTTCAACCCTCAATTTAAGAATGTCACCAAAGATGGAATTTTTCTTGGTCCGAATCACCTCCGATTCCAAGTCTTTAATCTTACTTATGATGGAAGCCGTATCTTTAGTTAATTTTCTTTTTAGGAGAGAATTTAATTGAATTAGATGACCTCTAATCAGTGCCTTATGGGCAGTCCATAAAGTTGGAATAGGCATATCTCCCAAATCATTTTCTTTAAAGTAATATTGTAATATACTTTGAATTTTGGATTTATAATCTGGATGGTGGTATAGAAAAGAATTTGCTCTCCAGAGTTTCCGCCCACTATAAGAAGCCCCATCTGTAGTAACGAAGATTATCGGAGAGTGATCCGACCAAGATCTAGGAAGTATTTCTATTGATTTAATCTTCTGCAAGGAATTGATATCTGTCAAAACTAGATCTATCCTAGCAAAGGATTTATGCGAGTCAGAAAAATTAGTAAATTCTATAGATGACGAGTTTATGCATCGGAATGCATCATAGAATTCCTCCTGGTTAAATAATGGATCAAGCTGGACATTGGTATTCCTGGCTTTATTGGAAGAATCAAACATAGCATTAGGAACCGCGTTAAAGTCCCCAAAAATGAAGAGGTTGCCTTTCTTATGATCATGGATAGTCCTGAACAGTTTTTTTAAAAATGAAATTTGACCTTTGTTAGGAGCGTATAAATTCACAAGTGTGTGAGGAGTATCATTTATTTTACATATCAGGATAAGATATCGGCCCTCATCATCTCTATGGACCTCAAGTTCTTCAAATTTAAGAGTATCCCTAATCAAAATGGCAACTCCAGATTTTTTTTTTCTTGTTAGAGGAGAAATAGATATGAGGAAATAGTTTATTCGTAAACTTTGGTGGATTTTCTAGGCAAAATTTAGTTTCCTAAAGTCCTGCCAAATCAATTTTATGTCTCACAAGTTCTTTCCATACATGGAACCTTTTTTGAGGGGTATTTAACCCATGGACATTTAGTTAAAGGTATCTGGTGGTCATTGTCTCAATGAAGAATTAAAAATGTACGTAAGCTAGCTGCAATGAAAGTATGAAGTTGAGGAAGTGTGAGGGAGAGGGAAGGGAGAGAATTAGGAGGGAAACTAAACTACTACAGGTAGGTAAAGAAACAAACTATTAAATGAAGCAAACTATAACACAGAATGTAACTAGTAATAAGAACTATGTAAGTATCAATACTATAAGGAAGGGTTCAAGGGAACCGTTATTCAACTTCCTGCAAGGCTAATGTTTTGGCCATTGTGCCTAATTGGACCTTAAATCTTTAAAGTATCAAACAGAGCTACTTAAGACCCGTCAAGTATTAGTTAGATGTAAGTTTCTCAAAACTTTCAGTCCCTCAGACTTATCTTCAATAACAAAAGATTTCTGTTTGTATGTAAAAATAACACTAGTGGTCGGACGACCCCATCTGTACAAGATCTCCTTAGCACGTAGAATGTCCGTTACAGGCTTCAAAGATTTCCTCTTCAGCATCGTGTCTTTAGAAATATCTGTGAAGATTTTAATCCCGTCGTAAGGTGGAGGTAGGGATTTATTATCTCTTAAGAAAGTTGTCACTTTATCTCTGGTTTGATAGAAGCTAAATTTAGCTATCACATCCCTCGGGACATCGTCCGAAAGATGCGAGGGCCTTGGCAATCTATGGCTCTTTCTATAAAATACTCCATATTTTCCAGTGAGGGAGCAATTTTTCTAGTGAGAGATTTCACGTAATTAATCAAGTTATCCTGCTTTATCTTTTCGGAATTCCTCTTAATTTCAGGTTATTCCTGCGGTCCCGGTCCTCTCTATCTGCTAACCTATCCTTCAGAACTTTAATTTCATTAGTCACCCTGTCTTGAGATTTTCTAGAGTCAATGCACTCCGTTTTTAATTCCTCAATGGCTTTCTCTGTTTTTTCTGTTCTGGAAACTATCGAGGCCACCGAATGTTTAATCTCATCAATGTCGTCTCTCAAAGATTTTTTAAAATCAGCAAATACTTTAACCAAGAAATCTCTATCTGATAGTTGTCCATCGTCAAGGTTGGAGAGAGGATCTATGTCTTTCCTTGAGGTCTTCATTCTTTGTCTCACCGGGCTCTTGGTTTGAGGGTCTCGAGTTGAGTCATAATCTTCCCGAAAATTAGAGCCATCATGTGATCTGGATATAGTTTCCATTTCTTTTCTTTTTGAGTTTGCCTGGGTAGATTCATAAATCATAGGTGTGGATTTCCATTCTTCTGAACTATTCTCCACTGGTAAGGAATCTTTACTGCCACTTTGTGACTGGTTACTATGGTAGGCCGAGGAAGGCATAGTGTTCGCACTCTGTGGACTAGCCTCCACCAGTTCACCAGTGGAATTTTTGGAAGTAACGTTTGGTTAGGCTTGGGAGACATTAGGACTAGTATACCGTATAAATTCAGGTATATAAATATATAAGAAATTTAAAGAATATCAAAGTATGTATAGTAAGTCTCTATAGCCAGCCCCAGTAAACTATATTGAGCCAAAAACAATTACAATTAGGTAATAGACTTCCACAATACTAGAGCCAAGGAACAGAAATGAAGTACAATTATCTGTAAATACGGACTCAGAGTATAAAGTAAATAGCTCTCTCCCCCAATTAGAAGATGAAAAGATCACCCACCCAAGACCCAACAACTACCACCCAAAGTACCTTTATCCACAAGAAACCGAGTCAAACATCAATATGCAGATCAATATAAAGGTGGACACCAACAGCACATCCCCATAAAAGAATAGCTGTTTCGTTGACTCCTCGACACCGGAAACCGTCTACGAAGCTCGGATACGTTGGAGGCCCGCCGACCCCGCTTGATTGAAGAGATCCCTCCCAGGAGTGGTCGGATCGTGTAGAAACCTCAGACAACAGGATCCATCTACGTAGCTGGATACGTTGGAGGCCCGCCGACCCCGCTTGATTGAAGAAGTCCTTCTTGGAGATGTAGTAGCACGCAAAGATGGAAGAAGTTATAAGGCAACAGCTTGCAAAAAAAACAAATGAGTAGCGAAAAAGAGTCTCCTGAAGTCTCAGTGTAACACTAGGACTAGAAAGGTTATATATCTCCTCTTCAGACTCATGAATTGTCCAATATGTAGAATGGTATTATCCACACCCTATGCATGTATGTAACTAAGCAAGGAGCATCCAAAATAGTATGACCAGATAGTCTATGAAGAAGGCTGCAGGGATGTCTCAGTCTAGTCACTTATATTAAATCTCCTCAATCAGGACAGCAGCTCATCTTTTAGTAGATCCCCCACGCCTCCTGTACCTGTCACTGTTGCTTTCCAAATGCATATGAGGGAAAATTTACCTCAGAGGTCCGGATCTTACAGTGAGGAAAATGCGTTTGTGTAGTAAATTGGCATCCTCCGGGAAAGCCGCAATCAGCAAATCAAAGATGGCGCCTCCACTACTCCCCTGAGAGAAATGGCAGTTTTCCTCACAGAATAGCAGAAAATGGTCTAAGAACAAACTTAATAGATCAAAACAATAAAATCTCCAAGAACTAATGAGAGAAGAGTGAATAAAAAAGCCCATGTCAGAGATAGCATAGGCTGTATATTGAAAATAAAGCAGAATAAGATATTAATAAATATATCACCAAGACAAGATCTTCTGGTCCAGAAAGACGAAGTCTAATATTACTTCAGTAAACTGTGACCTGTGCCGTCAACCCCAGATGACCCATGGGCGACAGGAGTATCACCATGAAGCATTCAGTGATCACAAAATGGCGCCACCCTCATTCTCATGTGAGGAAAAAAAAAACCAAAAAACCAACAAATAGACCTCAGGCAGTGTCCCGAGGCAAAAATCACCACAAACTCAGCCGAACAAAGGCAAAAGCCAGTATAATTTCTGAACTACGACCTGAAATGTCAACTCCTGACTTCTAACAGACAACAGGAGGATATTATTATGAGGTGACCAGTAGTCTTAAAATGGAGCCTCCATCACTCCTCTGAGGGGCCAGATTTCAAGGTGTCCTGAGGTGAATTCCTCTCAGAATTGATCTCAAAAGGGTTCAAATGAAGCCCAAAGATTAGATCTTACAGGTCTTGTCGCTTTGATGAGACAATTTGCCTTTAAAAAGGCAAAAATTCCCAGTAGCTTGTCTGTGGGCACAGGAGCTCCGGGATCCACGTCCTCACATGCTGCTGCAGGCCACACCTCTCAAATACTTTTTTTAGCCCAAAATTTGCCAATTTCAGTAGGTAAACCATAGAAAACGTGACACATTGTGGCCCAATTTCTCCTTAGTACATCGATACCCCATATCTCTCAGAAAACTACTGTTTGGACGCACAGAAGGGCTTGGAAAGGAAGGAGTGTCATTGACTTTAGGAAGGCAAAAGAATCCGGAATCATTAGTGGATGCCTTGTCGCATTTGGAGAGCCTCTGATGTGGGGAAACCCCCACAAGTGACCCCAATTTTGGAAACTGCACTTCTTCGGTAATTCATCTAGGGAAGTAGTGAACATTTTAAACCCAAGATATATTTTTTTCACTAAATTATTTAATTTTCAAAAGGGCTATTATGAGAAAACTAGCTGTGAGCCCGATTCTAAAGAATCTGGTAGTCAAGAATCTATATATAGTTTATTTAGTAATAGTTAGGGGAGTGCGGTGAAATTAATTGTGTGTATACAGGCGGCTCAGTGGGTAGCAGAGTATACGGTGGCTCAGTGGGTAGCAGTGAGAGCAGTGAGTGCGGTGGCTCAGTGGTCAGCAGTGAGTGCGGTGGCTCAGTGGTCAGCAGTGAGTGCGGTGGCGCAGTGGTCAGCAGTGAGTGCGGTGGCGCAGTGGTCAGCAGTGAGTGCGGTGGCTCAGTGGTCAGCAGTGAGTGCGGTGGCTCAGTGGTCAGCAGTGAGTGCGGTGGCGCTGTGGTCAGCAGAGGACGGCGGCTCTGTGGTCAGCAGAGGACGGCGGCTCTGGTCAGCAGAGGACGGCGGCTCTGTGGTCAGCAGAGGACGGCGGCTCTGTGGTCAGCAGAGGACGGCAGCTCTGTGGTCAGCAGAGGACGGCGGGTCTGTGGTGAGCAGAGGACGGGGGCTCTGTGGTCAGCAGAGGAAGGAGGCTCTGTGGTGAGCAGAGGACGGCAGGTCTGTGGTGAGCAGAGGACGGCGGGTCTGTGGTGAGCAGAGGACGGCGGGTCTGTGGTCAGCGCAGGAAGGAGGCTCTGCGGTCGAGTGGTCAGTGCAGGAAGGAGGCTCTGTGGTCAGCACAGGAAGGAGGCTCTGTGGTCAGCAGAGGACGGCGGCTCTGTGGTCAGCGCAGGAAGGAGGCTCTGTGGTCGAGTGGTCAGTGCAGGAAGGAGGCTCTGTGGTCAGCACAGGAAGGAGGCTCTGTGGTCAGCAGAGGACGGCGACCCTGTGGTCAGCGCAGGAAGGAGGCTCTGTGGTCAGCAGAGGACGGCGGGTCTGTGGTCAGTAGAGGACGGCGGCTCTGTGGTCAGCAGAGGACGGCGGCTCTGTGGTCAGCAGAGGACGGCGGCTCTGTGGTCAGCAGAGGACGGCGGCTCTGTGGTCAGCGCAGGAAGGAGGCTCTGTGGTCAGCACAGGAAGGAGGCTCTGTGGTCAGCAGAGGACGGCGGCTCTGTGGTCAGCGCAGGAAGGAGGCTCTGTGGTCGAGTGGTCAGCGCAGGAAGGAGGCTCTGTGGTCAGCAGAGGACGGCGGCTCTGTGGTCAGCGCAGGAAGGAGGCTCTGTGGTCAGCACAGGAAGGAGGCTCTGTGGTCAGCAGAGGATGGCGGCTCTGTGGTCAGCGCAGGAAGGAGGCTCTGTGGTCGAGTGGTCAGCGCAGGAAGGAGGCTCTGTGGTCAGCACAGGAAGGAGGCTCTGTGGTCAGCAGAGGACGGCGGCTCTGTGGTCAGCGCAGGAAGGAGGCTCTGTGGTCGAGTGGTCAGCGCAGGAAGGAGGCTCTGTGGTCAGCACAGGAAGGAGGCTCTGTGGTCAGCAGAGGACGGCGGCTCTGTGGTCAGCGCAGGCTAGGTGGGCGGAGCCATGGCGGGAGTGACGCGAGGTGGGCGGAGCCATGGCGGGAGTCCCGTGGGGTGGGCGGAGCCATGGTGGGAGCCCCAAGAGGTGGGCGGAGCCATGGCGGGAGCCTCGCGAGGTGGGCGGAGCCATGGCGGGAGCGGTGTAGCGGGATGGCGGCGGGGTAAGTATACTGGAGTGTGTGTGTGTGTGTATGTGAGTGTGTGTGTGTGTGTGTCCCTAACGCACTTCCGTATGTTTGGCAGCCACGTCCACGACGACGGAAGTGGCGCCGAATATGACGGAAGTGCGCTACGGCAATTATATATTAGATGGACCTCTCAATTTATCACACAATTCCTCCCAAATTGTCCAATATCCTACATGTGGTTAGAAACTACTTTTCAGGCACGGTGCAAAGCTCACAAGGGAAGGGGCACCAAATTGAAAAGCAGATTTTGCTGGAACGGTCATGTCACATTGGCAGAGCCCATGAGGTGCCAGAACATCAGAACCCTCTATAATTGACCCTGTCTTACAAACTATATTCATAGTGAGGATACTGACACCATACATGTCTCAAAGAATGTTAAACCATTTCATGATGAATAATTGAATTTATGACTAAAATACTGACTTTTTTTTAAGAGATTCCTTTTTTTTATAGGAGATATTCCAACCCCCAATAGTTTGTTATACAATTTTTGCTGAATGTGGCAATATCCCACATACTGTACAGTACTGTTTGGCCACACTACATGGTTCTAATGTGGTTCCTCAAAAACAGCCCATGTGCAGCCCTTTCAGGATATTTAAGTTGTATTGTCCCCTTGCATTGCTCTAAATCCTGGCTAATTAATAATCACCCTCATTCCCGACAAAGAATCCCGCCCATCCCCCTAAATCTTGCACGGACAGTCATTCTGACTGCTTGTATTACAGTACTGTCAATACTTTCTCATCGCAACCTTTGTTAACTCTTCTCAGCCGAGTAACGCTGTCACTCTCAGGTCAGGAGAGCCACAGTGGATGGCTGTCAGAAACTGCTAGCTAATTAAGCTAATGAATATTCACCCACTTGCCACCCACTTAAACCTGAATGACATCTACTCTCTGCCTGCTGTTGATAGAGTATCACATCGCAATGCACAACACACTCCGGAGCTGATCATGACACTGTTTTGCTATCCGCTGTCACCTTCAGCTCAGAAGATTCACGGTGCGATGTGATCCTCGATCAGTACAGTAGACAGAGTGCGGTTGACTATGCATTAGCTTAATTAGCCGACACTTTCTCACCACGACCCACACTCTCCTGAGCAGAGGTGACAGCTGTGTAAATAGCACTTATCATTTTCAGCTTAGGAGTTCCGCAGTGTATTACGATCCTCAAAACTACAGCAGGCAGAGTGTGGGTGTTAATCAGGGTTCAGAGGGCGGGCAAGAAGGTAATATCATTAGCTTAATACCCATCACTTTTCTCACCATAATTCACAGGGCCCTCCTGACTGAGAGTGACAGCATGCATTTCTATGCAACTGTCACTCTAGGTCAAGAGAGCCACCGAGGATAATACAGCAGGCATTGGGGGTCAATATAAGACATCCTCTATAAGTAAGCCCTAGCGCATATTTCAGTGCAAAAAATTACAAGCCACTGTAGAAGGGAACCTTTACTTTTGCAACAGAATTTTTCTCGAATAGTTTGCAGAGCCCCTAATGTACGTAACCCCCCCCCCTCAAGTGACCCCTTATTAGAATTTACAACCCTCTGGTAATTCACTGTCGTGCCAATAAATTGTACCCAGCTGTGCTTCTGGAGCGCGCCCCAGTCAATTAAGCAGACTCTCCTCAGTACATTAATGTCAAACATGTGAATGACAACTGTGAGCCATTGTGTGGCTCAGACGGAGTGGCATTTTGATTTATGAGTGCAGATTTGCTACACTTCTTATAAGGAGCCATGTCACTTTCAAGTCTTTGTGCTACCAGTATGTGGAAGCCCTTAATTTCCGTTAAAAGATTGCAGACCTGAGTGTGTGTTTTTTTTTTTGTTTTTTGGGAGTTTAGCTTTTATTGGTGGCATTTTTTGTTAGATAACATTTGCATCAGTTCACATGTATTCAGTGCTCAAAGCTCAGCAGTTCCTAAATATCTGAAATACATAGTTCATATATCCAACAAGACAATCCTTTACTAAGGAGGCGACAGCTTCACTCTGGGTGCTCAAACCAGTGGTCAACTGCTCTTTGTGCGTGCTTAAAAGAGGACACTGTCGGATCATAAGCCAGACATTATCCATGTCTCCCTCTGCTTTATTACAGGGCATTATCCATAGGGGGATTCTGTTTAAATAAAGTACTTCAAATGTTTACACGTAATCCTTGTCTAAAGCTACCGTTACAATATTGCATGCAACATCGACCAAATGCACTATTGTGTCAGGTGCAGTTAATATCGTTCATGAGTTGTGTCGTGTTACAGGGCAATGTGACTGCAATCAGTCGCAAGAACGCTATCTCAGGTTTTCCTCACGCACTTAAACCGGGTGATGTTGTATAAGCGATGTAGCATGATCGCTCCGTGTGAAGACGCATAGCGATGTTGCCAGCAACTTCCCTTTTCAATAAAATGATATGATCGCTTGCTGGGTTGCTTATACGCAGCACACGAACGTTGCGTACAACATCCTAGTTGCGTTGCCTGCCGATATCTCCCTGTGTAACATCTCCTATGCGATCTTGGACAAATGCCAAAATGTGCACGCTTCCGTGAAGTGGCAGGCGATATCAAAACGATATTGCGACGTGTAAAGGTACCCTACGTGATCAGCGTTTAGCACAGGATAAGTGTGAGCCGAGCCTTACTAAGATCTTGGGGGGAAACTAAATCAATCTACAGCTGGTCAAGAATGCTTTTATTGATTTTTTACACTGCTCACTGCAGCATACAGTCCTGCACAAGTTATGTCACTTATCCATGTTATGTATATAAAAGTTTATAACCTGATGTTAAATTCATCCATGGTTGTAAAATTACTCTTTGAAAGCTGAAACCCTCCCAAATGTGGTTTAGGTTAAGACTAAATTGGCATCATGCTGAAATATTGATCATTTAATGATCACAGAATGGTCAGATTTTGCCAAGACAAAAGTTTTATCGCCTGGTCATATAATGCACCCAATCCTAGTTTACATCCTCACTAGGGATGAGCGAGTATGCTTGTCACTACTCGGTACTCCACGAATATCTCGGTACTCGGGGTACTCGTCGAGTACTGAGTAATCTCGCGATACTCTTGCTATGCTCGGGGTCCACCTCGGTGCATGTTGGAGCTCTTTACAGGGCCAGACCGCATGCAGGGATTGGCTAACAGCCACTGTAAACCACAGCCTGTGGTTGTGGCTTTACAGTGATTGGCTGGCTGCACAGCGTGATCAAGTCTTTAAAAGACTGACGCGCTGTGCTCGTCACTCTGCTCCACAGACGTCAGTGTAGGAAGGTGCTGCTGATTGAGGACAGATTTGTGGCCTTTCAGCTAGTGTACGCAGGGCTGCCAATCTAATTATCACAACGGTCCTTCTGAGGACTAATAGAGCTGTATCAGGCAGGAGGCAGGAGGGTTATAGCAAACTTCGTTGTGCCAGATACCAGCCTGCATCAATCTGGGGCTGGTGGACAGGCTGGAAATCTCATTCATCCCAAAACAGTGCTTTTAGGCATAATTTAGCTCTCTATAGGCAGGAGTGGGTTGTAGCGGAAATTAGGATACGCCAAAACACCCTGTATTCTCGTCACGTGTGTGTCTGACGTCCACTTGCTGGGATTAATCTCTAATCTCAGTGTCCAGCTAAAAACCAACTCTTGTCTGCATTCATTTACCCTTTCTGTGCGCCAGGAGTGGGTTGTAGCGGAAATTAGGATACGCCAAAACACTCAGTATTCTTGTCAGCGTTTGTGTCTGACCGGTACACCTGCTGGTATTTAACTCTAATCTCGTGTCCAGCTATAAAACAACTCTTGTCTGCATTCATTTACCATTTGTGTGCGCCAGGAGTGGGTTGTAGTGGAAATTAGGATATGCCAAAACACTTGGTATTCTCATCAGCATTTGTGTCTGACCAGTACACCTGCTGGGATTTAACCTCTAATCATGAAAATCTCTGTGTCCAGCTAAAAACCAACTCTTGTCTGCATTCATATACCATTTGTGTGCGCCAGGAGTGGGTTGTAGCCGAAATTAGGATACGCCAAAACACTCGGTATTCTCCTTAGCGTTTATGTCTGACCGGTACACCTGCTGGGATTTAATCTCTAATCTCAGTGTCCAGCTAAAAACCTTGTTTTGGACGCCTTCATTTAGCTGTATACAGTCAGCACAACATTGAAAATGCCCAAGACCGGTGGCAAGGGACAAGGAACTGGACGTGATGGTGGTGCAGGCAGAGGCCAGGCCGTGTGCAAGCTCGAATTACGCCACAAAAAACGCCCCCATCATCTTGCTCGACCTTCCTGTCCCAATTTCTAGGAGACTGCAGCAGTACACCACTATTAAACCAAGACCAGTGTCAACAGGTTGTTAGAATAGCGGATAATGCTTCCAGTCAGTTTAGCACCACCACAAATACCCTGTCTTCCACACGGTCAAGTGTCAGTAGCCGTGAGACTGGACCGCACAGTCCACACCCTGATCCTCCTTCCTCCCACCATGCCGAGTACCCGGCCCCGGACATAACTGATCGCACACTTGGACACTCTGCAGAGCTGTTCACTTATCCATTTGTAGATTCTGGCCTCTCGCCAGCTCCAGTTGAAGTGGGTCATGAGATCGTATGTACCGATGCACAAATATTTGAGCAGCGACGGTCTCATGAAGGCAACGGTGGAAACGTGTCTCAACAAGAGGTGGATGATGATGAGACACAATTGCCAGAAAGTCAGGAGGAGGACCAGGGTGCGGAAGTGGAAGACGATGTGGTGGATGATCCAGTAACTGACCCAACCTGGCAGGATGACATGCAAAGCGAGAACAGCAGTGCACAGGGGGAGTTAGGCGTAGCATCACAACAGGCCGGAAGAAGCAGGGTGGTGGCCGCAGGCAGAAGGCAGGCAACCGTTCCCCGGAACAACAACACGACAGATGTTGCCAGTACAACTGTTAGGTCTTCCGAGTCTGGCTATTTTTTAAGGTGTCTGCAGATAATTCCAAAAAGGCCATTTGCAACACCTGCCATGCCAGCATCAGCAGGGGTAGCAAAACTAGCAGCCTGACCACCACCAGCATGATCAGGCACATGTCAGCAAAGCATCCGATTTTGTGGGATGTACACCAGAGTCCAGGAGCATTGTCTGCGGGTGACACCGCTGCGTCTTCCACTGTTGTGCATGCAAGACAATCCTCTGTCCATACTGCATGCGAAGATGCCTCCTGTCCTGCACCTGTAGTTGCACAAGCAGAAATAGCACCATCATCAACCACGTCCTTGTCCCAGCACAGCATTCAGTTATCCATACACCAGTCTTTGGAACGCAGGCGCAAATACGCTGCCAACACCCCACATGCCACACTTCTAAATGCACACATTTTGCGACTGCTTGCGCTGGAAATGTTGCCTTTTAGGCTAGTGGAGACGGAAGCATTCCGCAACCTGATGGCGGCTGCTGTCCCACGTTACTCGGTCCCCAGCCGCCACTATTTCGCCCGGTGTGCCGTCCCCGCATTACATAAGCACGTGTCACAAAACATCAGATGGATAGGGGAAAACAGAGGTGTATAATGGTCCGCGCTGCCGAAATCCACTTGCTCCAGAGAACACACGGGTCAGTGATGTTCAAGCAAAGTTCCTTTATTGAATCCTACGCGTTTCGGTGCCTTCCTGGCACCTTCCTCAGGGTCCCTAGGGTCCTGAGGAAGGTGCCAGGAAGGCACCGAAACGCGTAGGATTCAATAAAGGAACTTTGCTTGAACATCACTGACCCGTGTGTTCTCTGGAGCAAGTGGATTTCGGCAGCGCGGACCATTATACACCTCTGTTTTCCCCTATCTTCCTGAGATTCCATGTGCGAGTGGTTGGAGGAGGTTCAGCGGCAGCCGGCAGGATTTTGATACTACATGTCTGCAAACCAGTTGTGGGTCTCACAACTGACATAGGTGAGTGGTTTACCTATATACCACTGTGTCATAGTGTCTGAGTGATAGGGCACTATTGCGCCTCTTGTTCCCCTTCCCTTTTTTTATCAAAACATCAGACGTGCCCTTAACAACGCAGTTTCAGGCAAAGTCCACCTAACCCCGGACACGTGGACAAATGCTTGTGGGCAGGGTCGGTACATCTTGCTGACGGCACACTGGGTTAATATTCTGGAAGCCGGGACCCAGTCTGAGCTTGGGACGGAACACGTCCTTCCGACACCAAGGATTGCAGGCCCTAACTCAGTCAGGGTTTCACCCACAGTGTACAGCTCCGGAACGTCATGCTCCTCAGCCTCCTCCTCCTCCACTTCACCCTCCACACCAGTCCCAAGCTGGAAGCACTGCAGCACTGCCTCGGCTAAGGGGCAACAGGCTGTGCTGAAACTAATATGCGTAGGTGACAAACCCCACAACACTGAAGAGTTGTGGACAGCTCTGAAACAGCAGGCAGATCACTGGCTCACACCGCTGAACCTACAGCCAGGCATGGTCGTGTGTGACAATGGCCGGAACCTTGTGGTGGCTCTGAGGCGAGCTGACACATGTTCCATGCGTGGCCCATGTGCTCAACCTCGTGGTTCAGCGGTTTATTAAATCTCACCTGGAGCTGTCGGATCTGCTCATCAAAGTACGCCGCCTGTGTGCCCATTTTAGAAAGTCACCTACTGCTTCTGCTGCCCCTTGCCGGCTTTCAGCGGCATTTGCAGCTTCCGGCTCACAGACTGGTGTGCGATGTCTCCACACGTTGGAATTCCACACTGCACATGTTGGTCAGGATTTGTGAGCAGAAGAGGACAGTTGTTGAGTACCAGCATCAACTAGGCCGTCGGTATACAGTTCAAACTCCACACATAAGTCCTCAGGAGTGGACATGGATGTCCGACATATGTACCGTCCTCCAAAACTTTGAGGACTCCACCATGATGGTGAGCGGCGATGACGCCATCATTAGCGTCACCATCCCGCTTCTCTGTCTTCTAAAACGTTCTCTGCTCAAAAGATGATGCTTTGCAGGCGGAGCACGATGAGTTGGACCAAGAAACCGTACTGGGTGATTACACACAGCCCAGCCTCATCTCATCCCAACGTGCATTGGAGGACTATGACGAGGATGAAGAAATAGAGCTACTTTTATGCGGAATTGACGGTTATACATGCACAACCGTCAGAACGTCGGTTCAGCGTGGATGGCCAGAGGACAGGGAGAGGAGGAGGAGGATGATGAGGCTACCATGGACAGTCATGCTATTCGTGAGGACCCTGAAGTCTTGCCTGTTAACAGTCTGGCGCACATGGCTGACTTTATGTTACGTTGCCTGTCTCGTGACCCTCACGTTATCAACATTTTGGAGGACACTCATTACTGGTTGGTGACACTTTTAGACCCACGCTACAAGGAGAACTTTATTTCTCTTACTAGCTGGGTGCCCGATGCAGATGCATCGGGATTCTAGCAGAGCGAGTCTCTGACTCGCAATGGCCGCTTCGCGGCCAATGCTTCGCGCTGCTAAGGCGACTCGCCATGCCCGCTGCGCGGCATAGCGAGTCGCCTTAGAGCTGCTCGCAATGGCCGCTGTGCGGCCAATGCTTCGGTCGTATCCACATGACGACATTGACTCGCAGCGTTGAGCGGACTCAAAAGGGGCAAAAATCCCATTCGTGATTATATTTCTCTTATTCCCGATTCGTAGAGGTCTACAAAAATGCTGCAGTACCAGAAGGCCATAGTCGCGGAATTAGTCAAAAATTCCCTTCTGAAAACGCTAGCGGCAGAGGTCACGATTCGGTGGGCAACCAAGGCGTCCGGCCGAGAGAGGCACAAGTCCAATCCAGCAGAGGTAGGGGAGCACTCTCAAAGATCTGGGACACTTTTCTCAGCACCTCCCGTACCACAGGCCCTGAGGTGCAGGTTATGTCACAAGGAATGCAAAGTTTGCGAAGATGCTGAGGGAGTACCTTGCCGATCGTACAAAAGTGCTCCTAGACTTCTCTGTGCCTTATAATTATTGGGTATCCAAGCTGGACACGTGGCAGGAATTGGCTCTCTACACCTTGGAAGTCCTGGCCTGCCCTGCCGCTAGCGTTTTGTCAGAGCATGTTTTTAGTGCCGCAGGTGGAATCATTACTGATAAACACACTCGCCTGTCAACTGAAAATGCTGACAGGATGACTCTGATCAAGATGAACAAGGGTTGGATTGGGCCTGACTTCACCACACCACCACCAAATGATAGCGTAGTTTAAATTTTGCGCCGGTAAATTGCCATGCACCTCCGCACACCCACACATGAGTACACACTTCATGACTTTGGCTACTGGCTGTACTGCTCCTCCTTCTCCTCATCCGCCACCATCATATGATCAGTGTGACCGTGGTTTATGATGCCATAAAAACATAATGTTTTTACATAATATTTATGATGATGATGACCCTAACCGTTCAAAAGTTAGGCAGTAGTTTCATGTATACCCCCTAGGGGTAAATGGTTTAGTCCATGCTTACAGAATGGGCATTACAAGTACAGGAGACCCGCTCCTTTGTAATGGGAACAATATTTAGAGGCTCTCCTCCATGTTTCTTTCCAGGGGCATTGAAGTGCCTCCCAATTTTTGGCTGCCCTGCCTAGGGCAATACTACAAAAGACCCACTTCCTTAAAATGGGCACATTATTTAAAGAGGCCCTCATGCACGCCTCTATCCAGGGGCATCAGAGTGCCACGCAATTTTTTGGCTGCCCTGCCTAGGGCAATACTACAAAAGACCCACTTCCTTAAAATGGGCACATTTTTTAAAGAGGCCCTCATGTACGCCTCTATCTAGGGGCATCAGAGTGCCATACACTTTTTTTCCGGCTGGCCTCCCTAGAGCAATGCTACAAAAGACCCACTTCCTTAAAATGGGCACATTATTTAAAGAGGGCCTCATGCACACCTCTATCCAGGGGCATCAGAGTGCCTCCCAATGTTTAGCAGCCCTGCCTAGGGCAATACTACAAAAGACCCACTTCCTTAAAATGGGCACATTATTTAACCCCTTCCCGACATAGGACGTTGTACAACGTCCTGTGTTTCGGCCCGTTCCCAACACAGGACGTTGTACAACGTCCTGGCGTGTTTAGGCTGGTGCAGCTCCGGTGATTGTTTTAGAAAAAAAACATCGGAGCTGCACCTAGCCAGGGACCTCTACTTCCCCTTCCTGACACCCCCCCCCCCCCCCGTCAGTGTAAAACTCAAACTGCCAATCGGAGGGAATCGGACAGATTTACCCCTCCAAATCTGATTGGAGCTCTCCAATCATGATCTGGGGGGGGGCGATCGGCAGGTGCCCTCCCCCTACTCAGCCCCCTCCCGCTCCAGGACACATGCGATTCCCACCCCCAACCCCGATCATATTTATCTGCCGGCGGGCTGCAACGCCGTGCACCCGCCGGTAATCATCTAATGCTCTAGCCCACCTTGTGCCCTGCCCCCCTCCATCCAGGGCCCCCTGTGTACTGTTCCCCCTGTGTCTGGCCTGCACCCCCCGCGCGTCCCCGCCCTCCTTCCTCTGTAGTTTTTCTGCCGGCGGGCTCATGCGCCGGTCAAGCTGCAGGGTCCCCTGCTCATTCCCCCCTGTTCCCCCCCAGCCCGGCTCACCTATTCCGGCGGGCTGCACGCGCCGGTGCACCCGCCCGCACCGTCGGCCTCCTCTGCACTGTCTGCAGTCTTCGGTGTGGCCCCTCCTCTTCTCAGGGGCTCCTCCTCTTCATCGGTGGGTAAGTATGAATGAATGAAGAATGAATAGGATGGATGGGTGAATGGATGGATGTGTGCGTGGATGTGCGTGCTTGGATGTCATCGTGCATGGATGGTGTTAAGGCACACATGGGTTCTCCAAATGCAACATGGTGTCCGCTAACAATTTGACTGAAAAATCAGCTCAAATTGTTAGCGGACACCATGTCGCGTTTGGAGAGTCCCTGTGTGCCTACACATTGGAGCTCCCCAACAAGTGACCCCATTTTGGAAACTAGACCCCCCAGGGAACTTATCTAGATGGTTGGTGAGCATTTTGAATCCCAAGGTGCATCACAAATTCAACCGTAAAAATGAAAAAGTACTTTTTTTTCCATAAAAATTTTCTTTTTTAATTTTTACAGATTAATTTGTCAAGCACTGGGGTTCAAAATGCTCACCACTGAGCTTCCGGTTCCGGCGCCTCCATGTGCAGATGGTGTGAGGAAGCTCCGGCATCCATCCCGCCGACCACGCCAAATACCAAGCCCCAGAGAGCCCTGAACACTGGAGATGTCGGGGGGAAAAGCCGGACCATTGTCCACTATGGATAAATATGTGACAAGGAGCGGAGAGGTCGGGATCCATAGCGCCGAAGGCGGAGGGGAAAAAGGCGCAAATCACTAATGGCGTGGGCAGAAGCAGAATCAAGACAGATGCAGCCCACGCTACCTACACAAGGAAAGGAAAAGGTAATGAAAAGCTGGACTCACAAGGGAAAGGAGAAAAACCCGGAGGGGAGACAGGACATAGCCCCAAAGTGTGGAGGCAGAGAGGCAACACATAAGCTATGGGGGAGACTGGCTGCACACTGGGGACAGCAATACAGCAGTAATGGTTACAGCTGCAAATGCAGTTCACAAAATAGACTACAAAATACTGGCTAAAGAAACTTGCTGTCCATATGGCTGAAGACTTTAAGCAGGCAATTAATGAACTGGTAACTGCAAGTATTCAAGACCTGCAAAATAAGACAGAGCACACAGTCAGCAGCTGCAAGAGGCAGAGTCAAGAATCTCGGTTGCGGAGGACAGAATAATAGAACTAGAACAACAGGTTCAATCTCTCCAGAAACATTCTTTAACTACATTTAACAAGCTAGAGAATCTGGAAAATAGATCCCGCAGAAGTAATCTTAAAATTGTGGGTCTGCCTGAATCTATTTCCCCAAACCAACTGGAGGAGATATTTGAAGTGGAATTACCAAAAGAACTTGGTCTAAAACACAAATGTAGAACAGAACGAACACATAGAATTGGACCCCCCCGTGATTTAACCAATACTGCTGGACAAACAGGGTCAACACGGAACAGATCAACAGACGTGCCACGTCACGCTATAGCCAAATACTTAAACCACAGAGATAAGGAAGAGATATTACGAGCATATAAAGCAAGAAGGCAGCCCCTCATGATTATGGGCTACAGATCTTTGGTCTTTGCTGATTACTCTGTTGAGGTCTCTAGACGCAGGAAGGCCTTCAGTGCAATATGCACATCCCTGTTTAAAAAGAACATTCTGTTTCAGTTAAATTACCCTGCCACCTTGAGGTTTAGGGATCAAGAAGGAGTAATGAGATCCTTCACCGACCCAGAAGAAGCAACAGATGTACTAACCAGGGGTCTAAAATCCTCGGATACGACGCGTTCGGGATCTAATAGCCCAAGAGAAACAGACATGGCCCCTGACACTGAACGGGAACAAGAAAGAGGTCTTGAACCCTTGCGATCGTATACACTCCGTTCAGAAACGACAACAGAAAGATTACCACCGAGATACACGACGCCAAGACAACAGCAACAACTTTCGTCTAGATGGAACAAGAAAAAATCGAACCAAACCAATGATTGACAGGAGATTGACGGTCCAAAGTCTGGTTGACCTTATTAAAGAAAGTTGGAAACGATGAGACGCAAGGTTCCAGATTGGGAAGAGTTGGAATCTTGAAATCCGTGAAGAGTTAATGCCGTTTTGCATCATGTGTTCGAGAAACTTTGGAAGGGGGATGTTGTGGGTTTTTTTTTTTTTCTCTCTTTTTTCTCCCCATCTCCTCTCCTACAGGTTTACGGTGGAGCAGATGGAGTGGACAGAGTCGAGATTCAGGTCACCTCTCGCATTTGGGAGAGGGAGAGAACACTGCACTTGATGCCCAATACGGTCAAATTTATTCTAATACCTACGTACGAGACATCATCGAAGGTCATGAGTCTGTTCTAACTGTTTTGATTTTGATTAACCATCATATCTGGTGTTCATAGGGGTTAACTGTTTTTTTTTTTTCCTTTAACTATAAGGGGCTTGGAAATTTTGGTATTTTTGTATATGTACATACATTTCAATTATATTATTATTAGTGGTGGTTGGGATGGCTAGGAGCACGAAGGCATTACGAACAAGGAGGAAAAAAGAGAAGTGGCATAACAATTGTGTGGAGGAGAGAGGTGAAGTTTGGGGGGGGTTATTTAGGATAGGGAAGAGGGAGGGAACGGACACTACCTTACTGGTTTGCTGGACTTGATGACCATTAAAAATAGATTCAAGGGGGGCGTGTCCGGATGTTTCCCTGAGAGGACGCTGTGCAGCGAGGCTCCCGCCGACCGCCGCTACATTTAGCCTTCATTAGCACCCACGGCCCTGCTTGACCCCACAACATGGGTCCAAAGAAGCCCAAGAATGTCCCGCAAGCAGCGACGGGACCAGCGACGACGAGGTCTACCCTGGACGCTTTTCTGGAGCAGCGCCAGCCTGCAGAGCGGGTGCCATCTTCCCAGCAGTGGGGGGAGGAGGAGGCGGTCTCACTGGAGCGTCATGGAGGCTGAGGATATGGGAAGCTGCAGTGAGGACAGCGGGGGTGAGGAACACTTAACCTCTGCTCCACAGGAGGTGGAAAAAGCTGCAGAGGAACGCAGCACGGTGGATCCCACGAGGTCTCCTCTGCACACCAGCTTGGAGAGGTATTGGGGGAGAGGGAAGCGGGATCTCTGCAGTGCTCTCGGTCCCAGACCCCATACCACACTAGGGCTGCAGCCAGACTGGGAGACTTTGGCTGGGGGAACACTCAGAGCTCTGTACCATCTCAGCCCTCTCAGAATCATCACTACTCCCCCCATCCTCACCAGGCTCATTACTACCTGCCCACCCCACAGCCAAATGGGGGTTTTGGGCCGATCAACTATCCTCCTGCTGATTGGCAAGCCCTATTAGCCTCCCTGCCCTCTAAAGAGGACTTCAAAACCTTAATAAATGAAGTTAAAGAAGCCTGCAGGGCTGAAATTACTAGTGTCAGACAGGACCTACATCATCTCAGCGGCAGACTTGAGACGCTGGAGGACGACCATGATACCACAAGAAAACATCTTAGTGAGCTACACCAATTAGTCTCTTCACAGCAAGCTGTTATAGACGAAATGCAGTCCCATTTGGAAGATTTGGATAACAGGGGTCGTAGATGTAATATCCGTGTGAGAGGGGTTCCCGAAACTGAGGAAGCAGAGTCCCCTAATTCTATCTTGCAATCCATTTTCAATGACGTCCTAAAGACCCCCTCTTCTAATGTCACTAAGCTGGATAGAGCCCACAGGGCCCTCCAACCTAAATCCCTGTCGGGACAGCCACGGGACATAATTTGCTGCGTCCATGATTTTACCATTAAAGAACAAATTATGACCAAAGCCCGGGCGAGTAACACCATCCCCATGTTTAGGGGCTCTGCGGTTCAGCTCTTCCCGGACCTGTCTCACATAACTCTTCAAAAAAGAAGACACCTCCGACCTCTGCTGACCCTTCTCCAAGATCACCAAATCCCTTATAGATGGGGCTTCCCATTCCGGTTATTTGCAAGAATGAGAGGGACGGTCAGCCTCGCTGCGCACCCCGGCGGATGTCCCGGCTTTCTGTGCTGCCCTGGACATCCCAACTATCCATATCCCTCATTGGGTCCTCTACATCCCTGGAGACCCCCCACCTCCTGTGTGGGCTAAAGCACGGTGATCCGGAGGGGCGCGAGGGGAGGTGGTAAGAAGAGGGGTGGGAGCGGCGGACTTCCTCCTCCCCATCGTTGACTTTTTGGTTGATTCTTCGGTGGCCTTGGCTCTTTGGTGTTCAGGACTGGCCCTCTTGCTGCCCCTTAATTTTTGTCTTACTGGGTTTTCTTCTTTTTGTTTTTCATGGTCAGCTAGCCTAGCTGGGTTAAACACTTGGGACTTGCCTCGACCCTTTTAACTTGGGGGGGCCTTGGGGCCCTTCTCCTTGGGAGGGGCCTCGGGTGAGGGTTCAGTGGGATGGTGGTTGGCGGGTGCGATATGCTGGTAGTGGCGACTCTCCTTGTCAATTTTGGGTGCTCCGGTCTCTCCCCTCCTCATTTTACTGGAGTTCTCCTGGGAGGGACCTATTGATTGAGTGAGGGGAAAATTCCTCCCTCTCCTTACCCCTCCTTTTATTGGGGAACTCCTGACCGGGTTATTTCCGGATTTTTCTGATTATTAGTACTGTTTGAAGTTTTTTCTTTTAAGTCTATATTTTGTATGATGTCTTCTCTCATTAATGTTTGTGTTTGTCTTTGTCTTCACCTTCCCTCCATGTTTTTTCCCTATATGCTCCCGCAGACCTCTTTTATTCATTTGGAACGCAGTTCAACTGACGGCAGACAACCAGAATTTTATACAGAGAGAAGGATCGTGGAGAATCGCCTTCCTACAGGTACTATGCCTGCTGCTAACTCACCACACTCACATACCCGTTATGATGATACGCCTTATATCCCTCAACACGCGGGGGCTTAATTCTCCCGCAAGAGGAAATTACTCCTCAAAGAGTTGTGATCCTCCAGACCTGAGATCGTTTTTATTCAGGAGACGCACTTTGACTCCACCGGGTCGTTCAAGTTTGCCTAATATGTATACCCACAACAGTTCTCCGCTTGTTCTGACTCCAAGAGGGGAGGGGTGGCCATATTACTGGCCTCTGGCTGCCCAGCACTCATTACTGCCTCACATATAGACCCCAAAGGTAGATACATAATCTTAGAATTGTCTTTAAGTGGCTCACCCTACATCTTGGTCAATCTTTATGCCCCCAATGAAGGTCAACTTCGTTTTCTAAAGGAGGTTTTTGCAATACTTGAGGGGCTTCCGCCAGCAGCAACCATTGTGGGAGCAGATTTTAATATCCCCTTCTCAGAAACATCTGATAGGTTATCATTAGGGGGGCTGCCACCCTCTGAGGCCTCACAAAAAGCTATCTTTGGGCTTCCGTAAACTTATACGCTCTGGAGCACTTTTTGATGCCTGGAGGGTGGCACACCCCGGGGAAAGAGCCTTTTCCTTCTTCTCCCATCCTCATCGGACCCACTCCAGGATTGACTATTTTTTTGTGAACTCTCCATTACTGCAAGCCCTGAGAGTCGTGCAGCTTGGGACCATTACGTGGTCAGATCACGCTCCCCTGACCATGGAAATTCACAGCCCCCTCACACGTCCTCACAACAGACATTGGCGTCTGAACGAGACTTTATTGAAGGAGCCAGTCGCCAAATCTTCCCTATTGGGTCAGCTGGAGGAATATTTTAGGCTGAATGTTGATTCAGTTTCCTCGATAGGAGTCCTATGGGAGGCCCATAAGGCGGTGATAAGGGGCCACTGCATTAGAGAAGGGGCTAGAGCTAAAAAATCTACAGAAGCCCTAAAGTCATCCTTAACAGCTAGTCTAAAAACTCAAGAACGGAAGCTACTCACACACCCGACCTTGTCTACACTGAGAGAGGTGATAGGGCTCAGGGAGCAGCTGAAGGACCTGGCAGTCCAGGGGGCCGAGAAGCTGCTTACTTTTTCTAAACAAAAGTTTTACGAGTGGGGCAACAAAGCCCACACTCTACTTGCACACCAGCTCAAAGAGCGTGCGGCGGCTTCCGGTCCTCAGGCACTATGAGATCCCGAGGGTATCACTCACTATCACCCTGACGCCATAGCGGAAATTTTCTATACCTACTACAACAAACTCTATAATTTGCATCCTCACACGGGCGACAATCCGGGGGAAAGCGACACCCTAACAGACTACCTCTCTTCTTTGATGCTCCCCTCTTTGCATCAGGAGGCGATTGAGGTTCTTAATGCTGCAATCTCCTCTGAGGAGGTAGAGGAGGTGTTGGATTTATTACCACAAGGAAAGTCTCCGGGGCCTGATGGTCTAACCTACTTATATTATAAAACCTTTGCCAAGACATTACTTCCCCATATGACATCTTTATTTAATTCTTTCCTGAACGGGGTCCCCATACTACACACTATGCTACATTCCCATCTGATTTTGATCCCCAAGCCTCCCAGGGATCCATTGGACTGTGCAAATTACAGGCCAATAGCTCTGCTGAACTCCGATTTGAAGATCTTCACCAAACTTCTGGCTATTAGACTCAATAAATGGATGCCAATACTGGTGCACAAGGATCAGGTGGGTTTTATCCCCTGCCGCCAGGGAGGTGACAATACTAGAAGAATTATAGATTTGGTGGAGGTCTCGAATCGGAGACAGCAGCAGGTCCTTGTCTTGAGCCTTGATGCAGAAAAGGCTTTCGACCGCCTCTCCTGGCCCTTCCTCTTTGAAACTGTGCGGTCCTTTGGTATCTCTGGGAGATTCTTAACTGCTCTTCATGCGCTCTATAACTACCCAACGGCATCCATCAAATTGCCCTTTAGTAATTCCAAATCCTTCACTATTTCGAATGGCACGAGACAGGGGTGCCCCCTGTCGCGCCTCCTGTTTGCCCTCTGTATAGAACCTTTGGCCGCGGCTGTACGGCAGGATCCCAATATCTCGGGGGTGATGCTCGGGAGCAAATCATTTAAGATAGCACTATTTGCAGACGACGTGCTCCTGACCCTCACCAATATTCATATCTCTCTTCCCAATCTTTTGTCAGCCTTAAAGACCTATGGAGCCCTATCAGGCTACAAAATAAATTCTAGCAAGACAGAAGCTATGCCCTTGAATCTTGCCCCCGGGACTTGGGACCACCTACGTTTGAACTTTAAGTGTAGATGGAAGACAGACGCGGTCAAATATCTGGGAGTGCAGCTCACCTCCTCCTATGACACGTATAAATACAATTTTCCTCCCCTTTTCCGCAATTTAAAGGCTACATTGACTAAATGGTTGTCGCTTCCCCTATCGTGGTTTGGTAGGATGATGGCGGTGAAGATGTCTATACTTCCCAAAATTATCTATGCATTTGAATCACTGCCAGTTAGGATTCCTCTCTCAGAGTTGAAGTCTTTGCAGGCAGCTATCATCAATTTCATTTGGCATAGAAGGAGGCACAGGGTAGCGAGGGAGGTACTTGTGTCCCATAAACGTAGAGGGGGGTTATCGGTACCAGATATCTTAAAATATTATTGGGCAACTCATTTGCGGAGAATTCCCTCTTGGGCCTCCCTTTGGGCTTATAGTAGATGGAATGAAGTGGAAAAACTTTGGATTGCCCCCGTTCACCCTAACTCTTTTCTGTGGTCTCCTGCTCAGTCCCGCCCCCTCACCGCTTTACTAGGCCCTATGCAGTTCACTCGCGATTTATGGCTTACGTGTACCAAAAAGTTTGCTCTGATGTCGCCATGCTCTCCTTTGGTGTCCTTCATATATCAACCTCTGCTTCCGGTATCATTGACCTTGGACTCTCTGAATATCTGGTGGTGGAATGCCCGATCGTGCCGACCATATATGCTTTACCAAAAATCCACAAGGATTTGGAGAATCCCCCCGGTCGACCAATTGTCTCGGGGAGGGGGTCTCTTTGCAACAAGGTCTCCATTTTTTTGGACCACTTGTTGCGCAGGTTTGCCGTAGCGGCCCCTTCGTATACAAGAGATACCAGGGATTTCATTTGCTCTTTGTCTGAGATCTCGGTTAGTGACACAACATGGCTTGTGTCATTTGATGTTGTGTCACTTTATACATCGATTGAACATACAAGAGGTCTTGATGCTGTTGATGTGACGCTCGCCGCCTCTGACATGGCGCCTGACTGTGCACGGTTCGCCCTGGCGCTGCTGGAGTTCGTCCTCGGGAGGAATTTTTTCCTCTTTGGGGATGACTATTATCTGCAGCGCCGGGGGACAGCCATGGGGTCAAATGTGGCCCCAACTTATGCTAACATCTGTATGGCTGTCCTCGAGGGCGAACACGTGTACGGTTCTCCTTACTGGCGCCATGTCAGGGGATGGCGACGTTACATCGACGACATCTTCTTTGTATGGGATGGTGACAGAGATGAGCTGGGATGCTTCCTTGACGCACTCAATGACATCCATCCTGGATTGGGCTTTACCATGGTTTGTTCACAAGTGGAAATGCAGTTTCTAGATACTCTGGTTTATAAAGTTGATGGAAGATTGAGGACCGATCTCTTCACCAAGAGTACCGATAGAAACAGTATGTTGCATTTCACAAGTGAACACCCTCGAAGGATGGTGGAGTCATTGCCGTGGAGTCAGATGTTAAGGGTGCGCAGAATTGTATCTGACGACGTCAAAATTGACGTTCGATTGGAAGAGATGGTTAACAGGTTTCTGAGGAGAGGGTATCCGAAGAAAGAGCTCATACGGTTTAAAAATGATGCTTTGGCGATTAAACAGGATGACCTTTTGGTCATGAAACCAAAGACGACTGCTCCGAAGAGGATTCCACTTGTGACCACATTTTGTGGTGCAAGTGGAAAAATCATGAATGTTGTCAAAAAACATTGGCCTTTGCTTATGAAGGGACATGAAGATGTTGAGGAATTCAAGCTGTTTCCCTTATTTTCTTTCAGGAAGGGACACAGCTTGAAGGATGATCTGGTCCAGTCGGACATTGGCAGTTCAAAAAAGGATATACAAAAGACATTTGCGCCACCCAGCCTGGGGAATTTCCCCTGTCTGGGTTGTGCGTGTTGCAGTAATTTATTGAAGGGCAGTTTCTTTAGTCACCCACGTTCTGGTAAAAGGTACGATATCAGGAAAAGATATACGTGCAATAGTAGCTTTGTAGTATATACCATCTGTTGCCCGTGCGGTCTCCTCTATGTAGGGGAGACGACTATGGAGGTAAAAGCCCGCATAGGGAAGCACAAGAGTACGATCAGAACGGGTTTGACTGAGTTACCTGTCCCCAGACACTTTCATGCTATGGGCCACACGGTGAACCAGCTTAGGTTCAGAGTAATTGACGATGTTCCCCCCTTGAGACGGGGTGGTAACCGGTTGGCCCTTTTGAAAATGAAAGAGTTAAAATGGATATTTGAACTTGACACTCTGTCCCCGAAAGGGATAAATGTGGACTATGATCAGCGGGGTTGTCTGCTGGGTGCTGATTGATTCTTGCTCTTTTTCATCTGTCTATATTAATTGTTTTTATTGTTTTTAACATCACCTTAGATCCACACTAGACGGAGGATATAAACATACATTGTGAAGTATCCCTTTCATCCTTGGATTATTTTACGTGGCAATTGAGTGGACCAATGGATTGACACATTTATATGGGGGGCTCTGGTAATGTATTTCGATGTGTGTTGCTTGGGCTCATTGGGCTGTTTGCTATATATATGCTTAATCCCTCCTTTTTGAACCAGAGCTTGATACTGTCCATTATTGGATTTGCAAGTGTCGAACTGATATGTGGTTAATGAGGTTTTTTGCATACTGTATTTTCCTTTAGGTAACCAGTTGAAGAATAGCACTAATGTGGATGTATTGCAATTAATTTTGTATCTGTATTAACCATACGCTGTTTTTGTCCTTAGTACAATGTATAGGGTTTATATAGCATTCACTGTTTGAGTGTAGACTGTTCATACCTATTGGGCCTGAGTAGTTTTTAGTAGTCTTCACTGTTTAGTGTAGACTGTATGTCCCTATTGTGCCTTATTTACATCGAAACTAAAAAGACCCTATGAGGTCCCCTATAGGTGTGCCATTATATTTAACCTTGTGACTGTTAATAAATCGCCGGTCCAGATTGCCCGTATAACATATACCGGGAGATGAAGGAGCTTCTATGTCTCCATGGACACGGATTTCCGGAAAGACGTCACCGGGCTTCTCTCTGAGTGACGGGGCGATCTTCCAATCACAAGAGGACGCCGGCGCATGCGAGTTCCGATACCGGAAGTGAGCTCCGTGGATTGGAGCAGAGGCGCCGACTCCAGCGGTCTCCATGACAATGTACATTGCTTTGCTCTGATTGGCCGCATCACGTGATTACCTGGTTATGTGTTCCCTGCCTATATTTTAATATATACAATCGCGATGTGTACATACAATAAGCGGTTTGAGTGGGACTTATGTTTACTACATGGGTTGGTTGGTTTAGTAGATCTCTGTCTAGTGGATAGGTGGATTTTAACTTTGTTTACTATGTGTTGCTCATTGATTGGAGCAACAAGAATGGGGGTGGAGTTTTGTATTATAAATAACAATTTGTATTTGTGGATTGTATGCACTTGAAAAAGGTTGTCACCGAAACGTTGTGCTGCGGTGGATGGAATAAACACTGTTGATATGATTTCCAGCTTGGGCGCTGTCCTTCTGTTATTTCCTGGACTGTGATGTGGCTGGGTGGATCTCCCTGGCTTTGGCCGTGCGTCCTGTAAGGTTCTCATAGAGTTCCGTTTCCGGGTGGTGCTGTGGACATTTCCTATTTTGTCTGCTTCCGAGCAGTCTAGAGTCATCCATGGTTCATCCCTGGTTGAAGGCCGGTCTATTCTGGTTTGCTGACATTATTGATGGGAGGACCATGGAGATCCATACCTTCGATCATCTTAAGCGTCACTTCTTGTTAACAAACAGGGAGTTTTTCCAGTATCTGCAGATTAAAGATTTGGCTAACTCCTTGTTTGGTAGGGCAGGAGTCTCTGTTCCTACGGATTTTGAAAGGCTTTGTAGAGGGACTACGGACACCAAGGGTCTGATATCCGCGATCTACGGTCTGCTGACCAATCCCCAAATGGAACAGAACAGTCCATTTCTATATATGACGAAGTGGGAGTCCGCCTTGGGAAGGTGGATTTCTGATCGTGAGTGGACATCTATATGGCAAAACGCTGCTAGGTCCTCCATATGTACCCTTTATAAAGAGAACATTTATAAAATATTAATGCTATGGTACCATACACCTGAAATCCTCCACGGAATGGATACTTCTTTGCAATCGACCTGCTGGAGGTGTGGAGAGGGCGTGGGCACCACATTCCACATATTCTGGACCTGTCCGAAGATTATACCCTATTGGGATCAGGTCAAATCCCTAGCAGATAAAATCCTGCATGCGGACATTGACCTGGATCCACTAGTATTTCTATTAGGAAAGGGGGTCCCAGGTTTGGGCAAATTGACATCCAGACTCTTCTTACACATACAGTTAGGGCCAGAAATATTTGGACAGTGACACAATTTTCGCGAGTTGGGCTCTGCATGCCACCACATTGGATTTGAAATGAAACCTCTACAACAGAATTCAAGTGCAGATTGTAACGTTTAATTTGAAGGGTTGAACAAAAAGATCTGATAGAAAATGTAGGAATTGTACACATTTCTTTACAAACACTCCACATTTTAGGAGGTCAAAAGTAATTGGACAAATAAACATAACCCAAACAAAATATTTTGATTTTCAATATTTTGTTGCGAATCCTTTGGAGGCAATCACTGCCTTAAGTCTGGAACCCATGGACATCACCAAACACTGGGTTTCCTCCTGCTTAATGCTTTGCCAGGCCTTTACAGCCGCAGCCTTCAGGTCTTGCTTGTTTGTGGGTCTTTCCGTCTTAAGTCTGGATTTGAGCAAGTGAAATGCATGCTCAATTGGGTTAAGATCTGGTGATTGACTTGGCCATTGCAGAATGTTCCACTTTTTTGCACTCATGAACTCCTGGGTAGCTTTGGCTGTATGCTTGGGGTCATTGTCCATCTGTACTATGAAGCGCCGTCCAATCAACTTTGCAGCATTTGGCTGAATCTGGGCTGAAAGTATATCCCGGGACACTTCAGAATTCATCCGGCTACTCTTGTCTGCTGTTATGTCATCAATAAACACAAGTGACCCAGTGCCATTGAAAGCCATGCATGCCCATGCCATCACGTTGCCTCCACCATGTTTTACAGAGGATGTGGTGTGCCTTGGATCATGTGCCATTCCCTTTCTTCTCCAAACTTTTTTCTTCCCATCATTCTGGTACAGGTTGATCTTTGTCTCATCTGTCCATAGAATACTTTTCCAGAACTGAGCTGGCTTCTTGAGGTGTTTTTCAGCAAATTTAACTCTGGCCTGTCTATTTTTGGAATTGATGAATGGTTTGCATCTAGATGTGAACCCTTTGTATTTACTGTCATGGAGTCTTCTCTTTACTGTTGACTTAGAGACAGATACACCTACTTCACTGAGAGTGTTCTGGACTTCAGTTGATGTTGTGAACGGGTTCTTCTTCACCAAATAAAGTATGCGGCGATCATCCACCACTGTTGTCATCCGTGGACGCCCAGGCCTTTTTGAGTTCCCAAGCTCACCAGTCAATTCCTTTTTTCTCAGAATGTACCCAACTGTTGATTTTGCTACTCCAAGCATGTCTGCTATCTCTCTGATGGATTTTTTCTTTTTTTTCAGCCTCAGGATGTTCTGCTTCACCTCAATTGAGAGTTCCTTTGACCGCATGTTGTCTGGTCACAGCAACAGCTTCCAAATGCAAAACCACACACCTGGAATCCACGCCTGACCTTTTAACTACTTTATTGGTTACAGGTTAACGAGGGAGACGCCTTCAGAGTTAATTGCAGCCCTTAGAGTCCATTGTCCAATTACTTTTGGTCCCTTGAAAAAGAGGAGGCTATGCATTACAGAGCTATGATTCCTAAACCCTTTCTCCGATTTGGATGTGGAAACTCTCATATTGCAGCTGGGAGTGTGCACTTTCAGCCCATATTATATATATAATTGTATTTCTGAACATGTTTTTGTAAACAGCTAAAATAAGAAAACTTGTGTCACTGTCCAAATATTTCTGGCCCTAACTGTACTTACTGCGGCCAGATGCTTAATTGCAGGTCATTGGAGGCAAACAAATGCACCCTCTCTGCTTGGTGTCAAGAGAAGGATTTTAGATGTTAGGCGGATGGAGCATCTTACGGCGCTACTGAACGACTCGGTGGATAGATTTATGTCGATTTGGTCTCCATGGGACTACTATGCTGCTGGCTCTGAACTAGCTTCTCTCTAACGTGATTATAGAGGCAAATGTTTTTTTCCCATTCCCTTTTCCCCTTTCCAACCACCCCCAGTCTTGTCAGTCTTATATGTCTATATGTTTGTTTGAACTCTATAATGTTCTACACTTTCTTGATATTTGTTTGCTTGACAGTATATTGCTTGAATCAATAGTCATTATTCTTTGTTCCCATCTCTTATGGAGATCTCGCCAGCTTTGCGAGAAACGAGATCTCTAACCTCTTACGAGAGACTGTAGGTACGGAGAATTGCTGCATAGAGAAAATTTGAGTCGATTCATCTCATGTACCGAATTTAGGATATGTCTTGTTAACTGGAAAATGTTTTTCTTGTCCAATAAAAATGTATAGTATATATATATAAAAAAAAAAAAAAATAGATTCAAAATGGAAATCAAATTTCAGGAATACAAGACCCAACATTCAGAACCACATAGTTGTTACGAAACCTTAACAGAATGTTGCGGATATGGTTAGATGGGTCTCCTGGAACGTAAAGGGTTTGCGCTCCCCAACAAAGTGCATGATGGTACTTCGCCATCTTAAAAGATTGCAGACTGATGTGGCCTTGCTTCAGGAGACCCATCTGACATCCGAGGACTATTTTCGACTTAAAAAACTGTGGGTAGGAGAGGTTTACGGTTCTAGTGCAGTAAACAGGAAAGCCGGGGTACTAATCTTATTAAACAAATCTTTAGCTTACACAATTTTGTCCACAGAGACAAATAATGAGGGCAGACTGATACATAGGACCCTGCAGATACAAAACACTACATACAGTATCCACAACCTCTATGCACCGAATGTGGCACAAAAACCTTTCTTGTTGAAACTGCAAAATCAACTCCTACTAGATCAGGAATGCCATAGATTAGTGGGAGGGGACTTTAACATGGTGGTGTCACGCTGGGAGCGGGAGAGGCACTCAGCGTAGGACAACGACGGGGGGGGGAATAAGGAGTCCCTAAAGCTATGGGCACAAGAGGGAGAGGGTGACCCCTAGTCTTACTGGGGCTGACCCTGTCTGCCCTAACGTCCCTATACAGTTTCCTCAACTGTCGCCGACCACGAACCTCGTCCCTCTCTGATCCTAGCACTACCTTATCTAAGGATCAGATGGAGAGGTTCACTAGACCCCTCCACTAACAACTAAAGACAAACACAAGGAAAAAACAGACAATGGGGAAAGAAAACACTTATCTTGCAGCAGAGCACAGCAACCTCCACAACCTCAGCTTCTGTTGGAGCAAGGATAATGAGTGCACAAGGAAATATCACCTGCACCGAGGGAGGGCAATGAAACTCCTTATAAAGGTGGGAAGAACCTGCTGGGTCCTAGAGACCCAGAATACTGGTGTAGAAACCAGACCGAGCACAAGACCTTCCCAGCCGTCTCCCCATGATAGGGAGATCTTATCATACCTTCTCTTTATCTACACAGAAGGTAAATGCCCCTGAAAGACGGACCGTCCTCAAACCTTATGGCTGATTGGCCAAACGCTGGGACCGTCTGCGCGTGGCCTCTACCCTGTCATCCGTGCCACCCGTGACAGGTGGTCAATGAGGGAGAAGATAGGAGACAGAAAAATAAACGTACATCACTCCCTGCAGGGCCACGTTTTCTGGAAGAGTTTATAGCTCACTGCAACCTGACTGACTCATGGCGCACGCTACACCCACTTGAACGGGAATATACTCATTTCTCCCACGTACATGAATCCTGGTCGAGATTGGATATGTTCTTGGCCTCTCCCTTGTTGTTTAATAAAGTACTGGAAGCCAAGGTAGGGGACATGGTTATATCGGACCATAGTCCGATGATATTGGAAACAAGGGATATATACCAGAAGGGCAGTGATTACCTATGGAGATTTCCTGACAATCTAGTGAGAGAAGAGAACTTTGTCAGGCTTCTTGGGGAATGGTGGGTAGACTACTGCAGAAACAATTTAATACACCAAAGTACCCCGGGTTTATTCTGGGAAATGGCAAAAGCAGTTCTTCGTGGCCATATTATGGTATACACTACTCGAATGAAAAAACGGGTAAAAGAGCAATACATAAAGGCTAGCAACACCGTCATGAGTGCATATCTTACATACAGAATCTTGGACAAAGTGCTTCGGTGTCCGCGCTGCTGCTCCAAAGCCAAAGAAACACAGACACAGGAATGTCTGGTACAGCTACAGCCTTTATTTTCCTCCTACGCGTTTCGGAGCCTCCTCCCGAGCTCCTTCCTCAGGGAATGTTCCCTGAGGAAGGAGCTCGGGAGGAGGCTCCGAAACGCGTAGGAGGAAAATAAAGGCTGTAGCTGTACCAGACATTCCTGTGTCTGTGTTTCTTTGGCTTTGGAGCAGCAGCGCGGACACCGAAGCACTTTGTCCAAGATTCTGCATTACGACCACGGTCACCGTTGAGAGTGCGGTCCCTGCAGCAGCTGCTTGTACGCTATTCTACCAGTTGTGGGTTTCACAACTGACTAAGGTGAGCAATTCCACATCGACAAGTGAGAGTTTTTTAATTGAGATAAGACCCTATATGCACATTCTTTCTTTCACATATCTTACATACAGGCAGACAATGACAGATTCAGATAAGGAAGAATGGTTGAAAGCCAAAAAAAATTCGATTCTTGGGCCAGCAGGAGGGAAGAACTACGGTATACAAAAGCCATATGGAAATCGAGCTGAACAGGTTTGGCGACAAGGCCGGGCGCCTATTGGCACGACTGGCAAAAGGCAGGCGTCCTGCTGTCCCTATTCTGTCAGTTAGAGATAGTCGTGGGAGGTCTATTCCGACCCGGGGAAAATAGTACAAGTTCTTGGGAAATTTTATTCTTCATTGTATAGGGAAGGAAATTCAGTGGGACACGGAGGTGAGACATGGCTGAACTCCATAAATATGACTTCTCTGACGGAAGATGATAGACAATTTCTGAATAGACCTATTTCTGAAGAGGAAATCATCTCCACAATTGCACTATTAAGTCCGGGAAAGGCCCCCGGCCCAGATGGCTTCAATGGAGCCTTTTTTAAAACACTAAAAGAACAGATCTCGCCCACACTGAAAGATTTATATAACGAATTTTTACAAGGTACCCCTATTCCAGAAAGAATGAATCTAGCGTATATAAAGCTACTTCCAAAACCTAATAAACCTCTACTAGACCCGGCCAGTTACAGGCCTATTTCACTTATAAACCAGGACCTTAAACGCCTTTCTAAAATATTAGCTGATAGGCTAGCCACACTTTTGCCTTAAATGATCTCGCCGCTTCAGGCGGGTTTTGTTAAGGGGCGATCCACAACAACAAACATCAGGGGGGCGTGGCCTGGAGCTAGCAAGGAATGGCCGCATAGACCGGGAGCTCTGAGGACCCGCCGACTACAAAGCGACTTCCCGCCGCTCACACCGGCACTTACCCCACAAGTGATACATCCCCGGATCGCTGAACAGGTTCGGCAGCCGATGGGCCGGGTAAGACACCCGAAAAAGGCATCCCCCCGCCGGGTCACGGACTTCTTTGGGCCTCCCCCTCTCCCCAGTCTCCCTGCAGCTGCGGTAAACATGGCGTTCCCGCCTTCCTCCCCCACACGCTCCACACGTGCATCTAGGAGGAACTCCACGGCGTCCCTGGGCTCCTTCTCTACTGCCTCGGGCCCCAGAGCTGACATTCCTCTAACACACACAGCCATGAGGGAGTTGCTGGCTGGGCTGCGATCTTCCTTGCAAGAAGACATGCAGAATATGCTGACGGGAGTAAGATGTGAGGTCACAGCTCTAACTAGCCGCACAGAACATCTAGAAGGCAAAATGGGGGAACTAGTGAGGTCACATAATGCTTTACTTGATGCCCATGCAGAATTACAGGAGAAATTTGACAAACAGGCGCTGAAGCAAATGGACTTGGAAGACCGTTCTAGGCGCAATAATGTTAAACTTAGGGGGATCCCTGAGACTGTGCCATCTGGGGAACTAAGAGCCCTGCTGCAGAGATTTATCTCGTCTACTCTCCCTGCCTTACAACCTGGGGAAGTGATTATTGATAGAATTCACAGGCTCCCCAGACCCTCCTCGATAGACCCTGCATTACCTCGGGATGTGCTTGCCAGGGTTCATTTTTTTGAAGTTAAAGAGGACTTTTTGAGGGCACTCAGAAACGGTTCCGGACCGCCAGAGGAATTCAGGCACATCTCGGTATTCCCGGATTTATCTGCGGGTACTTTGGCCAGGAGAAGAGGATTTCAGGAAATCACCACCGTCCTGAGAAATCGCCAGATTGAGTACCGTTGGGGTTATCCCATGAAATTGCTGATTAAATGGGACAATGTGATCTATGCCTGTATGACCCCACTACAAGCTGAAGAACACCTGCGGCAGTGGGACCTTATTCCACCCAAGAATCGTGACTCGCCAAATCGAGAGCACCCTAATGCCCATAATGACCTCCCGGATCGCCACCTGGATCCTGTCTGACCTGTTTCAGTACTGAATTTACCGGTTAATATGCTTGTGTGTCAATGGGGCCTCTATTCCTGCATTTTCTCTTATTGCTCTTTTTTATTTATTTATTTTTTTTTGTCTTTGTCTTTTCCTCTTTCTCTCTTAATCTCTCCCTCAAACCTTGCCATAAAACCCTCCTATATTTCTTTTCCCAGTTCCCTCTCCATTCTACTTTCTCCTGGTCCTTAATACTGTTCTTCCTCCACCTAGGATCTTGCTATTTCTTCTCCTATATCTTCGTCCCTGATCACAATTCTCTCTCTTACTTGTCCTCCCCCTGCTCATACTATCAATATACTGATTTCATCTCCAATTTCCTCTTATACTTTTTTCTATACTTCTCTCTTTAGTGATAATTCCTTTGTTGGAATTTGACTGCCCCTAGGGTACATTCTTGGTACCTGGTCAGCAAATTGCTGTATTTGCACCTCAATTTACATCTGAGGTTTAATAATTTTGTTGGGGATATTTAACCCCGTTTGCTTCATTTAAAGAACTGTACATAGTTTTTTCCTTGCCCCTTCTTCCCTTCCTATTTTCCTAACCTTCCATACCCACCTCCTTGTGATCAGTCACAGAGAAAAAAGTTAAATACTGTAAATTACTTATAAGAATCAGAGTATTTAAATTTCTTTTGTATTTTTGTCGCCTCTCTCCTGCTTTGACATAGTGAAAGAAGATCATGGCTCTGAAGTTCTCTGCGATCAACGTCAATGGGCTCAACTCACCGGGTAAGCGCTCCCTTGTGTGGAGCCAAATCAAAAAATTGCGAAGTGAAGTGATTTTTTTACAGGAAACTCACCTTCTTCCTCAAGATAACTCCAGAATGGCTAGCAGTTTATTCCCTCACAGGTTCTTTGCATCCTCAGGTGCTAAGAAAGCAGGGTAGCAATCGTTATTCACAAATCTGTATCAGTCCAAGTGCTAGAGGAAATAACAGATCCCAGGTAGATTTCTAGTAGTTCGTGCCCTACTCAATAATGTGGCATACTCGTTGGTCTCGGTGTATGGACCGAATTCGGGGCAAGTGAAATTCCACCGAGCCTTATTTTCAAAACTTGAAGGGATTACAAAGGGACCAACGATTGTCGCTGGGGACTTTAATCTGCCCCCAAATAGAAGGCTTGACTCTTCCTCCTCTGCTCACTGTCGAACGGATATGGGTAGTTTAATATCTTCCCACCAGCTCCATGATATCTGGCGCTATCTACATGGGGATGAGAGAGACTACTCATATATGTCCCCAAGATATGGCACATATAGTAGGATAGACTACTTTTAGTGACCGGTCATCTTCTTCCAAATTGTCTAAAGCAGAAATTGGCCACATTACGTGGTCAGACCATGCCCCAGTCTCCCTGCAAATCTCAGATCCCTCACACGTCGCGCCTCAAAAGACTTGGAAACTTAATGACTACCTCCAGTCACTACCTGATATCACACAACAGATTAAGGGACATATTGATGAGTACTTTACACAAAATGACACGGGAGACACGACTCCAGAAATCCTTTGGCTAGCACATAAAGCGTACATTCGTGGTATGCTCATTAAATTAGCATCGCAAGCAAAAAAACGCAGGGAGGAGAAGATGAAACAACTCATAACCAATATTGCGTCACTGGAGGCTTGCACAAACAAACACCCCTTCCCACAATACTCACAGATCTCTCAAATGCACGCTTGGAATTGCGTGGATTACTTTTGGCTAAGGTTGAACATAATTTAAAAAAATCCAAAGCATAGTATTATGGGAAGGGAGATCGATCGGGCACCTTACTAGCTCGTCGTATCAGGAAAAAACAGGAACATAACAAAATTGATCATTTAGTAGCTCAAAACAACAATCCAATTAGAAATCCTCTAGTCATTGCCGAGGAATTTCGTAACTACTATTCTGCTCTCTATAATTTAAAAACTGACAACTCGACTCCACAACCCTCCGCAAACCTCATTAATGATTTTCTGGACAAGATTCGACTTCCCAAAGTGTCCCCTATTCAAATGGACCTGTCAAATGCCCCTTTTTCGTTAAAGGAAATTCAAGATGTGACTAGGACTATGAAAAAAAGATCGGCTCCGGGCCCTGACGGATTTACGTACTCGTACTACCATCCTTCCTACTGTCACTTGCCCCTTATCTCTTGAAACTATTTAATTTTTGGCGTTGAAGGGACAGATAGCCCCGGAGGGTCTGGAAGCCCTGATTTCTACTTTACCGAAACCAGGAAAACCAACTAGTTCGTTTGAGGGCATTAGAGTGGGCAAATCTGAGATCAAAGTATCTCTATTTGCAGACGATATCATTCTCTTCATCCAAAATCCACAAAGAGATCTCCAACTCATTTTAGAAGACATAGATAGAATAGGAAAATTTTCAGGCTTTCACTTAAATAAAGACAAATGTGAAATACTTTTTTTCAAGAATGAGAGGAATGTTGCGAGGGGAGGGACACTATTCGGAATCCCTAAAGCTAGAGATAGCCTGAAATATCTAGGTATCCAATTAGCTAGATCTCCGGGTCTGATTTATAAACTCAATTATGCTCCAATCATAGACAAAATTGAAAAAGAACTCAAAGGATGGAAGAATCTGCCTCTGTCATTGTTAGGCCGCTGTCATCTTATCAAGATGATCAGCTTTGCGAGATTGCTCTACCCGCTACAATCGATACCCATGCTCTTAAAACATAACGACATTAAAAGGCTAAACACCGCCTTTACGGGTTTCTTGTGGGGGGGGTAGGAGGGCAAGAATAGCTATTTCTACTCTAATGCAATCAAGGGAGGAGGGGGGACTTAGAGTACCTGATATCAGAGGCTACAACTTGGCGTGCGTCATGAGAAATGTCTTGGATTGGTTAAACAATACTAACAGGTTCTCGGATGTGGGCCTGGAGGGAGAGTGGGCGAAGCCATGGTCACTGTCTGCGCTGTTGCATTCCTCACTTTCAGAACTACCATATAATATTAAACACACAACAATATGTAGAGACACGATAGCGACATGGAAAGCGGTGAGAAAAAAACTTAATCTCTCATGGAAAATATCTAAAAGGTTATCCCCTTGGGCTTGTCCTGCATTTCCGCAGGGAAGAGATAATGCACTTTTTCAGGAATGGAGAACAAAGGGTATTGCAAATTTAGGGGACCTTATGCACACACAGGAGAGATGGTTGACGGGAAGAGAGACTCTGCTTAAATATAACTTATCCGCAGCGCACATGCTTCAATACCTTCAATTGCACCATCACCTCATGTCTCGTCTGTTAGATATCTCGGGTGAATTGGTGGGTGCGGTATGGGATGACTTGCTGGGAATGAAAGGGGAGGATATGTCAATATCCACCATAAATGCCAAATTACAACATACTCTCAGACCTACAGTCACCCAAAAATTATTCTCTAAATGGAAGAAACATATAGATGACCCCGACTTGACACAAAAAATTTTAGAGGGCTGGGGAACGGTTAGTAAAGTTATTATCGATGAAAAATGGAGAGACACACAATTTAGACTTATGCATAGCACAATTCAGGGCTTTAACATCCCACCTTCACCGACCAATCAGGGGACATGGATCCACTGTCCCAAATGCAAGGAACATATGACTTATTTAGAACATGGACTATGGTCATGGCCGGAATCAAAAAAATTTTGGGAAAAAATTGGAAGCTTGGCTAGTGGTCTCTACCCCAAGGAACATGAAATGGATCCAATGATGTGGTTGTTCCACTATTCAGGAGATGCTGATGGGAAAGGATCGCCGCACATACTACTACACACGATTGCGATGGTGGCAAAAAACTGCTTCTCCAACACTGGCTTGACAATTTCACACCTGGGTTGGAAACGGTTAGAGATACGCTCAAAAAAATCTTGACTTTAGAATCCAGTGAAACACTTAAAAATCCAACAAAAATGACAAAGAAATTCTTTCTTAAATGGAGACCGCTTGTGGAAAAATACTTCTCAGTTTTTGAAATTGAAACCTTAATGACACCATATAAGAATACGGAGTGGTATGCGTTGGAGGATTTGGGGGGCACATTAGGAAAATTGAAGTGTGGTGACTGAATCGATTAGAAACTGAGGTAGGAGTAAGAATATTGGTTTACGTTCTGAAAGTAGTGGTAGTTGGGTAGTGAATGAAGGGGGGGGGGTTGGGCTATTACTATATTTATGGGTTGGTATTATAAACTTTATGATTGTATCGTTAAGATTCAAACTATATGCAGAAAATTTTTACACGTTATTAATGTTTGAATATTAATTTTCAAGATGCTGGTAGGAACCTACTGGAAAATGGAATGAACAGTATACTGTAAGAATTCTGTATTACTTCTATGGAATATTGTTTACCTATCTTGTTTGTCTATTTATATGTCAATCATTTTGATAAACTTCAATAAAAATGATGGTTCAAAAAAAAAAAAAAATGCTCACCACCCATCTAGATAAGTTCCCTGGGCATCTAGTTTCCAAAATAGGGTCACTTGTGGGGGAGCTCCAATGTTTAGGCACACAGGGGCTCTCCAAACGCAACATGGTGTCCGCTAACAATTTGAAAAATCAGCTCAAATTGTTAGCGGACACCATGTCGCATTTGGAGAGCCCCTGTGTGCCTAAACATTGGAGCTCCCCCACAAGTGACCCCATTTTGGAAACTTGAGCCCCCAGGGAACTTATCTAGATGGTTGGTGAGCATTTTAAACCCCCAGGTGCTTCACAAATTCATCCGTAAAAATGAAAAAGTACTTTTTTTTCCACAAAAATTTTCTTTTAGCCTAAATTTTTTCATTTTCACATGGGGAACAGGATAAAATGGATCCTAAAAATTGTTGGGCAATTTCTCCTGAGTACACCGATACCTCATATGTGGTCATAAACCACTGTTTGCGCCCACAGCAGGGCTCAGAAGGGAAGGAGCGCCATTTGACTTTTTGAATGGAAAATTAGCTCCAAAAGTCAAATTGCGCTCTTCCCTTCTGAGCCCTGCCGTGCGCCCAAACAGTGGTTTATGACCACATATGAGATATCGATGCACTCAGGAGAAATTGCCCAAAAATGTTTAGTATCCATTTTATCCTGTTGCCCATGTGAAAATGAAAGAATTGAGGCTAAAAGAACATTTTTGTTGGAAAAATTAAAATGACCATTTTTTCCTTCCACTTTGCTTTAGTTCCTGTGAAGCACCTGAAGGGTTAATAATCTTCTTGAATGTAGTTTTGAGTAGCTTGAGGGGTGCAGTTTTTGGAATGGTGTCACTTTTGGGTGTTTTCTGCCATGTACACCCCTCAAAGGGACGACAAATGTGATGTGGTCAAAAAAAAAAAAGGTTTTGTAAATTTTGCTTGAAAAATGAAAAATTGCTGATGAACTTTGAACCCTTATAACTTCCGAACGAAAAAAATTTTTTTTCCAAAATTGTGCTGATATAAAGTAGACATGTGGGAAATGTTATTTATTAACTATTTTGTGTCACATACCTCTCTGGTTTAGCAGAATAAAAATTCATAATTTGAAAATTGCAAAATTTTCAAAGTTTTTGCCAAATTTTAGATTTTTTCACAAATAATCGCAAAAATTATCGACCTAAATTTAATACTAACATGAAGCCCAATATGTCACGAAAAAACAATCTCAGAATCGCTAGGATCCGTTGAAGCGTTCCAGAGATATTACCTCATAAAGTGACACTGGTCAGAATTGACAAAAATGGCCTGGTCATTAGGGTCAAAATAGGCCCGGGGGTGAAGGGGTTAAAGAGGCCCTAATGCACGCCTCTATCCAGCGGCATCAGAGTGCCATACACTTTTTTTCCGGCTGCCCTACCTAGGGCAATACTACAAAAGACCCACTTCCTTAAAATGGGCACATTATTTAAAGAGGCCCTCATGCACGCCTCTATCCAGGGGCATCAGAGTGCCACACAATTTTTGGCTGGCCTGCCTAGGGCAATACTACAAAAGATCCACTTCCTGATAATGGGCACAATATTTAAAGAGGCCCTCATGCACGCCTCTATCCAGGGACATTGGGGTGCCTGCCTCCCAATGTTTAGCAGCCCTGTCTAGGGCAATACTACAAAAAAACCACTTCCTTAAAATGTGCACATTATTTAAAGAGGCCCTCATGACCACTGAAGACCGGCTACACAGGCCTCCAACCCACACTGAGCAGAGCGCCCATCACAGGTGAGAGACCTCTCTCCTCCCCAACACCCAGTGCTAGTCTTTACCCGCCAGAGACCTCAGTGCAGCCCGGGAAGCGGGCCGATATCCACTGGGGCTACACTTCCACCTTGCTGCGGCCTTGCTTCCAGTGTGACCTCACGCTATACCAGCCCCACCGGAGACACTGGAGAAGACCGAGCGACGAACTGATAAGAGGAGCGTCTCTGGTGTTCATCCAGCTCCCGCACACTGCAGCTGCCTCTGTGCCTGGCACCCTGCCATCATCTACCTCCCAGAGCGCTGCATACAAGCACCAACACCGTTCTCCATAAGCCCCTCAAGTGTGGAGAGAATCCATCCTCCCCCCAGCAGCCGATACTGAACTGTATGTGTCCCGGGACTCCCAGTGAAGCTCAGATAAAGTACCGTATGTGTAACAGATAACGTGTACAGCACATTGCAGCTCCTCTCTCTCACAAGCCCCGTGCTCTGCATATCTCCTCTCACAGCAGGCTTCAAAAAGAGCTGCCGGCGGTGACTGAGCAGTGTCATTAACCCACTCCACCCCGCACTGCTTAAGTGGAGATCACAAGAGCTGGGGCTGCAGGCACAGGACCTGGACAGTCATATCCAACAACCCGCACCAGATACAGGTTATCTGCTGCTCTCCACACTGTGCCCATACTAAAACCCCATACACCTTCCCACTATTAACACCAACGGACTAACCTGATCTGTGGGAACTCCAGGACCATATTGAGGATAAATATATATCTAGGTGTCACAGCCTCCCCATTCTGTGTCCCAGCAGCATAAATACATGCAGAGCCTGACACTCAATTGCAGCCTGAAGGAGAGCAGAGCTGGGGAGAAGCAGAAAGCCCAGTGAAGCAAAGACAAACAGTTAAATAATAAAAAAAGATTAACCCTGCACTGCCCTGCACGAGCCCACAGACTGAGGACACATGCCACTCATAAGAAGGCCCCACTAACTCAGAGCAAGCAGGCAGGGGGACACCAGATACTAAGGGAGTTACACTGGAGACAGAGCCCACTAATAAATACTGGTAGACCGATTGAAGCGCTGTGGAGAAGCACTGTAGCGGCTTAACCCTGTCACCCCCCCCAGACCAAAAGACAGGGTTCACACACAGTGACAGTTCAAAGCCACAACGGACATAGCCACCTCTGACCATTGAGGGGTCAAATACTATCCCCAAACACACAGCCTGTCACTGACATGGACCTTTTACCCACCCTACCCCCACCAAGCAAGATCATGATATAGTAGTCAGATTATGACAGTCTTCCTACTCTCCCACCACAATCAATAACCGGGCAATCTGCTAACACGATCTGCTGCCCGCTGACCTGCTACATCTCCTTGCTGTCAGGGAAAAGTAATGAAAAAATACCTAACAATAACCCAAACAAAGAAACCCACCACCCTTCAAGAAGCCCTACCTTCAAGGCCACATCCACCACCCACAATACGCAATAGCAAGTCTGCCCCGAAGTCACCTAAGCAACCCACCAAGAACCCACGCCACCAAACACCCGCCTCTCCATCAATGGGTCCTCTACCTGAAGCGCAGACAGATGCCACTCCATCCCCACCACAGCTTTCACCACCAACACGTGTCCTTGAACTGGCCAAGCAAGACCCTTCACAAATGGCTTTGTTAGCTGAAGAGGTCTCCAAGCTCCTGATGCCAAAGCGCACTGACGCCCTCCATGCCGCCCTCGCCGCAGCCATGACCCTAATTACTACCAACTCCCAAAAGATCACAGAGCTAGAAAGTAGAATCCAGGCCAATGAAAAGGAGATTGTGGAATTAAGGGCCTCTCTCAAACAGCGCCAGGCTGCAGAGCGAGAAACGCATGAAAAACTGGAGAACTTGGAGAACAGAAACCGCCGCAACAACCTGCGTTTTGTGGGCATCCCAGAGTCGGTGGGCAGTGAACATCTCGTGGACTATCTCACTAAAGACCTCCCAGCGGCCCTCCGGACGGATCTTGGCAAAGACCAAATGATCATAGAACGAGCGCACAGGCTAGGTCCCCCAGGGCCCAACCAAAACGGCAGAAACAGCAGACCTCGCCCAGTCATAGCAAAGTACCTCAACTGGGCAGTAAAGGAAAAAGTTTTAAAAGCATACCGACGGCAACGAGAACTGAATGTCCATGACTCATAGATTCTTACCTTCCAGGACTTTTCCCTAGCTGTAGCTCAAAAACGCAAGCCATTTGGGCCCACCTGTCGGCTACTGATTGAAAAAAAACATTAGATTTCAACTACTCTATCCAGCTAAGCTCAAAGTCCAAGAGAGGTGGCCGTGCAATTATTTACGAAGACCCCCCCCCCTGCTTTTACCCTCTTATGCTCTCCCCCTTCTCAGTCCAGGTACCAATCCATGCGAGACCCACCACCGACGGCACCACTACTACATGTTCACTCCCGCGGCTCGCTGGGACCGACAGGAATGAACACACCCCACTGCCAGATGCTGCACAGACCCTACCTTGGGACCCAGGATGAGTACCCTTAAAACACCAGACCCTGACACCACTTACACCTCACCACACTTGCGGTTTCTGTCATGGAACGTGACAGGCCTTAACTCCCCCATTAAACATAAAAAGGTCTTGAACCATCTAAAACGATTTTTACCAGATGTGGTCTTCCTTCAAGAGACACACAGGAGGGCTGACAAACCTGGTAAATTGCTAGCTCCCTGGATAGGAGACTGCTACACTGCCTCGCATACTTCATCATCACGCGGAGTAGCCATTCTCATCAAAAAGGGCCTGCCATGCACCATTCAGGACTCCATTAGTGACAAGCTTACAGCATGGCCAAACACTTACTGGACTCCCTCATACATTCCCAATCACACTGGCAAGTTCAAGTGACTCGAAACAAGTTCTATCGCTGGGGAAACAAGACGGGTAGATTATTAGCGACCCTAACAAAAGGTAAACAACCCTACAAACCAATTCTTAAACTACTGAACCCCACAACAGGTTTGCAGACAACCGACCAGGAAGAGATAATGCAGATTTTTAGCGACTACTATGAAGACCTCTACAGAGCTCCCCCTGCTAATCTCCCATCGATTAATTCCTTCCTGAACCCAATCAATCTCCCATCCCTGACTACTGAACAACAAGTGACGCCAGACTCGGAGATAACAGAAGAGGAAGTGAGACGAGCTATAGCAGACGCGTCCAGCGGTAAGACCCCGGGCCCTGATGGTTTCTCTGCTGAATACTACAAAATACTATCCCCTGACTTAGTACCCACGTGACTAACCTCTTCAACACAGCTTTCCTACAGGGGGTCCCCATCGATAGATTTACTGACTCACGCACCATAGCTATCCCTAAACCCAATAGAGACCCGCTACTACCACAGTCATACCGCCCAATCTCACTCCTCAATCATGACTACAAACTCCTGGCAAAAATCCTAGCAAACCGCTTACACTGATACTACCCAGCCTCCTATGCGAGGCTCAAACGGGCTTTACTCAGGGACGGAGCAGTGTGGCAAACATTCGCCTGGCGGTTGCTGCCACGGTCTTGGCCCAACACTCACCGAGCCCGCCTGCAATGCTGATGAGTCTAGATGCCGAAAAGGCCTTTGACAAAGTGGCATGGCCTTTTTTGTATGAAGTTCTGGGTAGGGGGAATTTTGGCCCAAGGTTCCTAGAATATATCCACTATCTCCACACGAATGCAAATACCAAGGTCTCTGTCAACAGATGCATCGCACCAACTATAGACCTCTTCCGAGGAGTCAAACAGGGATGCCCTCTGTCGCCCCTTCTATTTAACCTTTCTATTGACCCCCTACTACGCCATCTGTTGCAGACTCTTACTTTTAGGGGACTGACAGCGGGCTCTAGGGAGCTCAAGGTCGCCGCATTTGCAGATGATGTTGTCAGTGTTCCAGGTTTTCCGGCCTGCCGTTTGACCATTTTGCCCTCAGTCAGCATGGAGATCATTGTTTTGTTTGCCCTTCTTCCTGTCTCGTTTACATAAAGACCTGGCTCAGGTGAGCATTCATTGCTTGAGTATACTGGTTTCTGGTCTGCTCCTGCTCACCTGTTCTCCTTATTCCACTCACTTCTCTGGAGCTCTGTGAGATCCTGGTTCACCTTACAGCTTCCTGCCTCGTGCTTCTGGTGCCGCTGCTTCTACCTTCGGGCTCAGACATTCAAGTGTGTAAGCAACTACCCGGTCTTACTCTATGTACTGTGTGCTTTTGGAACTTTTGTTACTTTATCTCCTTGGAACTTTGTTTGGACTTGTTACCCGGTCATCCGGGTGTGGGGACCTTTTGCCACGGACTATATCTTCCGGTCGTACCGGTACCAGGACTTGTGCTACGGACTGCATGCATCCGGTTTTGCTTGCTTTGGACTATTGGTTTTTTGGACTGTTTCCTTAAAGGACTGTGCTCAACGATACATATATATATTGGGGTCATGTTATGTTATGTGCTTTGGCTGTGTACTGCATTCACATTGTTTTGCTGTGTATATATAAATACCTTGCACCTAAGAACCCGTCTCTGCTCTTCATTGCCCTTAAGCGATCAGACTCCTCAAACCCTATACAATAGTATTACATTATACTCAAGCCACAAAGAGGAGTCTGCTTAGGGCAATGACGGAGACACGGGTGGAGAAGCTTTTCTCCATGGTTAACTCCTTGCAGCAGGAGATGGAGGCGGTGCAAAATAAGGTCCTGGACATGGAGAGACAGCTAGGCCATGATCACCAGGCTGTGGGTCAGGCTCTCCGAGATGTGCAAACCAGAGTGGAGGATCTGGGAAAAATACCCACACCAGCCACCAGTATGCCTAAATTACCCCCGTTTCGGTTCAGTGGCGACCATACTCAGTTCCGTGGGTTTATCAATCAAACGGCTCTGCTTTCTCTACGGCAAGGAAAGCGTTCTGTCATTGAATATGGTACTGAATTTAAAAAGGTTAGTGGTGGATGTCGATTGGGGAAATAATGCGCTGTTATCAGTGTTCAAAAAGGGACTGTCCGGTTCTATTAAGGACGAGTTAGCTCGGGCCGAGTCTCCCCAGGACTTTGAGCTGTTTTCTGCAACACTGCGTACGCATTGATACCCGATTGACGGAGCGTAGACAGGAAAAGTGGGCAGCTGTAAACCGGATGACTAATTCTGCTTTCCCTCCTAGAGAGCCCGCTACTAGGAGTTCACGGAGGCCGAGGACATTCCCATGCAACTGGACTCATTACAACGACGGGAAAGCAACGAACGTCGCGACTACCGCTCCGTGAGCGTTTATGCTTTTATTGTGGTCAATCTGATCATTTTTTGATTAACTGCCCAAAATGCCCTAAACGTCCAAATAAGGTTCTGGCAGCTGTAACCGAGTGTGATAACACGGACGCAGAATCCGAGATCTCTGACTCAAGTATACACCTGGATGCGGTTTTTCCTTCTGTACTAATGTCAGCTTCACCTAAGGACAATTCTACCCATTGCTCTCTTCCAATTCAGATCCAGTGGGAGGGACAGTTAATTCCTACATCTGCCATGATAGACTCCGGAGCGGGAGGTAACTTCATGGACTCTTCTTTTGCCAGGAGATACGGTATCAAGACACAACAACGAGTGTCACCGATAACCATGGAAACGGTGGACGGTTCTCCATTAGTTTCGGGACTTGTAGATCAGGAGACAGTACCCCTCAACTGTGTAATGAAACCAGGTCATCACGTGACACTGCCTTTTATGTTGATTTCTTCTCCTCACTTTCCAGTCATTTTAGGACTCCCATGGCTGCGGTCTGAAAATCCAATCATCAATTGGGAGACAAAGGAAGTATCTTTCCATCCCCAGGCCGGCCCGACCATCAGTCCTACAGTACCGGTAACGCAGAATGAGGAGGACATTATACAGGTACCTGTTCTCCCCCCAGTCTATAAGGAGTTTACAGATATATGCGACAAGAAAAAAGCAGACCAGCTTCCCCCGCATAGACCATACGATTGTCCCATAGACTTACTTCCAGGGGCCGAGATCCCGTTTGGTCCTGTCTACCCGTTAGCGGCTCCGGAGTTACAATCATTGAAAGACTATATCGACGAAAGCTTAGCCAAGGGGTTTATTCAACCTTCATCCTCACCCGCAGGGGCTCCCATCTTTTTTGTGAAAAAGAAAGATGGGACTCTGAGACCGTGTATCGATTACCGGGAGCTTAACAAAATAACCGTCCGGAACCGGTATCCGCTACCATTGATTCCCGAACTGTTGGAGAGAGTACGACAGGCCAAGATCTTCACCAAATTGGATCTCCGGGGGCATACAACCTGCTCCGTATACGTCCCGGAGACGAGTGGAAGACGGCATTCAGATGTCGCTATGGCCATTTTGAGTACCTTGTAATGCCTTTCGGGCTCTGTAACGCTCCCGCTGCTTTTCAACACCTGGTCAATGATATATTCAGGGATCTATTGGATCAGTTTATGGTGATATACCTGGACGATATCTTAATTTTCTCTGATTCTCTACAGGAACACCAGGAGCACGTAAAGGCTGTACTTACCCGTCTGAGAGATAACCACCTATATATCAAGCTGGAGAAATGTGAATTCCATCGCTCGCAGATCCACTTCTTAGGGTATGTTATCTCTCCTCAGGGATTAAACATGGAGTCCAGCAAGATCCAGGCGATTCTAGACTGGCCGGTACCAGGAAACATCAAGGAGGTACAACGCTTTGTCGGTTTCGCTAATTTTTACAGACGCTTCATTCGCAACTTCTTGGAGATTGTGCGTCCTATCACCTTGCTCACCAAGAAGGGGCAGAGGTTCGTATGGTCCACGCAGGCCCAGGGGGCTTTTGATCGTCTCAAGGTTTGTTTTACCTCGGCGCCCATACTGACACACCCGGATCCCGCACTCCCTTTCATTGTGGAAGTCGATGCTTCCGATAACGCACTAGGGGCTATCCTTTCACAACGGACTGGGGACAAGGAACTCCTACACCCGTGTGCTTTCTTTTCTCGTCGGTTGTCCCCTGCAGAAAGGAACTATGATATTGCAGATAAAGAACTGTTAGCCATTATTTCCGCGTTTAAGGAATGGAGGCATCATTTGCAGGGGGCTTCACAACAAGTGGTAGTGCTCACAGACCATCGTAACCTGGAATTCCTTAAATCTGCCAGGTGCATGTCTCCACGGCAAGCCCGGTGGAGCCTGTTCCTTAACCAGTTTAATTTTATTCTCTCATACCGTCCAGGGTCACGTAATGGGAAAGCTGATGCCTTGTCCCGAATCCACGCTGTGGACTCCGTGCCAGGAACCCCATCCAAGACCATCCTATCGGATGCCAATTTCGTTGGAGTACTCCAGGACCGGGACCTGTGGAAGGACCTCAAGCTGGCCTATGACGGTGACGTATTCCTTGCTGCTCCACCCACTGACGTAAATCTGGTCCTTAGGAATGGTTTGTGGCTGAGGGAACAGCGTATCTATGTCCCGGAGGCTGTAAGACTTCGGGTCCTCAAATTGGTCCATGATTCAGTGTTGGCAGGTCATAGGGGGTACAGAAGACCCAGGAGTTCTTAAGCCGTTTTTTCTGGTGGCCCACCTGCTTAAAGGATGTGAAAGACTATGTACACTCATGTGTGGTCTGTGCCCGGTGCAAAGTGCCTCGTGTTGCTCCTACAGGACTTCTTCAACCGCTACCCATACCATCTCGCCCTTGGGGGTCTATCTCGATGGACTTCATCGTGGAGTTGCCTGACACAGGGGGCCACAATACTATTTTGGTGGTAGTAGACCGATTGACTAAAGCGGCTCATTTCATACCATGTACCGGCCTCCCCTCCGCCGCAGAGACAGTAGATCTAGTAGTCCAGAACGTGTTTCGGTTACATGGGGTACCGGATGAGATCATCTCTGACCGGGGGGTGCAATTCACCTCCAAGTTCTGGAAGGGGTTTTGTTCTGCATTGCATATTGACGTATGTTTATCTTCTGCCTACCATCCCCAGACAAATGGACAGACGGAACGGACTAATCAAACCCTGGAGCAGTACCTGCGATGTTATGTCAGCCATCTCCAAGATGATTGGTACAAACTGCTTCCCCTGGCAGAGTTCTCATACAACAATACGCAGAGCAGTTCCACCAAGGTAACACCCTTTTTCGCCAACCTGGGTTATCATCCAACTATTTTACCTAGGTCGCCAGTTGCTACGTCGGTCCCAGCGGTTGGGGACAGAGTGATGGTTCTACAGCAGAATCTAGAAGTGCTAAAGGAGTCTCTGGCCTCGGCTCAGGAGCGTTACAAGAAGTCAGCGGATGTCTACCGAAGACCCGCACCCGTGTATAAGGTAGGGGATTCGGTGTGGTTATCCACGAAGAATCTGAAGTTGGGTGTTCCTTCGCGGAAATTAGGACAGAAATTCATTGGCCCGTTCAAGATTACCGGAATTGTGAGCTCTGTGGCCTGTCGGCTGAAGTTACCACGGACTCTGAAGGTACATCCTGTTTTTCATGTATCGTTATTGAAACCGGTTTTCCATAATATGTTTCAGGAGCGTGTTGTGCCTCCCCCCCCACCGGTGGTGGTTGATGGGCACGAACAGTTTGTAGTTCAGGACATCATCGACTCTCGGCTCCACAGGCATCGGCTTCAGTACCTTGTTCGTTGGCAGGGGTACTCTCCCGAGGACGATTCTTGGGAACCGGTAGGTAACATCTCCGCTCCCCAGAAAGTTGCGCAGTTCCATCGGAGGCATCCGGACAAGCCTGGTCCGGGATCGTCCTGAGGCCGTTTGCAGGGGGGGGAGTAATGTCAGTGTTCCAGGTTTTCCGGCCTGCCGTTTGACCATTTTGCCCTCAGTCAGCATGGAGATCATTGTTTTGTTTGCCCTTCTTCCTGTCTCGTTTACATAAAGACCTGGCTCAGGTGAGCATTCATTGCTTGAGTATACTGGTTTCTGGTCTGCTCCTGCTCACCTGTTCTCCTTATTCCACTCACTTCTCTGGAGCTCTGTGAGATCCTGGTTCACCTTACAGCTTCCTGCCTCGTGCTTCTGGTGCCGCTGCTTCTACCTTCGGGCTCAGACATTAAGTGTGTAAGCAACTACCCGGTCTTACTCTATGTACTGTGTGCTTTTGGAACTTTTGTTACTTTATCTCCTTGGAACTTTGTTTGGACTTGTTACCCGGTCATCCGGGTGTGGGGACCTTTTGCCACGGACTATATCTTCCGGTCGTTCCGGTACCAGGACTTGTGCTACGGACTGCATGCATCCGGTTTTGCTTGCTTTGGACTATTGGTTTTTTGGACTGTTTCCTTAAAGGACTGTGCTCAACGATACATATATATATTGGGGTCGTGTTATGTTATGTGCTTTGGCTGTGTACTGCATTCACATTGTTTTGCTGTGTATATATAAATACCTTGCACCTAAGAACCCGTCTCTGCTCTTCATTGCCCTTAAGCGATCAGACTCCTCAAACCCTATACAATAGTATTACAGATGTCCTGCTGGTAGTAACTAACCCCAAACAGGTTCTGCACACACTCACACATGAACTAGAGGACATGGGAGGCCTTTTGGGCAATAACATTAACTGGGACAAAAAGAAGTGATGATGTTAAGCGGCCCCCCCAGACCGTCGTGGACATCGGGGTTCACCTGCCAGTGGGCCACTAGCTCACTAAAATACCTGGGAGTGCAAGTGACCAGATACCCAGCTAATCTATACAAAACCAACATCAACTTGTACCTCAACAACCTACACTCCACTTTAGCCAAATGGAAAGATTTTCATCTATCATACCTGGGCAGGGCCAACTTAATTAAAATGACAGAATTCCCACGCCTCCTCTATCTTTTTCACACTCTCCCAATCTACTTAGCCCCCAAAGAGGAGAAACGGATCAACTGTCTATTCCGCTCATTCATCTGGGAGGGAAAGAAGCCCCGTATTGCCTATAAATTACTCCAACAGCTGAAGAGAAATGGTGGGATAAACCTCCCCGATATCAGACACTATAATTTAGCGTCCCTATTCCGAGTGGTGGTGGACTGGCTAGGAGGGACCTCCTGCTATGCCCAGTATGATTTAGAATGCTGTCTCACACCAGGACTAGCTCTCCCTGCTCTCCTACACCTCCCCTATACTGAACTGCCAGCTGAGGTGAAGGCGAACCCCCTTCTGGTGTCTACCATGGCAGAAAATACGCCAAAGGCTCCAACTCTCTCCCAAAACATCCCTCCTCTTCCCACTCATTGGTAATCCCCACTTCCAACACAGACATACCCACCCTGTCTTCCACCGGTGGCACTCCCAGGGTATAACATCCATCAAACACCTGATCCACCCAGGGGAACGCCGCATGTATTCAATAGAGGAAATGCAATCCAAACACCCGACCACCACATTCCCCCCATTCCAATACCTACAGGCTAAGAGCTATGTGACAAAGATAATAACTTGTCTCCCTGAGCGAGAGTGGAGTCCACACCTGCTTACATGGTTCACTAGGTCGAATACCTCAGGTGGCCAAATAGCCTCCAACTACAAATTCATCCATGGCATGCTGGACTATGAGCAATCCCGATTCCCGCTAACAAAATGGCAGATCGACGACCCCGCCCCTATCCTACAACACGATCCTAAAAGCTCTAGACAAGCCCACAAATTCCTCCCCTCAGCCCGTTTCATTGAAATGAGACTGAAAATCTGCCACAGATCCTATTTAACCCCCCAGAAGGGCCATAGAATGGGGCTATACACAACCTCCGAGTGCTTTAAGTGCCGCTCCCCTGAAGCCAATCTATTCCACTGCCTATGGACATGCCCGACCATCCAGCCCTTCTGGACCAAAATACGACAATTTACCACCACACACCTGACAAACTTTGCTCCTGATGAACCGCTATGGGCCATTTTTGGATACCTAGAGCCAGATAAATACACATGCTCTCCGGGGGCCCGTAAACTGCTACACATGGTGGCGGCAGCCGGAGTAAAGGCCATCCTGCAGGTGTGGATCCACGACCAAGCTCCTCCATTTAGGATCTTTTTAGACAAACTGTCATTCTTGCTTCAGATGGATTGGGTTGAGGCCTCCTTGCACAAGGAGGAAAGGGTGCAGTCCTTCTTTGAAACATGGGAAAGTTTCATCTCTCTGCTTCCAGAACGTATCCGAGATTACCTCAAAACTTGTTTCCAACCTACAGTGTGGTATCAAGAGCAGGTACTACTAGGGGAGGCACCCACATAGAGCCGCCAAATAGAGACACATCTAAGGGTCAGAGGTCCATCCTGGTGTCAGAGGTCAGTCCCGGTGTCGATGAATCCCGCACAACTCCCAAAGAGATTCTGAGGTCACGTACCCTTGAGGGGTGATCTACAAGGAAAAAGTACCTGTTCCAGACAACCCCTTCCCCACCCCCCTCCCAGTTTTTACCTATTTGCTCTTTTTTTTTTCGTTTCTCTTTTTGTTTTTATTTTGCTTCGTAAATGTTGTTTTTGCTTTGTTTTCTTCTCTGTTTTGTTCTCTTTTTTTAACTTTGTGCTTTTATTGTTTGTGCTTTGACATGATGCAGCCACGCTCGAAATATACACTCTGCCATTTACTACCTTGTAACAGCCCTACATTGTATACCTCAGGCCATACATAGATCAATGTACAAATAATTTTATTTTCAATAAAAGTTTTATGAAAAAAAAAAAAAAGAGGCCCTCATGCACGCCTCTATCCAGGGGCATCAGAGTGCCATACACTTTTTGTCTAGCTGCCCTGCCTAGGGCAATACTACAAAAGACCCACTTCCTTATAATGGGCACAATATTAAAGAGGCCCTCATGCACGTCTCTTTCCAGGGGCATTGGGGTGCCTCCCAATTTTTGGCTGCCCTGCCAAAGGGCAATACTACAAAAGACTCACTTCCTTAAAATGGGCACATTATTTAAAGAGGCCTTCATGTACATCTCTTCCCAGGGGCATGGAGTGCAACACAATTAAAATAAAGCAAAAACTTTCATGTAATCCAAAAAATTAACATACACCAACTCTGTATCACATGTGGGTATGAGCCCTTAATATTTTCTCCAGGAAACTCCATTTTGGTTTCATTTTATAACGTTTTCTTGACAGTCCGTAAAAGTGGCGTAATAGTCTGACAACATTGTTCACAGCAGTCACCTTGGAGTCTGAAATGCTTACAGGAGTCTTCCCCATGCTTTTCCCATGTCATTTGAGCACTGTTCTGAAACTTTTGTAACATTTTTAGGGTTTATTTATCCATGCTGCCATGGGTCATGCCAGAAAAATACTCGGGTCTCCCATAGGATAACATTTGGCTCGTTGCTCGGGCTGAGTACACGAGTATCTTGGGATGCTCGGCCCGAGCTTCGAGCACCCGAGCATTTTAGTACTCGCTCATCTCTAATCCTCACCTGTGCTCAGTAAATGATGAGTTAATTAGTGGGTGTGTCTAAAAAGAAACCCAGCACCTCAGACCTTCACTTGAACTGCAACTTGAGCTCTGACAACATGCCAAACATCCACCCTGCGACCAAAGTCTTGATTATCAAGAGGCTGAAGACCAGGTCCACTGCAGAGTGGCTGGCACCTTTAATGTGTCTCAGCGTCAAGTACAAAGAATTAAAAAAAGATTTGAAGAGACTGGCGATGTGTTTGACAAGCCTAGGTCCAGCAGTCCCCGCAAGACAACTGTTCAGGAGGAATGTTTTTTGGTTAGAAAAACCAAAGCAAGCCCCTCTTCCACTTCTGCAAAGCTCCAACAGGTCTAGTCACCTGAACAGTTTGTAGGATTCTGTCTCTAAATGGCCTCCATGGTCGAATCAGTGCCCAGAAGCCAGCACTAAACAAAAGGCATATAAAAAACTGTGTGGCATTTGCAAAGTCCCACAGCCTGCTAAACAGATGGACGCTGGAAAAGTGGCAGAAGGTGGATTTCTCTGATGAATCTTCAGTAGAATTACACCACAGCCGCGGCAAATACTGCAGGAGACCTATGGAGCCTGTATGGATCCAAAATACACCCAGAAAACAGTTACATTTGGTGGTGGAAAGATCATGGTCTGGGGTTACATTCAGTATGGGGATGTGGGAAACATTTGCAAAGTGGAAGGCAATATCAATAGCCTAAAATATCAAGACATTAGCTACCTCTTAAGGTACCGTTACACGGTACAACATCCGCGGGTGCGCGCTCGCTTCCGACATCGCAGTCTAGCTGTCACATGGCAAGATGTTGCCACAGCGATTGCTCGCTGGGATCAATTGCAGCGAATAGGCTGGATCGCCGGCAACAGCGCTATTGCAGTGCCACACCGAAGGATGCCGCAGCTTGCTTAAGTTGAAGTTGACAAGTTTTCCTGCATGCAGAAAAACCTGTCAACCCCGACTTGTACAACTATCGTTGTTGAATCGTTCGTTTACATGCAACGACGCAACAATGTCGTTCCAACATCGTTCCTGATGCCACTTTTGAACAATGTCGGGAATGATGTTGAAACGGGTAACGGTGCCTTTACATTCCAAATCATAAAAGGGGTCAAATTCTGCAGCAGGATGATGCTCCATCTCATACATCCATCTCTACAACAAAGTTCCTCCAGGCAAAAAAGGAGATTTTTGTGTACTCACCGTAAAATCCTTTTCTCTTAGCCTCTAATTGGGGGACACAGACCGTGGGTGTTATGCTGCTGTCCACTAGGAGGCGACACTAGGCAGAATCTGCAAAAGAGTTATAGACTCCTCCTCTGCAGCATTACACCCCTGAAGCAGGAAATGCTTCTCCAGTTTTGTGCTAAAGCAGTAGGAGAGTTAACAGATAATAACAGTGACACAGGAAGTCTACACAGGCAACCTGTGTAAACAAATATAGTCAACAAGGTAATAACAGTGTAACAAGGCCTGAACCAAGCAGGCACGTGTGTAAACAGTTAATAGTTAGAGTAATACTAGTACCACAAGGCCTGTAACTAAGCAGGCGCATGTGGAAAACAGTGAAGAGTTAATGAAGCAATAATCGTACAACAGGGCCTGTAACTAAACAGGCTCACAGTACTACAAGGCCTGGAGCTAAACAGGCACAAGTTTAAACAGTCAACAGAGTGATAATAGGCAAACATGTGTAAACATGTTAACCATGTAACAGCCGAGAAGCTATGTGAGAACTGTAGAAAAAAAGGCCCACCAGGGCAATAGGGTGGGTGCTGTGTCCCCCAATTAGAGGCTAAGAGAAAAGGATTTTACGGTGAGTACACAAAAATCTCCTTTTCTCCTTCGCCTCATTGGGGGACACAGACCGTGGGACGTCCCAAAGCAGTCCCTGGGTGGGAAAGAACAATGGAACTAGTGACACCGAGCATGGTCAGTGAAGAACTATGCCCCGACAGGTGGGCTTGCTGCCGCCTGGAGGGCACGTCAAGCCCTATAGTGGCTTGAGTATGTGTGTAGGCTGACCCCTTTTGGCTGTCTACACACTTGTCGGACTGACACCTGGTGCCAAACGGACCAGGAAGCCCTCACGGCCGTAGTAGAATGTGCCGTGCCGCTGCCGGAAGGGATGAGATTTTTACGGTATAAGCGTCTTGGATGGTTAGACGAATCCACCTGGTTAGAGGAGCCTTAGAGGCTGACATGTCATTATTTCTGCCTTCTGGAAGAAGGGAGAAAGAGAATCCGACCTGTGGAGAGGCACTGGTTGTGGGTACTTAGATGCGTAGGGACCTGATAAGGTCCTGCATATGTAGGTCTTTTACGACCAGACAGACTGGAGTCGGTCACAGCGATGACAGAGAGATGTCTTTAGTGAGGTGGAAGGAGTATACCGCCTAAGAAGGATTAGAACTAGCCGTAGAACAGTCTTGTTCAGGTAGAAGACCAGAAAAGATGGTTTACATAAGAGCGCTGAAAGTACAGATACCTCTGCAGAGAACAATAATTTGCCATCAAAACACATTACTGTTTGGATGAGAATGCTAAGGGTAATAACCTATAGACGCTCAAAAGGTGGATCTTGTAGAGCCGTGAGGACGAAGATCAGGTCCCCCAGGAGTAGTCTTGTTGTACGGAGACCTTAAATGGGAGACCCTTTGAAGGAAGGATTTTCCTAGAGACCTGGAGTCAACACATCTTTGGAAGAAGGTGAAACAGGCTGAACCCCTGCTGTATGAGAGACCCCAAGGACAGACCTGAGTCTAGGCCTGAGTGGAAGAAACGAAAGATCTCCGCATGAAAAAAGGGTCAGGGGAATGACCCCTAGAGGAGCTCGGAGATAAAGAAAAAACAAAACGATTACACTCGTGGTATATCATTGATAAGGCTGGTTTACTTGCTGCGACCATGGTCGCTACAACATCCAGGGAAAAAAACCCATGGGTAAATTCCAGGTCTCAAGGGCTACGCCACTATTTTCAGAGTTGAGGAATTCCGAGGGAGAGCTGGCCCTGAGAGAGCAGGTCTGAACTATCTTTGTAGTTGTCCTGGTACTGCTGTTATGAGTTGGACAAGCGCATCTGGGCCAGTCTGAAAATACAGGGAGATCTGGCAACCGTCTTGTTTGACCTTCCGCACTATCCTGTTAGTGTGAAAGAATATAGGGGAGACGGAGACAGGTCCCGTCTAGGACTTGTGCGTCTGTCCTATTGACTGTAGGTTCTAGGACCTGGCCAGAAAGGATGGAGCCTTAGCAATGGAGACGTGAGGCCGTCAGGTCCACATCTGCAGTTTCCTGGCGCTGGCAGCCTTGACAGAAGACATCTGGATGAAGGGGCCGATTCCCTGAGTCCGTCCCTTGGCGGGTTAGCCTGGTATGAGAACAGGTGACAGTACAGTGTTCAAGGATTCCACCCGGTGAAGGATGTGGCGAACGTCTGTCATCACTTGGAGACTGCGGGTTCCACCATGGTGGTTGACATATGCCACGGCTGTGGCATTGTCTGACTATATCCTAGCAAGACCGACTGGCAGAAAGGTGACTGAAGTATTCCAGTACTAGAAATACTGCCCAAGTCTTCATAGATTGAGGGGCATCCTCGTGTGTGGGCGGGACTATTGGCACGTGCATTGTGATGGGAGTACATCACCCCACATCCTGTTTCTGGGCCATGTCTAAGCATGGATAGTTGAAGAGGCCGTAAGTGCAGCTAAGGCTATGGAACTGCCTCCCATGCTGCCACTATCCTGTCTAGGACTCTTATAGCCGTTGTGAAGGATTGAGGAGACCGCTGAAGCGAATTCCCAGACGAAGAATCCGTCCCCTGTCTGGGAAAAACCAATATGGCCGATACTCCATATGTGATGCTGCAGCATGTGGCCATCAGGAAGACATATGGGACTCTTCGAGTTTGTGTTCTGTGCTGGAACATGTGCTCTGGCATTGTGGTAGACTCATGGAGGGAGATCCGCCAACCGAGTCTTCTTAACGTGTCCAGTGAAATCGACAATGTACGCAGACTCCTCCTGCATTGATGAATGAGTCGTCCAGACATGGGAGACTCCTGGAATGCAGTATAGACATTTCCAACTTCAGGCTGCATTTATGAGCCTTAGGTCTCACGGTATTCACTTTTAACTCCTGAGACGAGAAGGAACTGACTGCGTGGAAGAAGGTTCAGGCCACAGCCACACGGGAGACCAGAGGGCCCATCCATTGGGTTAATGCATTTGTGAGTCTGCGAGTTCCTGCTTCGAAGTGGACTGAGCAGAGGGCATTACGCGTGTTATCTCAACCCAAGTACCTAATATAGGTACAGTGAGGAGAATGGCCGCTGAGCTTGTGTTCCACATTCCGCAACATAGAGTTTCGTTTTAGTAGTCTGGGGATAGAGGCCGGGTAGACCCTGTGTGGTCCCAAGTTCAACCCGAGTCCCCAACAGTGGGGAGGCGAGGAAGGAGTATGCTATGGGTCGTAGGTTCCCGAGACCTTTAGCTCAGTTCCCCGTGCCGCTGCGGATCACGGTGTTTAAGCCTGCGTCTTTTGAGACTTGGCTGTCGTCACCACCAACCGGGGCTCCAGCTGTGGGGTCTGGAGAGAATTGGCGAGCAGTCCTGGAACGCCGTACTGTTGTCGGGTAATTGCAGGTTATATCAGCTTCAACTGGGCTCTCCAACAGTGGGGGCCCGAGGAAGGATCTGTCAGTGAAACCTGAAGGAAGTCCGCCACTAAAAAAGGGTCCCTGCATGGCGACCGATCCTTTGTCAGACTTAGCCTAAGCTCTGACCAACCCCAACGATTCCGAATGACCGGAATCAGTTATGCCAACGGCGGATAAAAACAAAACAACAATAAACCGTCCTGATGTGTGCTGGGAGTGGAAAACGCTTTTGCCTCCTTAGCGCCTGAGGTATACAGTAATCCTCCAAACAGGTGTCTAGTGAGGCATTACAGACCTGTGATGGTCTCCTTACAAACACTTCCGCCTCCCATCCACGGAACCAGATGCCACGTCTACTGGCGATGGCAGTAGACGCTGTTATTGCAGAGCAAGTGGCAGCGTCCAGGAATTATGGATCAGATAGTCCTGAGGTACCAACTCGAGCCGTCCGGGCCACAGAGTGTGATCGGCGGGCATGGAAACCATAGTGTCTGACGGAATTGAATCCGTATCTTGATTACCGTACAGTTATTAAACCGGTTGTCGGGACGAAATCGATGTCATGAAAACGAACTAAGTGCTGTCTGCGCGTCCATGTAGAAAGCAGAAGCATGCGGAATGCCTGGCCAGTAAGTGCAGCAGGTAGTTCCCTGAGAGTTGCAGCAAGGAGGAAGCGCCGCTGCTTTCCTTGACGCTGGACTCCAGCTGCACGGCATGTGTCCTGAAGACTGCAGCGGGGGAGAGGCACTGCTGAGCCCGTTAGCAACATGGTAGCGACCTCTTGCTATGCTCTCATTTCATAGCTGCTGAGAGCCCCAGCGCTATGCTGTGGGTCCCGAACACTGCAGCAGGAGGAGAAAATGCTAACCTCCTGACCATGGCCTTATCGGGTACCGTACGGAGCTGCAGCGAGAGAAGTACGCTGATCCTCTGCTATGTGCGATAGGGAAGAAGCGTGTGAAGCTGCAGTAGGGAATAGGACCAATGAACCTCTGGTTATCATGTGCAGCCAAGAGGAAATGTGTGGGGCTGCAGCAGGGAGGGAGCCCTGCTTGGCTTCGCTGCCCCGTGTGCACTTTGTGAAAACTATAAGTTCATCCACACAGTATCCCACTGAGCCACCTCATGTACCGCACTGTCCGCCACTACTTGTGTGGGGGCTGCAGGGGAGTCTTTGAGGTTACTGGGCTACTAGACCTGTATTAGGGCTTGTATGCACTCTTTTCACCCCAGCACTCTGCAAAGGTGCTCCTGGCTCCGTATGAGGGCTTTATTGATCCCTCACAGCCCAGGTCCACTCCTGCCCCCAGTCACTCAATGGCCACCGCTGGATGTAGGTGGCCCTCCTTACACATAATGGCTCATGCAGTCGGCCTCTCATATACTGCCGCCGCTGTATGCCGCCATTATCTGTGGGGGGAGGAAATTGGGGGGGTGAGGAAGATGCCTGGCAAAATGCGCGCCAGAGAAGCCGTCCCGCCCCTTGTGCAGCTCTAGGCCACCCCCTCCATGATGCGTCCTCTGGGGGCGAAGCGTGCAGGGAAATAGAAACTCCGTGCCCTGCACGCTCTGCTCTGCCCCTTACCTGAAGATGACTGTGTCATCCGCGTCATCCGGGGGCGGGCCGGGGGCGGGCCAGGGGCGGGAAAAGAGGCGGCGGCTTCGCGCTAGGCCGAAGCCGCGGCCTCAAGTAAAAATAGATGCCGCAAATGACGGCAGGCCGGCGCGGATGTCCGGTCCGGGACCGGAACGGATCTGGACCCGGCCGGACCCCTGGGGCTGAGGCCACATGAGCGCTTGCCCAGCGCAGCCCGCCATCAGGGGCACCCATAGGGCTGGGTCCCCTGGAAGTGCGGTCTAGAGTGGCAGCCCCCATCAGGAGAACCCAGTGGAACTGGTTCTCCTGGAGTCCAGACACTGTACTGGCTCTGTAGGGAGCCCAGCAAACTGTTGCTCCTACTAACAGCATGGGCCCCCTGCCCCATCAGGAGAAAGCAGCGAAGGCTGATCTCCTGGGGTGCCTGTCTGCCATAAATGCTGCAGCAGAATTGTATCCCCCATTAGGAGAACCCAGAGAAAACGGTCTTTCAGATTCCAGGGTTCGGCTTAATTGCATCCCCCATTAGGGGGCCGCAGGCAGAACTGGGGTATCCCTTACAGACACTCAGCAGGCTGAGGCTCCTGGAGTGAGCTGCAGCAGCTGCAGTGCAGACATGCCGAGTGCTGCGGCCTGTGTCCATCAGAGATCCGTATGTGGATTGCGCCAGTGCACCATGATAGTGCCCTACCTGCGCTGTCTCAACCTAAAAAGCCCCGAAGGGGTGATTAGGGAGGGATGCTGCTGTCCACCATCAGCGGGCTGCTGTGTAACCTCAACTTCAACCCAGGGTCTCCAACAGTGGGGAGCTGGGGAAGGGGGGGGGGGCCGTCGTCTCGACCTCAACCAGGCACCCCCAACAGTGGTGGGCCGAGGAGGGAGCGGCATGTTGGGGGAAAAAGTCGACCTCAACCAGGCGCCCCCAACAGTGGGGGGCCGAGGAGGGACCATGCCGGGAGTCTCGTCAGAGACCCACTTTTCTTCTTCTTGAAATCAAAAATCCAAAAGTGAAAAAAATTTTAGGACAATAAAATTTAGGTGTGCCTCCTACAAGACACTAAGCAAAAACTGGAGAAGCATTTCCTGCTTCAGGGGTGTAATGCTGCAGAGGAGGAGTCTACAACTCTTTTGCAGATTCTGCCTAGTGTCGCCTCCTAGTGGACAGCAGCATAACACCCACGGTCTGTGTCCCCCAATGAGGCGAAGGAGAAAAGATCAAGGTGCTCAAGGACTGGCCAGTCCAGTCACCAGACATGAACATCATTAAACATGTTTGGGGTAGGATGAAAGAGGAAGCTTGGAAGACAAAACCAAAGAATCTAGATGAACTCTGGGAGGCATGTAAGACTGCATTTTTTGCTATTCCTGATGACTTCATTAATAAATTGTGTGAATCATTGTTGAACTGCATGGATGCAGTCCTTCAAGCTCATGGAAGTCACACAAAATATTAAATATGACTCTAATAGCACCACAACTTCATTCACTAGTGTCATGCAACATATACCGTATATACTCGAGTATAAGCTGAGTTTATCAGCACAATTCTTGTGCTAAAAAGTGCCCCCCTTGGCTTATACTTGATTCACGGTGTACAGACTGAGTGGGGGGGGGGGCGGTGTTCGGGGGCTGGAGAGGAGCGGGCAGTCACGTGGACCCGCTCATTAGTGCAATGCAATATGCACTGCATCCCCCTGTCCATCAGCGGCGGGGGAGAGCGGTGCATATTCCATTGCACTATGTATACTCCCCCCTCCTATGATCAATACTATGAGTTTGAATCAGTGTCAGTGTATTGCTTTGAAATATTCTAAATTAAGATTATATACAAAATATATAATTATTTTATATAGTAAAGCAATATAGTTTTGTTTTCCAATAATTTTTATTAAAATTTTTCGAACCTTACAGGAAAGGAAAGAAAAAAAAAAATGAATGACAGACTGATAATCAACAAACATATCACAAAACATATGAGGGGGGAGGGGAGGGATAACAGGGGAGGGAAGGAAAATATAGATTAATTGGGGGTACAGAAAAAGAAAGGGGAAGGTAAATGGAGGAGAATTCACCCTTTTAAAGAAAAGGGAGGGATAACAATACTGATAAAATAATTTAGTCCATATTGGTTTGAATAAAATGTTGCCTTTTCATTCTTCAAATGTATCATTTATTTTTAGTTGTATGCCTGTAGGAAAAAAGATGTTAATTATCTAGTAATATTTGCTACACTTGGGACAAACCCGACTCTGGAGAGGAAAGTCCGGATCTTGGACGGTAAGACGAGATCTTGAATTGACTTGTGTTGCTGGTGAGCAGTACAGATATGGCATATCAGTCCACAAAGGTAGCTGTAGTAGTGTTGTGGATATATATTGTCTAGTTTTAAAGAGTAAGATTCATAGTAAATTTGGCGATGATTTTAAACCAGTTTATCGCTTATAAATGCGTAAATCTTGTAATCCAAATAGGTGAGGAGGATATTGTAAGCAGGAAGGATGTTTTCATTATTCAAAGCACAGTTTATGTTTAATTGATGAAGTAGATGTAGACCTTCGTCTGGTGATGAAATAAATGTTCTGTTGTTTAAATGTAGCAGGAGAATTGTGGACGATGTTTATAATGTATTCCGATATTGATGTCTTGTAAAGCTCGGACAAGCTCTTCTTGCATGGTTCATTTACATTTTATCTTAAACTAGCAGTACTACCCGGGTACGACCCGGGTTAATAAATAACATTATTAATTTATAGCTTACGTAGCTCCCTCCCTAATTAACCATTTTATTTCACTTATGACAAATACTCTTATTTAAGAATATCATATGCCTATCTTACGCCCTTACCCCTCCTTAATGCCATCTTAGACACCTATTAATCTTCCCAATCTTTCTCTTCAAAATGTGCTTGGCTGTTGTCTGCACTACATGTATGTATTTTCCCCATTATTGGTCACGTTTCAACACATTTTCTCAAACTAAATCAAAACTATAATATATATATATATGTATATACTAACTGCTGTTAGCTATAACAAAATAGAATTTGAATATGTCATATTAATGACCTGTAGGAAAATAGAAGCTGAGCTGTGATTGGTTGCTATAGGCAGCCTGATAAATCTCCAGCCAACAGTAAACGCTCCCCCCGGCCGGGCAGTATATGTTACCTCACACATACACATAATAAACAGCTCATGTGACTGACATCTGCCTGAATTCCCTATATGGCACATGTGTTGCACATTGGCTGTTTTTATTCAGATGTTTATTTTTGGAAATTAAAGATAGCACATGTATGAGGCGAGTTGTGCGAGGCGATTTGTGCACATCTGTGTCTGTCTGTGTGGTGTGTGTGTCCTGTGGGGTGAGTGCATGTGTCCCTATAGTGTGTGTATGTGTGTGTGTGTCCCTGTGGGTGTGTGTGTGTGTGTGTGTGTCTGTGGGGTGAGTGCATGTGTCCCTATAGGGTGTGTATGTGTCCCTGTGGGGGGGTCTGTGTGGTGTGTGTGTGTCTCTGTGTTGTGTGTGTCTCTGTGTTGTGTCCCTGTGGGGTGAGTGCATGTGTCCCTATAGGATGTGTATGTGTGTGTGTCCCTGTGGGGGGGGTCTGTGTGGTGTGTGTCTCTGTGTCTTTGTGGTGTGTGTGTGTACCTGTGGGGTGAGTGCATGTGTCGCTATAGGGTGTGTGTGTGTCCCCGTGGGGTGTGTGTCTCTGTGTTGTGTGTGTCTCTTTGTGGTGTGTGTGTGTTCGGGTGCGTGGTGCGTATCCAATGTTGGAGCTGCACCTTAGCGACTATACACATTCTGTTACCCTTTGTGTGCGTGTGGTGTGTATACATGTCCCCGTGCGTGGTGAATATCCCATGTTGGGGCCCCACCTTAGTGACTATATGCTGGTATATGCTGTTAGTCTTTAGCGCTGTCATTAAGCCCCTCTCATTCACAACGGTCAACTGGTAACTGTCACTTTTTCCCCATTATGTAGATAAGGGCAAAATTGTTTGGTGAACTGGAACGCACAGGGTTAAAATTTCACCTCACAACATAGCCTATGACGCTCTCGGGGTCCAGACGTGTGAGTCTGCAAAATTTTGTGGCTGTAGTTGTGATGGTGTAGATGCCAATCCCGGACATACAGTTGTGGCCAAAAGTATTGACACCCCTGCAATTCTTTCAGATAATACTCAGTTTTTTCCTGAAAATGATTGCAATCACAAATTCTTTGGTATTATTATCTTCATTTAATTTGTCTTCAATGAAAAAACACAAAAAGAATTGTCCTAAAGCCAAATTGGATATAATTCCACACCAGACATAAAAAAAAGCACTGGCACTGTTAGAAAAATCATGTGATGCTTCTCTAATTTGTGTAATTAACAGCACCTGTAACTTACCTGTTGCACCTAACAGGTGTTGACAATAACTAAATCACAGTTGCAGCCAGTTGACATGGATTAAAGTTGACTCAACCTCTGTCCTGTGTCCTTGTGTGTACCACATTGAGCATGGAGAAAAGAAAGAAGACCAAAGAACTGTCTGAGGACTTGAGAAACCAAATTGTGAGGAAGCATGAGCAATCTCAAGGCTACAAGTCCATCTCCAAAGACCTGAATGTTCCTGTGTCTACCGGGCGCAGTGTCATCAAGAAGTTTAAAGCCCATGGCACTGTGGCTAACCTCCCTAGATGTGGACGGAAAAGAAAAATTGACGAGAGATTTCAACGCAAGATTGTGCGGATGGTGGATACAGAACCTCGACTAACATTCAAACAAGTTCAAGCTGCCCTGCAGTCCAAGGGTACAACAGTGTCAACCCGTACTATCCGTCGGCATCTGAATGAAAAGGGACTGTATGGTAGGATACCCAGGAAGACCCCACTTCTTACCCCGAGACATAAAAAAGCCAGGCTGGAGTTTGCCAAAACTTACCTGAGAAAGCCTAAAACGTTTTTGAAGAATGTGCTCTGGTCAGATGAGACAAAAGTAGAGCTTTTTGGGCAAAGGCATCAACATAGATTTTACAGGAGAAAAAAGAGGCATTAAAAAAAAAAGAACACGGTCCCTACAGTCAAACATGGCGGAGGTTCCCTGATGTTTTGGGTTGCTTTGCGGCCTCTGGCACTGGACTGCTTGACCATGTGCATGGCATTATGAAGTCTGAAGACTACCAACAAATTTTACAGCATAATGTAGGGCCCAATGTGAGAAAGCTGGTCTCCCTCAGGTCGGGTCTTCCAGCAGGACAATGACCCAAAACACACTTCAAAAAGCACTAGAAAATGGTTTGAGAGAAAGCACTGGAGCCTTCTAAGGTGGCCAGCAAGGAGTCCAGACCTGAATCCCATAGAACACCTGTGGAGAGATCTAAAAATGGCAGTTTGGAGAAGGCACCCTTCAAATATCAGGGACCTGGAGCAGTTTGCCAAGGAAGAATGTTCTAAAATTCCAGCAGAGCATTGTAAGAAACTCATTGATGGTTACCGGAAGCGGTTGAACCCAGTTATTTTGGCTAAAGGTTGTGCAACCAAGTATTAGGCTGAGGGTAACAATACTTTTGTCCGGCCCATTTTTGGAGTTTTGTGTGAAATGATCAATGTTTTGCTTTTTGCTTAATTCTTTTTTTGTATTTTTTCATTAAAGACAAATTAAATGAAGATAATAATACCTAAGAATTTGTGATTGCAATCATTTTCAGGAAGAAACGAAGTATTATCTGACAGAATTGCAGGGGTGTCAATACTTTTGGCCACAACTGTATTTCCCTCATAGCCTCCTCATCCTGGTACATTGTCCCTCATCCTGGGATATAGCCCCCCATCCTAGAATTAGCCCACTTAATCTGGATATGGTCCCACTTATATTGGATATAGCTCACTTGTGCTGGCACACGTCCTCCAGTACTGGCACACGTTCCCTATTGATGGCACAAGTCCCCTTTCGACGGCACACGTCCCCCAGTGCTGGCACACTTTCCCCAGTGCTAGCACACTTGCCCCAGTGCTGGCATCCATGCTCCTGTGCTGGCACACTTGACCGAGTGCTGGCACACTTGCCCCTGAGCCTGCACTTCCCCCCCCCCCCCGTGTTGGCACACTTGCCCCTGTGCCTGCACTCATCCCTCTGTGCTAACACACTTGCCCCTGTGTCTGCACTCACCCCCCCAACCTGTGTTGGCACACTTGCTCCTGTGCCTGTACTCACTTCCCCTGTGCTGGCATACTTGCCCCTGAGCCTGAACTCACCCCCCGTGTTGGCACACTTGCCCCTGTGCCTGGACTCGTCCCCCTGTGCTGGCACACTTGCCCCTGTGCCTGCACTCACCCCCTGAGCTGGTACACTTGCCCCTGTGCCTGCACTCACCCCCCTGTGCTGGTACACTTGCCCCCATCACTGTTTAGAGCCCCCCTGCTGGCGCGCACATAATAAAATAAAAAACATTACTTCACCTTCTGATGATCACGCCGTTCTGCCAGCTGAGCGGTGAGTTTCTGCGTTGGTCATGGTCATCAGGAGCGTACAGTGATGACATCCGGTCACATGATGCGCTCCGGTCACATGAACCAATGGCCGAGACCAAAGCAGGAAGTCACCGCTCAGCTGGCAGAACGGAGAGATCGTCAGAAGATGAAGTAATGTTTTTTTATTTATTATGTGCGCGCCAGCAGGGGGTCTCTAAACAGTGATGGGGGCAAGTGTAAAAGCACAGGGGGCTGTGTGCAGGCCCACTTAATGTGCACTGCAACCGTCTAGATGTTGGAGCTGGTTTAAGCACCAAGGTAATGGACAGCGGTAGTGAAGTGCATATTGGAGGAGGCTAATGAGCGGGAGCACGTAACGTCCCGCTGCCTCCTGCAGCCCGTAGCCAGCCCGCCCCAGCCACCACTCCAGAGCCGCTCCCCACCCTGCCCTGCAGTATGTAATCCGTATATTCAGATTATAAAATGCACCCCCACTTTCCCCCAAAATATGGGGGAACAAAAGTCTGTTTTATAATCTGAAAAATACGGTATGTGTTTGTTTTTTGCCGGATGAATTGATACTTTTATTGGTGCCACTTTCGGGCACATATCATTTTTAATTGCTTTCCATTCCGGTTTTTAGTAGGCAGAATGAACAAAAATCAGCAATTCAGGATATTTTTTTATGCCGTTCTGCGTGTAGCAAAAATGATAAAACAGCTTTATTCTTCAGGTCAATATGACTACAACAATACCATATTTATACAATTTTTTATGGTTCGCTGGTTTACACAATAAAAACTATATTAAAGAAGAAATTGTTTTGCATTGCTATATTGTGAAAGCTATAAGTTTTTATTTCCCCCTGTGTGAGCTTGTTGTTTGTGGAAGATGTTGTTTCCATCTACACCATTTTTATTTACATTCTTTTTTTTGCGATTTATTCAACTGTTTGTTTAATTGTTTATGAAAAAGCAAAGTTTTATGCTAGGTTTTTTATATATTTTTTACAGTGTTCACTCAAGGGGTTAAATAGCGTGACACTTTTATAGGATGTGTTGTTATGAACGTGGAGATAACAAATGTTTTCTTTTTTTGTTTCTGTTTTCACAGAAATATATGTATTGGTATAAGGTTTTTTTCATTTTTTTTCTTTGTTATTTTAAAAAAAATATTTTTGCAATTTAAAAAATAATTTTTTTTTAACCTTTTTACTTACTATGGGAATTCAACATTCATTACTCTGATCACTGATATAATGCATTCTCTGAAACAGCATGGCAATGCATTACACCTGTCAGTGATGCAGTGACAGAAGCCTCTTACACCATGTTCCTGGCATGATCTAACAAGCTTGTCGTAGTTGGATGGCCCAGAGGTCATTATGACGAACTCAATTTGCCATAGCTACGACCAACCCCTTGTGTTGTGTCGCGGGGGTGCCGATGAGACAGGAGAGGGAGCTATCTCCTTCTCCCAGCTTCCTAATTATTACAATTGATATCGATCATGGCATTTAGTGTGTTAAACAGCCAGTGGCATTACAGGCACTTCTCCTGGCTGTAAGAGCTGGGTCTCAGCTGTCACTTAACCTGAGCACCCCACGGCAATGGTGTGGGCACAGAACCTGTAACCCTGTATATTCATCAAGACGTAATAAGCAGTGGGTGATATTGTTGTACTAGTAAGTTATTTCTTGGAATAACTCAGGCCATTCTTTCCTTTCTTGAGATGGAACATTCTTCTACATGTCAATCAAAGTTTTGTTTATCCTTCTGCACAGTCCATTGCATTGGGGATGGTAAGCAGTTGTGCAAAGTTTCTTGCAGCCATAGAGTGCACACAGTTCTAGGACTAAATTAGACTTAAATTCTGAACCTTGATCTGTTAGGACCTGCTCGGGATATCCATAAAGTCTCATAAAATGTTTCCATATCATCATAGCAGTGGTATGAGCAGTCTAATCTCCAACAGGCACGGCCACAATGAATTTGGTGTAGTAGTTGCTGATGGTCAGCACATAGAGGTATCCCGTACGACTGGGTTACAGTTTGCAGCTTGACATGATCAAGGGCAACAAGCTCCAAATAACTAGACCACAGAAAAAACAGTATAAAATATGTGTAGAAGTACTCTGCTATAATAGGTAATGATAAAAAGCTAGTGCTGGTAAAAAACTGTGTCAAAAACAGGGTACTTAGTCAATACGTTTTTTTGCAAAAAATGTACAAAGCTGTTCTACCAACGCCAAGGTGACCCATACCAGAATGGTTCCAATCTAACCAATTTAAAACCTGATCCTCTATAAGTATACCTCATGGATGCAGGATGAAGACGGGCCAGAGTCCAATATGGACACAGCAAAGCGGTAACCCGCAAAACGGGGCGCCCGTCGTCCGCTATGCATTCCTTTCACTCCCTGCACTGATGTAACCTCCTGTTCCAGAATTTATGGAATAAAAGAACTTTGCACAGCAACATACGTCCTGGTGAGTGCTACCTGTTATCCTTACATACCTGATATTGTCTGCACCTGTCGGGTTGAGCAACGTTATTCTCAAGCTCTGCTGTCTGCTGTTCGGGGAACAATTATTATTCTGAGATTGTAAATAAGCCTTTATTACCGCTAGTGCGCGGTTTCAGTCTTCCAGATTTTTAAATCATTTAAGACCTGATCCTGTATAACTATACCTCATGGATGCAGGAAGAAGACAGACCAGAGTCTTGTGCCTGGCTCAGAATGGAAGTGGTGGGGCACTTCCTATCTTGCATAACAAGAAAGTAATGAAAACTTACAACTGAGCAAAAGCACAATGTGAACAGGTCTGTAGGGCCATTTTCACACCACCAAATAAATAGATCACAGAAAAAAAACAGTATAACAAACGTGTAGAAGTACTCTGCTGTAATAGGTAACAATAAAATGCTAGTGCTAGTAAAAAACTGTCTCAAAAACAGGGTACTTACTTAATACGTTTTTTGCAAAAAATGTACAAAGCCGTTCTAACCAACACCAAGGTGATCCATGTCAGAACGGTCGTTATCTAACTAATTTAAAACCTGATCTTGTATAAGTATACCTCAAGGATGCAGGATGAAGACGGGCCAGAGTCCAATATGGACACAGTGCAACAGACAGCACCTTATGTGCCTGGCTCAGAATGGAAGGAGTGCGGCACTTCCTATCTTGCATAACAAGAAAATACACAACTGAGCCAAAGCACAATGTGAACAGGTCTGTAGGGCTTTGTTCACACCACCAAATAGCTAGACCACAGAAAAAAAACAGTATAAGAAAAGTGTAGAAGTACTCTACTTAGGATCTTCCAAACTGACTTTGGTCTCTCCACGAATCGATTCTCTATATATGTAAAGAAATGGGAGAGGGACCTTGGGAAACATTTCTCCTTGTCTGACTGGGACAAGATATTCTTATTCACGTACAAATCATCTTGCTCAGCTGCCTCCCAGGAGAAAAATTACAAAGTGATGGTGAGGTGGTATAGATGTCCCGTGGATGTTTATATGATTTTTCCCTACTATCCCAGGTGAATGCTGGCAATGCTCAGATCACGCAGGAACATATCTTCACATATGGTGGGACTGTCCTGTTATAAGCTCTTTCTGGAGGGAGGTGGGGAAGTTATACAATAAAGTCACTTCAGCCCGAATATCCTTGATTGTTGAGATGGCCCTATTAAACTTACATAACATGTCTATATCAACATTCAAAAAGGACCTGTTAAGGTACTTCCTCTCTGCGGCCAAAATGTTAATACTCAGACATTGGAAGCAGAAGTTACGGCCATTGTGTGCAGAGTTCGTGTCTGAACTTAATGACATATGTAGGATGGAGGACATAGCAAGCCAAAGCTCTCCGGATAATGGGAGTATTGATTGACACTGCTGCCTGTGCACACCCTGCATTCTATATAGAGAGACCAGAGACTTGGAGGAGTGGCTGGCGCAAGGAGGGCCATGATGTGGGGACGTGGGTGGAACTTGAGCCGTACCTGGGAATGACAATTCAAATCTGAGCACTTAACCGCACTTCCTCACCTCACTTTAATTTACGTTTCTTAGCATATTTGCATCCGACTTTACATGTTAACTTTATATATTTTGGGATACCAATGGAATAGCTTCCCTGGATCATTTCTATATATCTAGTATTGATATCTCCCCCCTATCTTTCCTATTTCCCTCTTCTGCTCTGTTTCTTCTGCTGTACTTTTGATCTGCTGTACAGCTCTTCTAATGGGGTCGAAAGACACCCAATTGGTTACAATTGGTTGTTATCATATATTTAGATAGATTTATTAGGTTTTGAGAAGAACCTTTTGGCTTGCAATTGATTCTTTGTACTGTCTACCTTGCCTTAAAACCAGATTTTAGTTGAAAGGATTCTCTTTTGTTTAGATATGACACCAAATCTGCAAGTGGGGCATCTACAAGATATAATACTGCTAGACTTGCGAAATGCTTCTTCATGTTTATATTTGTACTAGATAGTGGCTCGAATCTAACGCATCTGATATTCTAGAATACCTTGTAAACAGGAGTGAACTGCATCACCCTGACCGACAGCCTTGTAGACAGGAGAGTAAAGTGCGTCACACTGACTGACAGCCTTGTAGACAGGAGTGAAGTGCATCAACAGTGACTGACAGCCTTGTAGACAGGAGTGAATGCGTCACACTGACTGACAGCCTTGTAGACAGGAGTGAAGTTGTCACACTGACTGACAGACCTTATAGACAGGAGTAAACTGTGTCACACTGACTGAAGACCTAATAGACAGGAGTAAGTGGTGAGGATGGGAGCTGTAGGCTTAGTGAGGATGGAAGGAGCTGAGGGGATGGAGGAGGCTGAAAGGGGATGGAGAGGCTGAGTGGATGGAGGAGGCTGAGGGATGGAGGAGGCTGTGAGGATGGAGGAGGCTGTGAGGATGGAGGAGGCTGTGAGGATGGAGGAGGCTGTGAGGATGGAGGAGGCTGTGAGGATGGAAAGGCTGTGAGGATGGAGGCTGTGAGATGGAGAGGCTGTGAGGATGGAGGAGGCTGTGAGGATGGAGGAGGCTGTGAGGATGGAGGAGGCTGTGAGATGGAGGAGGCTGTGAGGATGGAGGCTGTGAGGAGGGGGCTGTGAGGAGGAGGCTGTGAGGATGGAGGGCTGTGAGGATGGAGGGCTGTGAGGATGGAGGAGGCTGTGAGGATGGAGGAGACTGTGAGGATGGAGGAGACTGTGAGGATGGAGGAGCTGTGAGGATGAGGAGGCTGTGAGGATGGAGGAGCTGTGAGGATGGAGGAGGCTGTGAGGATGAGGAGGCTGTGAGGATGGAGGGCTGTGAGGATGGAGGAGCTGTGAGGATGGAGGAGGCTGTGAGGATGGAGGACTGTGAGGATGGGAGGCTGTGAGGATGGAGGAGGCTGTGAGGATGGAGGAGGCTGTGAGGATGGAGAGGCTGTGAGGATGAGGAGGCTGTGAGGATGGGGAGGCTGTGAGGATGGAGAGCTGTGAGGATGGGAGAGGCTGTGAGGATGGAGGAGGCTGTGAGGATGGAGGAGCTGTGAGGATGGAGGAGCTGTGAGGATGGAGGAGCTGTGAGGATGGAGGAGGCTGTGAGGATGGAGGAGGCTGTGAGGATGGAGGAGGCTGTGAGGATGGAGGAGGCTGTGAGGATGGAGGAGCTGTGAGATGGAGGAGGCTGTGAGGATGGAGGCTGGAGAGAGCTGTGAGGATGGAGGAGCTGTGAGGATGGAGGAGCTGTGAGGATGAGGAGCTGTGAGGATGAGAGCGTGAGATGAGAGCTGTGAGGATGGAGGAGCTGTGAGGATGGAGGAGACTGTGAGGATGGAGGAGACTTGAGGATGAGGAGGCTGTGAAGATGAGGAGGCTGAGATGATCGAAGAGCTGTGAGATGGAGCGCTGTGAGGATGGGGCTGTGAGGATGCAGGAGACTGTGAGATGGAGGAGGCTGAGGGATGGAGGAGGCTGAGGGGAATAGCAGCGCGCACCATATTTAAAATACAATATGGCGCCATGGAGCGAGCCGCTCCTCTGATTGATCAGCGCTGAACGTGGCGACCAATCAGAGGAGCGGCTTGCGCCATAGCACCATATTGTATTTGAAATATGGCGCCATGGTGAGCGCCGCTATTCTTATTGATCGCCGCATTCAGCGCCGACCAATCAAAGGAGCATCATTCAAACTGCGCGCCGCTCCTCTGATTGGCCGCCGATTTCAGCGCGGACAAATCAGAATAGCGGCGCTCACCATGGTGTCATATTTCAAATACAATGTGCGGCATGATGCGTGCCGCTCCTCTGATTGTTCGGCGCTGAATGCGGCGACCAATGAGAGAAGTGGCGCGGCGGTTTGAATGCCGCTCCTCTAATTGGTTGCCGCGTTCAGCGCTGACCAATCATAATAGGGCGTGCGCCATGGCGCAGCGCATATTTCAAATACACTGTACTCAGTGTATTTGAAACATGGCGCCATGGTGAGCGCCACTATTCTGATTGGTCGGCGCTGAACACGGCGACCAATCAGAATAGCGGCGCGCGCCATATTTCAAATACAATATGGCGCCATGGCACAAGCCACTTCTCTGATTGGTGGCCGCCGGAGGCGCTTTCAGCCCCGACCAATGAGCGGCCTCTGTCTGGCGCGCGATTTCCATGACAGACAGAGAACATTAGACGATTATATAGTAGATAACAGATATGTTTTGCTATGCTATGTATGTAATAACAACGACAAGACATCTTGGTATACTTGTTTACTAAAATTTGATTTAACCAGAAGTACTCTGCTATAATAGGTAATAATAAAAGCTAGTGCTATTAAAAAACTGTGTCAAAAACAGGGTACTTAGTTAATACATTTTTTGCAAAAAATGTACAAAGCCGTTCTACCAACGCATAGGTGACCTATATCAGAACGGTCCCTATCTAATTAATTTAAAACCTCATCCTGTATAAGTATACCTCATGGATGCAGGATGAAGACGGGCCTGAGTCCAGTGCAGCAGACAGCACCTTATGTGCCTGGCTCAGGATGGAAGGGAAGCGGCACTTCCTATCTTGCATAACAAGAAACTAATGAAAACTTACAACTGAGCCAAAGCACAATGTGAACAGGTCTGTAGGGCCGTGTTCACACTACAGAAAAAACAGTATAACAAATGTGTAGAAGTACTCGGCTATAATAGGTAATAAAAAGCTAGTGCTGGTAAAAAACAGTGTAAAAAACAGGGTACTTAGTTAATACTTTTTTTTGCAAAAAATGTACAAAGCCGTTCTACCAACGCCAAGGTGACCCATATCAGAACGGTCCCTATCTAACTAATTTAAAACCTCATCCTGTATAAGTATACCTCATGGATACAGGATGAAGATGGTCCAGAGTCCAATATGAACACAGTGCAGCAGACAGCACCTTATGTGCCTGGCTCAGAATAAAAGCGGTGGGGCACTTCTTATCTTGCATAACAAGAAACTAATGAAAACTTACAACTGAGCCAAAGCACAATGTAAACAGGTCTGTAAGGGCCGTGTTCACACCACCAAATAAACAGACCACAGAAAACTATATCAGAACGGTCCCTATCTAACTAATTTAAAACCTGATCGTGGATAAGTATACCTCTTGGATGCAGGATGAAGACGGGCCAGAGTTCAATATGGACACAGTGCAGCAGACAGCACCTTATGTGCCAGGCTCAGAATGGAAACGGTGGGGCACTCCCTATCTTGCTGGGTTGCAGTTTGACATGATCAAGGGCAACAAGCTCAAAAGACGGTGAGTTTTAATGGGATGCAGCGGAGCTCTTTGTTCCATACCTTCTCGGCTACTGAGACACGGAATACTTTCTCTGCACCATTTCTCAATATCTTGGCACATTCTTATCCAGTAGAAGCATTCTCGGATTGTCATCTCAGTCTTTTGGCAACCAAACTGTTCAGATTTGTCATGATAAGCCTCAAGAATGATGTTGGCATCTTGTCTGGGTACAACTATTTGGAAGACTCTCTTGTCAGTGTAGAGGATCACAGTGAATCGAACTAACAATCCTTTGTGGTACTGCAGACGTTTTTTCTGTCGCCATAATCGGCAGAGTTCAGGGTTAGATTGCCTGTATCTCACAGGTAGCCTTGGTTGACTAGATTCTAGCAACTTCCATTTCATAGGGTTCTGAAGGTTCTGCTGTCCTTTTGAATTTCAGCCCAATCATGGCTTATCATGGGTTATGTTTAGAAACAGGAGGTCCTCAGTACTTCATGACAAATCAGTAATTGGCCAAGTGGGAGGCCCATCTCTGCTCAAGGGCTCCAAGTTTAGCAGTCTGTAACTGGGACAATGGGTTGTTGTCGGTAAAGGCAATGAAGGGAGTTGCTGTCAAGTAGTGCTTAAATTTGTATGTGAGAGCCAACACTAGTGCAAGGAATTCTAACTTAAATGAACTCTTGAACCAGTAGTAGAATATGGTGCATACACCGCACAGTCAGTCTCAAAAACTTTTCTTGAATTGCTGCCCCCTTACAAGAGCTCCTAAAAGGACAACCTTGACAGAAGATAAGCAAAAGCCTTTCCATTCAGTGGACACCAGAGCTATAACAGTCCTGCCAGGAAATTAAGATGAAGTTAACCAAAGCCCCAGTCCTTGCCTATCCAGACTACAACATCCCCTTCCACCTGTATATACACTGTGTTCCAAATTATTATGCAAATTGGTTTTAAGTGTCATAGGTTTTATTTTTTTTTCAATGAAACCCATAGATGGTATTGTGTCTCAGGGTTCTTTGGATCATTGAAATCAATCTCAGATATCTGTGATAATTAGTTTGGCAGGTGAGCCCAATAAAAGGAAAACTGGGTGTTCCACAATATTACGCAGGCCACAGTTTTCAAGTAACATGGGAAAGAAAAAGGATGTCTCTGCTGCCGAAAATCAACAAATAGTGCAATGCCTTGGACAAGGGATGAAAACATTTGATATTGAACGAAAACCTAAGCGTGATCATCTTATTGTGAAGAGATTTGTGGCTGATTCTGAGCACAGATGTGTTCGTGCAGATAAAGGCAGAATGAGGAAGGTTTCTGCCAGGCAAGTTCATCAGATTAAGAGAGCAGCTGCTAAAAAGGCCTTACAAACCAACAAACAGGTATTTGAAGCTGCTGTGCCTCTGGAGTCCCTCGAACTTCAAGGTGTAGGATCCTTCAAAGGCTTGCTGTGGTGTATAAACCTACTATTCGGCTACCCCTAAACAGTGCTCACAAGCAGAAACAGTTGCAGTGGGTCCAGATATACATGAAGACTAATTTTCAAACAGTCATGTTTACTGATGAGTGCTGACCAACCCTGGATGGTCCAGATGAATAAAGTAGTGGATGGTTGGTGGATGCCACCATGTCCCAACAAGGCTGCAACGTCAGCAAGGAGGTGGAGGAGTCATGTTTTGGGCTGGAATCATTGGGAAACAGCTGGTAGGCCCCTTTAAGGTTCCTGAAGGTGTGAAAATGACCTCTGCAACGTATATAGCGTTTCCAACTGAGAACTTTCTTCCATGTTACAAAAAGCAAAAACACGCCTTTAGGAGCAAAATCATCCTCATGCATGTCAATGCACCATGTCATGCTACAAAGAATACCTCTGTGCCATTGGCTGCTATGGGCATAAAAGGAGATAAACTCATGATGTGGCCACCATCTTCCCCTGACCTCAACCCTATAGAGAACCTTAGGAGTATAATCAAGCAAAAGATCTATGAGGGTGGGAGGCAGTTCACATCAAAACAGCAGCTCTGAGAGGCTATTCTGACATCATGCAAAGAAATACAAGCAGAAACTCTCCAGAAACTCACATTATCAATGGATGCTAGAAATGTGAAGGTGATATCAAAGTAGAGTTCCTATGTTAACATGTAACTTGGCCTGTTAGGATGTTTTGGAGTTACCGTATATACTCGAGTATAAGCCGAGTAGTTCAGTCACAATTTTTGTGCTGAAAAGTGCCCCCCTCGGCTTATACCCGAGTCACTCTGTATATGCTTAGGGGGGGTCTGTGACCGGGGACTGGAGGAGGCTGGAGGGGGCCGCAGTGACCGCGGGAGGTCACGTGGGGCCGCCTCATTAGTGTAATGAATATGCACGGTATCCCCCGTCCATCAGCGGCGGGGGGAGCGGTGCATATTGCACTACACTGGCCCCCCATCAGTGATCTACAGCCCCCCTCCTTAGTATCTGTCCCCCAGGCTGCGGCACACATTAAAATAACAAACATTTCATACATCACTTTTCCGGTGACCCCCAGCTGGCGGCGCCGCGTCCTCCTGTCCCGGCTTCTTCTTGCTTGTGCCGGTGTCATGTGACCGGGCGCAGCAGATGACGTCATCTGGTGCGCTGGTCACAGCAATAGAAGCCGGCAGAAGCAGGAAGAAGCCGGGACCGGAGGACGCGGCGCTGCCAGCAAGGGTTGCCGGAAAGGTGATGTATGAAATGTTTGTTATTTTAATGTGTGCCGCAGCCTGGGGGACAGATACTAAGGAGGAGGGCTGTAGATCACTGATGGGGGCCAGAATACTGCTGAAGGGGCCCTATATACCACTGCTGGGGCTTAACCACTGCTGGGCCTTATACCACTGCTGGGGCCCTGTATACCACTGCTGGGGCCCTGTATACCACTGCTGGGGGCCTGTATACCATGACGGGGCTATATAACAGGATGGGGGTCTGCTGCATTTCCCCCCTAGGCTTATACTCGAGTCAATATATTTCCCTAGTTTTGGAGGGTAAAATTAGGGGCCTCGGCTTATACTCGAGTCGGCTTATACTCGAGTATATACGGTAAATAGCTTTTTATTTCAGTGACTGTGACCTGTTAATGCTGCAAATTCAACAAATGAGCATTTTCAGTTCCTTCAAACATATCAAATGTTTACAAACTCTACTGTGCGTAATAATTTGGAACAGTGCTTTTAGAGTTTTTTTTACATTTTGAAAAATTATACTGTTAAAGAGCCATTGTCCTATGCCTGCAGATACCCTCCGACCAAACTGAAAGAAATGATGAGAATTACAGTTCATTTAAAGAAGTTGTCCGACCCCGAAATCAAAACAATTTTTTAAGCTAATCTGAGCTGCATTGTAATATACAACACCCATATAAAAAAAAAAGTTTCTTTCTAACTTTGTTTCCTCCTGAATTCTCACTTGATTTCCTAGAACACACTTTGTTTACTTGTGGCCCAACCAAACTTGACAGTATGTCACTGAGCTTGGTTGCCTAATTCACAGGCAGAGCTGATCCCACCCAGCCTCAGTGCACAGCACCGCCCACTCATTGGCTGTCAGTAAGCTGATCTCTATCATCATTCCAGCATTGTACATAACACAAACAGTGATCCTGTGTCCTGCATTCACATTCACTGCAGTCAGTGCTGCTTGCTCAATGCTGTGTTCCCTGACAACATTACAGATTCCTCCCAGTGCTGCTAGCAGTAAATCCAGCAGCAGATGGGTTAATATCTCCTGACATCGCTGAGAGCACTGGAGGAGGAGGAATCATTGAAGTGTCTGGGGAACACAGCCTGAAAGTGCAGCCAAGGAGACATTAGGCGATAAGAGCCACAGCACACAGAGCCCCCTCCCCCAGATATCCAACTGTCCGGGAGCTGCTGGGTGTCCCTGCATACAGCCTCCAAC